>VZZY01000984.1:39405-165896 GCA_013400335.1 Eurystomus gularis
GGGTGGTAATGAAAAGAAAGAGCACATGACAGAAATTGATATATATTTAGAAGCTAGAAAGTTTGGGAAACTGATTAAGGAAACAGAAAAAGAATCAGGTAAAAAGCAACGGATGTTACAGTTGTAGCTAATAAGAACTCCAAATGTAAGGAATCTTGCCAGAGGTGCTGCTATTTTCCTAAATGAATAAGGCAGGGCTGTCAATAATAATGCAGAAAAATCAAAGCATTTTGAAAAATTCTGCTTTTTATTTGGAAAAAGGATTATATATCCACATTACATGAAAATGATTAGTATATTTACTTTAATATGGAATTTTTCAGAGTTTTTCTTTACATAAAAAGAACTATAACAAAGAACAATAAGATCTTTATTATTTTTGCTTAGAAATACAGTAGGTTTTGAATGAGATTTAATCTGAGTTACCTGGATCTATATTTAGCAATGTTATAAACAAGTCATTTGTTAGCCAGAGGGTTCCAGAGGAAACATTAGGCTGGGAGTCTACATTTTTTAAAGAAGTCACTTTAAACTCCTAAAGTCGCTTCAAACTCCTAAAGCACCGAACAGATTTACTTCTTCATCTTGAAATGCCAATGCTTTCTTCAGTAGAATGCCTGCTATTTGTTAGGCACTTCACAAAGTCTCATATAAATTCTTTCTGAGCATCTGATGAGATGTTGTGTTTTTGGCAAGACAGGATGTCAGCGCCTGCTGCTTTTAAAGGCAGACTTTTTGTGGAAGGTTGTATATAAATACATATTAAGGAAGAATGTTTTAACATAACATTTGGGACATAAATATTCATTTCCCGCTGCAAACTATAGATGAACAAGGTATTCTAATTCCTTCTGATTGTTGAGCACTTATTTTTGGAATGTTTGCTACTTCTCCCGTCTGTTATTCCTTGATCCCATGTTTTCTGGGTAAAGCAAAATACCTCCTTCACTGTGTGTTTCCTGGATTTCAGGAAGAAAAACCTGCAATGGTGAAGCTGACCGGAATAGTGACCACTGTTCTTCGTGTCCCATATATGAAGGTTACTGAAAATGTGACATTTTAATGGTTCTTCTCCCTGCTGACCTGAAATCTTTCCTGAAATCCTATAGTTTATAAAAGCCAACAAACAAGGACCAGTTCCTTTAACTCTTTATTTGTGCAAGGTGGGCAGTGTGGTCTGACTGGCTGACTGCCAAACATCTCACCTGAAGTGTCGCACATGGCACTGCAGTACTGATACTTGATAGCATACATAGCAGAGGTCAATGAGGCTGATGTACTCAAAGGCAAGCCTGATCAGAGGCTGTACAACCAGACATAGGGCTGAGCTCTAAGCATAAGCCACTGCACCAGTTTGAGGTAAACATCAAGATCCCTGTTCACTGCAGCTGGCAGGAAAATGGTGTTATCTGTAAGAATATTTTGTGTCTCCTATCAAACCCATGTGGACATGTTTTGTTTTTATCTAATTAAAACATTAAAATTGGAACCTTTTTTTTCCCATGAAAAACATGTTTTCTTAAGCAAAGGAAGCAAATATTTGCCTCAAAATTTTTCATCTAAAAGAAAAAACATGAAAGCATTTACATGTTAATAAAAGCAGCTCCTACTGGTTATTATCCTCCTTTCTCACTCATGCATATTACTGTGATCCAAGCGGAGAATGAGCAGGCTTTCAGACCTTCCTTAGCATGCAAATGAAGCATCAGCTTATGCATTACCCCTTGCATCTGAAAGCAACTTGTGTGTCACAGCATAACCTTGCTCAGAAAAACAGGGGATCTTCCCCTATTCCTTCATCACAGTCAGGCAACATTTTCCATCCTTGATGTGTAGAACTAAACCTAATCCAAATGGCAGTAAAACTGCGATGGAAGAGCAGGAGAAGATAAGGAAGAAAATGAAAAGAGGTGGTTATTTTATCAATACATGTTTCAAAAAGGATGAAAGACAACATTTCCCTCCAGGTGTACACTCAAAATCAGATATGAAGGACTATCTGATTACTTCCTAAAGTGTTGCCTGGGAGAATTAAGCACGAGCCATGGAGCAGATCCTCTGTATGCTTTTACACCAGCTGAAAGACTGGTCCTTCCCCATCCCATCTATCAGATATGTATAGACGCAAAACAGGTGCCTGCAGTCCTCTGGAGCAGGTACATCGCTCCTCTCCCAGTGTGCTTTCTATGCACCCAGTGAGTTTCAGTACTCAATTTAGCTCTTTTCCAACTTCATTTCATAGAGAACAGAAGATGGGTTTTGGCAGTGACACTTAGCTGAACTCTGCTTTGTGTGCAGTTAGATTTACTTCTAACACTTCTGAATGTCGTTGCCCGCATTGTTGCTTTTGTCCCAAACGCTCTTTTTTGTTGGTTGGTTTTGTATTGAAATCACAGTTAAGCCATTCAGCATGGTATTTTCTCTACAGAGTGAAAAGTGTGTGAAAGCAGTTGAAGGTCACACGTATTATAGCAAAACAAAGGAGAGAAATAATAGGGCATCCATTCTGAAGTCCTCAGACATCCAACATATTGCCTCGGTGATTTCAGTGCGGATAAGAGCTGCAGAGGGAAGGAGGCATCTTAATCCAGCTGCTCCTTTCAGCATACACAATGAGAGGGATGCAGGGGTCCTGTTCCCCAGCCCCTTCCTGCCACTCGGTGTCACATGCACACAGTGGTCTATAGAGACTATGCTTCTCTGCTCAGGGTACCACAGAGGCAAATGTTCCATTTCTGGGTATTTTTTTTCCCCAGTGCCACTCCTGGTAGGGGTTTCACTTCAAGGGGCTGAATTCCTCAGCTCATCTGCCCCCAGGCCAGGGTCTGCAGCCCCAAAGTTCCATTTTAACTGTACAAACATCCTTACCTGGCACCTGTGATTGGAGCCAACTTAAACAGATGAACAATGGTATTCCTCTAGTAAAGACACAGCTTATTCCTCCAATCCAACAAGAAAAAATGCCTGACAATAGGGCATAAAACAGAAGAGAAAGAGAGTATGTATGTATCTCATTACAGTCCCTTCCTCTCTCCAGTCCTCAACACCTTAGTCAAAAAGAACAGCCTGCATTGTTTGAAGTGTAATTAATTTTATTTCTGTGTGGGTCTTCCCAGACTGTCAGTGTACCCAAACCCTGTTCTTTTTTCTTAGCAGTTTTTGGGTTTTAGCCTTTTTTTATTGTTGGATTTATCCCTCAGGATAAACAGTAGTGGTTTGAAACTGAAAGAGGGTAGATTTGAACAAGTTATAAGGAAGACATTTTTAATGAGAGCGGTGAAACACTGACACAGGTTGCCCAGAGAGGTGGTAGATACTCCATCCCTGGAAACATTCAAGGTCAGATTGGATGGGGTTCTGAGAAACCTGATGTAGTTGAAGATGTCCCTGCTCATAGCAGAGGGGCTGGACTAGATTACCTTTAAAGGTCCCTTCCAGCCCAAACTATTCTATGATTCTATGATTTGGAAGCAGACATTTAACACCGCTCAAGCTGTGAGCAACACATCTTTTTAAACATTGCCTTTATATCTCCTTGTAATTATAGTGGTTTCTGTACTGCACCTAGTCACCAGTGCTGGTACAGGAGCATATAGTGAGTCTGTGGAACAAGTCAGGCAGAGAAGAGCCTTCTGAGGCCTGGTTGTTTGGAGTGGTAAGTAGTCTATTCAAAGCAGCTGTGCAAAACCTCTAGGCATCTCTAAAGATGCTGGGATCTCACAGCTGTAGGAGATAATAAGTGCTCACACAATTCAGAAACCCTCCTGCTGCATAACTCTGCAGTTCATAACAGAAAGAGAAAAAAAGGTTGAGCCCTCCTTTTCTCCACCTGGCACAGGGAGGGGGCACAGCACTTGTCAGTCACTATGGCTTGTTTAGTAACAACAGATTCCCAAACAGCCCTTGTTTTCTGAGTCCTTGTCTAAGCTTGCAATTCTCATGGGCACCGTTTTGCTCCTCTGCCTGAAAGTCTGAACATTGGCAACAAAGTCCTAACTAATGTCCAAACTGTTGAGCACAGTTATTAGTCCCAGATTATTTTTTTTTTCCCATACCAAACATTCCCTCAGATGAGGAATATAATTTGCTTGGAATATAAAACATGATGCAGAGCCATGAGCTAGTTTGCAGACCAGAAGAATTAAAGCCATTTTACTTACCTATCAATACAGTATCATATATATTACATTAGAACAGTACTCTATCTAAGCTAATAAACTTGGCTCTGCGTTGGAGGTAATAAACCTACTGACTGCACTGCAGCCAGTCTTATATTGTAGCTAACCTAAAAGAGGTACCAAAGCTAGCTAGTGACAGAACAGACCTGAGTAAATATTTGGGTGCTTAGTGTCTACTGAACTCTATGCTGCTGGAACTCCATTGCTCTCAATGCCTGAGCTAGTGAGTTTAAAGTTTAGTCAGGTATGTATTATCAGCTACTGTGGGGGAATATTAATTGTGACCTGCTACAAAGCAGGAGAGAATAAGATTCTCCTCCTTTTTACCTCCCAGAAGTAGAGTTATATATGAGACCATTTATCTGAGTATATATGGTCTTGCTGTCAGGGCTGGCTGGCAAAGTGGCTTTGTTCTTCCACATAGAGCCTTAAATCATCAATCCTGAGTCCACAGAACGAGAGTATTTCAAACAGGGAGTGTCAATATTAATATCTCATTTCATTGTTTCTAATCAGCTAAAATTATTTGGTCGGGGCAAATTCTGCTCTCTATTATCCTGGTACAATTCATTGATTTCACAATGGCCAAGTGTAATTGTGTGCAGAATTTGGCTATTAATGTAATTTTAATAAAAGTTTCTTCATGTATATTTCATAAATCTATTATTTTGCAGCAAGAGTTTTCTAATCAGAGAGAAGATACCTCTAGAGATTGTTGCTCATTTGGTAAGGTAGCAATAGGTAATAAATACCACTACATTAGAAATGTAAGTGAAAGTGAAAATTGGAAGTTGCTTTAAGATGAGAGTAGATTAAACATGGTACATTTGCTTAAGTATCTTTATAACGTAACTTGGCTTTTCATCTTGATTATTGGTTAAAACCACTGTTTCTGGATTTAACTCTTCGTACATGCTAGAACACCTCTGCCCAATTGGAATAAACAAAACTCTTAAATTAAATGCATATTGTGCCAAAACGTTCCCTCAGCAATATCTATGCATAGGAATTTATAACAGGATGTAAAACCAGAGCTGAAGGTCACCTCTTTTGTATCACAGGCCATTATATTTCTCCCCTGTAAATCCAGTAACTTTACTCAAATTAAAAGATTTCAGCCCCCTTGGGACCTAACTGTTAAGTGCTTCAGAGATAAGCTGAAACAGAGCTACCACAAATGCCCAGGGCCTTTGCAATGCTAGATAACAAAGAGGTGCAGTGCTCTTATATAGCAGTAAAAACCTAGAGACCCTAATGCTCTGAAATAGGGAGAAGCCGTCTTTGCTTCTGAGCATATGAACCTGGCATAGTGGGCAAGGACCAAATTATGAGTGTCATCTGTACCACGTAGCAGCAGTGTCCGGTTCTGTCACAGGGGAAAATTTTCCTGACCTTAAAGAGAAAAAATTTGTTTGCTTCTCATCTCTGTTTTAACACAGAGCTGCAAGTGTTAGTGGGAGTGCCCAGCTTCTTCTCTCTATGACCCCAGCAGAGGTGGAATGGCTGGGGAATTTGTCCATGTTTTATGGTGTTTGTCTGGCCTGATGTTCTCCCCGCGTACTAGCAGTCTGTGGAACTAGTCCATCAGTCTTGATTCCCAGTCTATAATTAGAAATTGCCCATCTTATTTAAAACTCATTGCTACAAAGTTACATCTTGTTATTTATGAGTGAGCTCTTCTAACTTCAGCATTCAGATGCAATGTTTCATTTGGTGTGGGTCAACAAGACTGAGCCCTGCTCTATCACCTATTAGAACTCCTTTCTGTAGAGAAGTAAATGCCTCCAGTGAAAAATAAACAAATCCAGTGATTGCCTCTCAACTACTTTTTCAGTAAGTAGATGAGGGTAAGTTCTGTTGTTATCCCTGCTAGGTTTTCCACATTCTCCTTGAGCTGAGGACATCTTTTCATAGTACACCCAACAATGCTGTGTACAGATGAAAGATCACTTCACTTAGTTCTGTTCTGTAATCCATTTTTACATATACAAACCTACCTTTTTTTGCCCCACAACATTGCATAGTATTCTGTAATTATTCAGAGTAACCTTTTACACCCACCTCTGATGACTTAGATTCATGTACCCCAATGTAATTTATTTTTCAGGAGCCTGTGTTTCATCTGATAAGTTTTGCCTGCTTTCTGAAAGGCAGGAGTCTAAATCCAGATGTGAAAGAAGCAAGGAAAATGGCTTTGAGGATTCCTTTTTGACTGAGAGATTGCAATTACTTTCCTAGAGTTGCTACGAACTGCAAGAATGACCTTGCTTAGTGTAATTTGGGATTTGAGAGAGGTTCCTAAGCTCAGAAGATTTTGTGTTCTCTTCAGCTTCTTAGTGTTGCCAAAGGGTTACAAATAAGGGCTAAAGAGGAAAAAAAAATATTGTGTGAATACTCACGGTTGCAATGCTGATATATTTAGAGCACTTACAACCTAAGCACTTTACATCATCCATATGATAGATATTCAAGACTGTTTTCAGGTATCATCCAGAAAAACCTGTATTTTTCTGTTCTAGGAAAAATGGTAACAGAGTTTGCATTATCAAATTGTCATACAAATAGATCAATTAGGAAAACAGAACCTGCATGCTTAGAAAGTGAAGGATATGTAAGCGTAAGAGAAACTTTGAAAAAGGGACATTTGTAATGGATCTAGCAGCATGACTTATCACAATTAGTTCAGTGGAGTAGCATATATCATACAAAATGGCATACTGATAGGAAAAAGTACTCAAATGTGTCATGTACCACACAGATAGGGTGGAACCAAACTGTGAAGTGCTGTGAGATATAATGTTCAAGGTGCAATACACGATGAGCCAGAGTAGAAAGAGCTGACAGCAACCAGACAGCAGACCAAAATAAAATAAAATAAAATAAATGACATGCTGACTTTGATCCTGTTTGCAAGAGGAAAGCAACTGCACAGTAAAGCTTTCATGATATCACAGTATCTGCAAGTGTAGGAGAGATTGCTTGTGAGAGAGGGCTTGAACCTGGAAGTTTGCATGCAGCTCTCCCATTAACTGCAGCTAGAGTTCAGTGCCCAAAGCACCAGAAAGATTAGAGCTGAGATAATTCAGTAAGTGGCTTGAGGACAAGAAAGACATATGCAAAAAAATTTACTGTTGATCAATATAACCCTGTACTGTCCTTCCTTACACTGTATTAGTTCACAAACTTTGAAGACAAAGCACATATCGAACAAAGCTTGGGTATTATATAAGGCTTTACCACCTTCCAAAAGTATCTACATCTTTGCAGAAGGGTTCTAGGATTGCTAGGGAAACATCAGCCCAGTCCTCTGTAAGAGGCAGAGGGAGGGGAGCAGTAATCTTGTATATGGAAAGCGAGTTTTAGAGGTACTAGCACTGCTACTTGCTTCTCAAAGGAGAAAATCTTCTTCAAAAACTCAGTTGTAATTATCACCATATTAATTATCAGTCTTTAACTAGTCAGATACTTTGCAGCATCTGTACAGGGAGTGAGGAAGGAGAAGAAGGACAAGCATTAAAATACATGTTTTCTAATATTTTGCAGCTTCTTCTGTAGCTGAGGTAGTGACCCACATTTTTGTTAGTGCTGCTGTAAAGGAATAATACTGTATAATCATTTTTTTTTAAAAAGCAAGCATCATACTGGAACATATGGATAGCTGAGTTATATGTAAAACATATGAGATAAACCTCATTCCCTGCTTAGCACCTAGTAAAGAAAGCCTCAATGTAATGTCATGTCAATTATTGGACGTTCATAGTTCAAGACAGTGGTTGACCAACATGAAACATTCCAGAAGAAAATAAAAATGACCAGAGGTGTGAAAAACACAGTCCAGCAGGAAAGATGGAAAGAATTGGGTGCATTTACTCCTAAAGACTAAAGGGCTTCTTTCAAACATGTAAAAATTTGCTGCAGAAAAGGAACAGGATAATTTTGTCTCTATGTTCATTATCAGTAGGACAAGAGATTATGAATTTAAACCGTTTCAAGGAAGATTTAGACCAGACAAGAGGAAAACCTTCCTAATGTTAAGGATTGGATGAGGTATATGTGGGAGTCTCACCTCATCACCAGGCTTTTTAAAAGAGAGAAATGTTTATTAAGAGTTGATTCTTCCTTGAGGCTGAGGGTGGCTGAAATGGCCTGTATAGGTCATTTGAGCCTAGATTTATGATCCAAGGTGCTACCTTTCAAGTGAAATACAATGTATTTCTTTTAAAACCATACTGCAAAGTTAAGGAGAAAAACTTTGCTTCTCTCATTCAAACCACAAGAGTAGCATGAATAGGAAACTTATTTGGAGATTTGGTCTATGTTAAAACAACTTATCTAGTGTATCCTTCAAGGGACATTTTAATGACTTTCAACAGCAAATATTTTGGCCACTGTCTCTCTTCTGAATGTGGAAGATGCAGAAAACCTCATTCTCCTTGAGGCATTTATGGGGCACTGTTTCATCCCTGTTTACTGGACCGGAGGCCCTGTGTTGGCTCTCTAGATGGAGTAGTTTATTCTGGTGTATTTGTTGGTTTGTTTTGAAAAACAGTTCTTTGGAGGGGGGAAGGGAGAATTATTCTAAAGCATTTTATCTTTTTAGAGGGACTTACTGTTCCAAATTGCTTGCAGCTTTTCTCTCCATATAATGATTATGGAGTTAAACATTAGTGAGTCTATATAAGTAGAATAATGACAATAACTAGAGCAAGGAATGAAAATGCTAAACTAACAAATAAAGAGGTCAATTACTGAAACAGATGAGAAGACAGAGGGCAAATTCTAATAGCAAGACATATCTGGCACAATGATTAGACCACAGACAAAGCTTACCGAGTTTGGATTCAGAATCCTAAAGCAGCAACAGTGGAAAACAGAGGACTCGCTACACAGAAAGAGCACAAAAAATAACTGGAGGATATATATGAAGGCAGAAGAGAGAATAGTGCAAGTGAAAAATGTTATGAGACACAATGTCCAGGAAGGACAAGTTTACCTAAGGATTAGGGATTGAAATTAGTAGCTGCACCTCTGCAGTAGCATGCAGTTCTCTCAAAGGCAGGATATCACTCAGCCCTCCCAACCAACCTCTCTTGATCCGAGTCCCCGAAGTATAAGTGTGGCAGCAGTGCCATGGTTCCTCAAATCTCCCAGCAAAATGAATCTCTGTGCATCTACTTTTTCGTGCAGGATATGTCACTGATAGGCCTTTCAGACCACCCTCTGGTTTCACTTACAAGGAATCTGGGGATTTCTAAGGCACAGTCTCACCACAGGCAGAGAAAACTGACTGCTGTTGATAATAACATGTTGAGGCTCTCGCTGTGCAGGGGTGATTGATCCAAATTCAAGTGGTGATGGAGGGGAGCTTCATGGACAAAATCATTCCATGGCTATGAATGATCACTGAATTGTGGTCACACAAATAAAGTGAAGTCCTTTAGTTGTATTTAGGTTAGAACAATGAAGACAGGGAATGGCTGAAGGGCTTGAGCAGGAAGGCAAACCTTGTTAGTTTCTATTTATTTTTACCATCTAATATCTAATGCTTCATAGCTCTTGTGACATTTCAGACACACGCAACGATTGCACTAAAATCTAAGTCCGTAGAAGTAGGCCAATTTGCAGCAGCTGGAGCACTCATTCTTCTAGGGACTACTACTGAGACAAATCATTTTGATTTTTAGGTTTTCCTCCACCAATCAATATTTTTATTGCTTTACTTGAGATAGAAAACAATCATATAACAACAAAAGTTGTTGGATTTGTTTCGAATTTTTTGTTTTACTTTTTACTGTTTTATTTTGAGCACAGTGGGGAACCCTCTTCTCATAGAAAATACAAAAAAGGGTGAAAAAATTTTGTGCTGTACTTTGAAGGGAAAGAAGGGAAAAGACTTCAGTGCACTGCAGATGGGCTAGAGGCTCATACTGACTGTTTATGTAGTCGTCAGAAGCTGCATTCTCATCCATGCTGCTGTTTACATGCAAGGACTTGTATTCCTGCACAGTTATATGCTACCGCTGAGTGGTCTCATTTTGCTTTCTGATCCTGCTCCTTATTCATCTCATATAAGACTTTGTGTTCCAAATTGACTACGTAGATATATCTGTAGCTGTTACAGACTAAGCTGCTTTCAATCACAAAGTTAATACAAACCATACGGCAGAAATAGAAAGCATAGTGGCATGTTCACTGGAGTCAGCTACCCAAATTGCCCTATGCACAAATTCCTGGGTTTGCACTTCATGTGTCACAAGCAGGTGAGGGATGGGAGTAAAAAGAAGCTGTATAATCATGGTGCTCTGGCCTGGTGGCCACAGCTCAATATTGAGAATTTTTGTTGCACTTTTTGTCACCAATCTAAAATTATTCTCTCTGTCAAGCCTGATCTTTGAGGACATTTTCAACTTATCCTCAAGGTGGGCAAGGCTTCTTTTTCTGAATATTACTCATTTTGCTAGCATCACAGGCATCAATACCTGTTTCCCAGCATTTGAAGGAAGATTTAATTCATTTATCAATTCCACTATTGAATGCTTTGAAAGGGGACAGATCTTTGTGTTCAGAAGCATAGAAAAATCTTCTCAAGTATTGTTTCATTACTTTTATAATTTGTGGCAAGAAAAGATTAGCACAAAAGAACAGATTAGTTGCTGGTTGGCAGCTTCTCCAACATTTATAATGGTTAGCTAAAATAGCTTTACCTACATAGCCTCATGTTCAGTAAAATTGGTTTAAAATTTTGTGCAGTTAAATAATTGTAAACATAATGAGTTGGATCTATTCCTGGTGTTCTTCCTTATTACTTCAATTTACTAGTTCAATTAAAAAAAAAAAAAAAGAAAGCTCAGGCGCTTCTGTAAATTTTGCAACAACTTTTTAAAGCCTGGAATATGCCAGTGATGGAGTCCTAGCGTAAAGCTCCCAAGCGGAAGCATCTATGCAGAATTACCAAAAGAGAGTAAGGTAGAACAAGACAAATCACAGTCGAAGAGAGCCCAGAACATCCCTGTGCTGTCAATCAAATGCAGAGTTTGCTAATCTCTGTCTTGCTATGAACTCATTGTCTTACCCTGAGCATCTCTCTCCTTCATTTCCCTAACTATAAAATTATGAATGTCAGGATTTGTTATTGTCGACAGAAAGCCAGTATCTCACTAAGTGTTTACACACTTTTCTATTGAAAAAAATGAATTATATTTGTGAAGGACTGGAAAACATTAAGAATTACAAACATTCTATTGTTTTGCATTTATTTCTTATGAAATATTTATTCTGCTAAAATATTACTCTGACAGCCTTGGCCATTCACCAGTTTGATGCCCCTTTGTAAGGACTGTGCTAATGACACAGAATCATCATTTCTCCCTTCCTAATCATATTTTCATGCCTCATGTCATTCCCACCTGTAGCTTTTTAGTAATTAATGATGTTACAATGCAAATTCTAATCAAGCTGCATATGTATTTTGCTCATTTGTTACCATATGGGAAACATTTTAATTTCCCCTGGCATTCATGCAGCTGCTGCATGTCCTTCTGATTATTTCTTCTGTTGAAAAGTGGTCAAAGTGTTGTTCAGGCCAAAAATCAGTCCAGCTGTAAGCATGTGAAATTCTTTTGGGCCAAACTGTTCTAATCCACATGCCATCTAGTTTTATTAAAATCTAGAGAAATCATACTATCCTTGAGATACACAGTAGCTGGAAGAAAGACAGAGAGAAATGAGAATTGTGGGGCTACCAAAGCGGACTGCTGTAGTGGATGTTTTGAAGCTTACAACAACTCTAACACATAGAAAACAAACTTTCTTGCTACACAATGTTGTCTGTTGAGAACATGCCTCTAAATATCATCCCATTTTTGTCTCTGTGAACTAGGTGAAAGCATTCAAAGTAGAATCTTCTCATTAACATACAATTAAATGTATTTTGAAAGGCATTTTAATACATATATAGCAACTTGTCTATTATTTTAAATCTCTTTCTTTGCTACGGGCAAACATAAAGACAGCCATGCAGATGGAGTATAGGCCTGGGAATGGAGTGGTATACTAAAATCTGTCATGGGCTTCCCATTTGTTTTACCTCAGTGCTATGAATATTTCTAGGACTCATTTTAATCTGCTGTAAAACGGAAACAACAGCTCGTACACACATTGCAGGGAGACTGGGAGGTCTATGTCCCCAAAGGTCTTTGACGATCTCTGTTACAAAGCACTAAAACACTCTAACTGTTGCTTTTACACCTATCTTCTCTCATACTTCAAAGAGTTCAGAAGATGTATCTCCATTACAGCTTAATGGCCTGTAACTTTTTTTCTTTCTCGCAGCTGCAAGCAGTGTTTTAAATTAAATTCAAACCACAGAGAAAAAAAAAAATCCTCCTTGGCCTTTCTATGTTGTCCACAATGCTTTTATCTGCTTTTTCACCTTCACACCGTTTCCATATGTGAGGTTTCAGCCCGAGGGAAAAATTGTACCTGAACAGTTCTTGCAAACTAGTGATCTACCATGGGCTGTCATCTGTTCTGCAGACACTTTGCATCTAGAAGATGATAATGAAATGAGAGTGAATTCTGCTCCAGCCACTCCAGAGCTTTTCATTCCTGAGCTTTTGCAGTCAGTGGGATACATCTCTCAAAGAGGGTCATGTTATTTGCAAAAGGGAAAACATGAAGCTGAGGGCAGGTCCTCACAATCTCAGCCAGCTCTCCCACCTCTGTAAGTGCATGACTAGCTGTCTGGCTCTACAAGCAGGCAATGATTTGGAGTATCAGTTTCATAAGTGGAGCTTGTGAAGAACTGTGTAGTTAAGCTCTCCATAGCAATATTAATGAACAATTACCTTACTCTGAAAATATACAGCATGTGTTTCTTCACTGCTTCTCTATGATCTCTGCTGATTTCTACTGTGTTCAGCATTCTTGGAAACTTCTGCCCTACTGGGAGACATAGAGGACCTAAACTTTAGTTTAGTAGCTCTGAACTTCAAAATGTGCACTCAAACAGGCACACATGTACATACAGACACAAGGGCTCACATTATAATAGTTTTTATTCATTTTCCAGCAGAACTCTGTAATCTTAAATGAGAACTAGCACTAAAAAGCACCACTTGCTTTGTCTATGGATACACAAAAAAAGTCTTTGGGACAGCAAAATCAATTAACTTAATACAATGAAAGTTTTTGGACTTGTAACCTCTTTTTTAAGTGAAAATAGGACTTTAAGAAAAGCACTTAATTTCTGTGTCATCATTTCTCCCAGCTGTACAAGGGGATAATAACATTGCTTTGTCTCACTGGGATTCTGTAAAGAAAATTCATTATTCTTGTGAGAGCTTCTACCAGCAGAGATAAGGGTTGTGGAAAAGCCTCTCAAAAACTAGTTGTGTTTGGACTTATCATTAGTCATGTGAGCAGAGTTAAATATATTCATAAGTGCTTGCTGGCTTTGGACCTAGGTCAAGACAGGTGCTCTTAAGGCAAAAATTCAAAGTTTGAAATTCTTAAAATGAAAAGGTGATATTCCAATTCAAGAAATGAATAACCCTGAGGTTAAGAAACATTGCCTACATCTTCAGAATCTGCATCTCTCTGTGCATCACAGCAGCATTTGCTGGCACAAAGGGAGAAAGCACAGTCAGAAAACTCAGTCTATAGCATTTACATCACGCTATGTAGACTTACTAGTTTATTATGAGGATTTTTTTAACACTAGAGTGAGGAATTCTGTTCAGTGCTCTACTGCATGGTTTTGATACATACTGGCAAGGATACATCCTGCCCCAGGCATCTTAAGATATATAGAGCCCTTCACTTGATGTTGCGGTTAAAGTCTTGGTCTGACCTCTGGGAAGTATACATTTACTACTTCTTTTTTTATTTTTTATACATAAGTAGGAATGCTATCAATGTTCTCCAGCAATCTTCATCACAGGGCTTTTCACAGGAAGAACAAAAGGTAGAATAGAAAGTACAGGTTGTCAAAGATGCTGTCACTTGGAACTGAGCTGTATCTGAAAGGAGAGATGAAAGAAAAGATACTAAAATATTTTATGTGTGTTTGAGATGAGCTCAACGTGATTCCTGTTGTTTCTCTGCTAAAACACATCACTGACTAAAGCAACATAAAGCTCAAAATGCTGTCTTTGAAAATAGTTAGACAAACACTACTTAGAGGCTTGGTTGTTTGGTTGTTTTTTAACTTTGCTTTAGCCTGTCAAACTCGAGAGCTGTCTCTTTCTCTGCCATTTGCAGACTCTGCTTCTGCCCCCTTGCCATTTACAAGGGTTTAGACAGCTATTGCGAGTTCTATTCTCCTTTAGTTCTGCTATAAATAGCAAGGTGTGGAGCAGTGAATGCCCACAAATGCCATCACAACACAATGCAGTAATGCATGAGGACTGCATGTCTTACAGAAAAAAAGAGCAGGTCATCATACAAACTCCTTACTATGTGTCTGTGCATCCAATGGGCAAGTCACACCACGGTTACTGCTGCTCACCCCTGATTTCACCCAAGCTGCATATAGATTGCGCTTTATATGGATGTTATGTCTATGTCTCCTCCTTGGTTAGGAGCAGGTGGGGACAGCACTCTACTCTGCGGGCTGAACTTCAACATCGTAATAGTCACAGTACCTGAGAGGACTGTGGTAACCACTGCAAGAGACACTGCTGGTTACAAGCTGTTGCATCTATGTTTTATGTCTGCGATCTACTTTAACTTGTGTTCTACTCCACACCAAAACTGCAGTTACTGCTGCACGGTTAAGGACAGTATTTTGCAAACAGTAAGGGGCAAATTCACTTCCAAACATTGATTCCTTTTTTAATCACAAGGAGCAAGAGAACAGAGATCCTCCAGGAGTTTGTACTCACACTCCACAGGCATGGCACCATGCAGATAATAAGCATCCTATTCACCTCCCTAACTAGAAATGTCTGGTCTGAGTTAGTTGTCTGGCATCCAACTGTAGTCAGTGAAGAAAATACACTCAAGACCCTGACTGATCCAGTGCGAAAGCAGGTGTCTCAGAAAAGCAGCATGAATTGCCCTCTGGAGCTTATCTCCTCCCGTTAATTATAAGGGTAGCCTGGAAAACTGGTTTAGACTAGATACCAGACTTCCAGGCAGCTTAAGTTAGATGAGCTGACTTCCAGCCCTGGTTGAAAGGAGACTACATCAGAATCCTCTCCTCTCTGCCTATAGCAAGCTTTCCACCGTGCAGAAACTTCAGGCAAAGCTCTGGCTTAATTTAAGTCCACGGCAACACTCTAACCAGACTAGGATTTCCCTTGTCATACCTGCTTCTGATTCCTGCACTATCGTAGCCTCACAAAACTACTGAGTGGAAATCGCTGCAGTAAAACCTTTGTCCAAATATTTCATGGTGTAAGAAAAGAAATTACATATTTTGGAGAGATGCAGAAATTCTGTTTCAAACCTTTTAGCAACCTTGCCTTTATTTTTTAAAATATTATTTTGCTTACAACAAAGAACGCCCTGATTGTTAAAGTGCCTTTTTTTCAAAAGGATGCCATAAAAGTGGAGTGAGTCTTTACCAAAAACCCAAAGACTATTTGTAACACTGAAACGGGCTGTGGCAGAAATGAGGCAGCTCTGTGTTAATTCCCAAAGACCAGGTTTTGACCCTGTTACTCCACGGCTTACTGGAAAAAGCTGTTGTATAAAATCAACATGGAAATTGGGAAACCACAAAGAAAGCCAAGATACGACCTCAGACAAGACACCTCTCAACACACATGGGGGATTTACAAATGCAGGAAGGGGGGACGACAAAAGATTTCTGTGATAAAATGTGACTCTCTGCAGAAGAGGGTAGGCTTTTAACAGTCAGGTAGGGGAGACAGACAGACAGAGGTTATAGCTCTAACCACAGCCATTAGGGCTGACAGCAAAGAGGAAGCCTATATAGTAGCTCTGTCAGCATTTGGCAGTAATCCAGGTGAAATAGACATGCAAATTGTTCTCTGTTGTTTTAAAATCCTCTTTCCCTTATGCTACCTTCTGTCATCACTGGCTTACCTACTCTTGCACCCAGGGACTAGGGTAGCCATCAGTCCTTACCCTAGTTATGGCCCTGCTGCCTGTCACTCACTTTTGCAAAATCATGGGAGCTTTGCCAGAGCTGCTGGTGGGATGCACACCTCCAGAGGGATGTCCAGCAGGCCCTTGTCACTGGCATGCTGCAGCAAACTCCTTCAGTCACCCAGATTTTGGTTACCTTGGGGCACGAGCAGAGTTTGCATTGACCCTCAGTACACTGTGCAGGGCACGTCTCAGAGGAAATGGGATGAGAGATTCAGTTAACTATAAAGAAATATTTTTGGAAATATATATGGGTATATATAAATGCATAAAACACACATATTTAATAAATATATTCCTGTGTACTTGGAAGTATCAAAAAAGGATAATTTTACCCATGATTTTACGAAAGGTGAGTAACAACATTTCATTCTGCCTCAGCACATACTATGCCACCAACTTCAACCTTCCTCTATCTCCCCTCCATTCACAGTAACTGCACATGCTTCAAACATTAATGAGTCAATTGCTCCTAGCAAAGGGCTAAATGATATCAACCCCATCTTGTTGTAGCAGAGATGCAGTCACACATGGATTGTCTGCAGTTACCAAGACAACCTGGAGTATATCTGTGATTTGAACCTCAGTCTGTCCTTTGCCTACGCCTGGATGGTCAAAGTACCCTCTACGTAGCAAAGCCGCTACTCAGAATATGTAACTAGGGCTTCACTGAGCTTTGAGCACAAACCAGCCAGAGACATGCTTTACTGCAAGTGGAGGGAAACTATTCTTTCCTATTAATGACTCTGAATTGCTAACTGCATGCATTCAAAAGCCACAAATTATCTCTACTACACTTTCCAAGTAAATACTGACCAAAACTCCCTGACATTTTTAACAGCCTCATGAATGTTTGTTTCTTTTATTTAATTCTGAGTTTCTGAGACCATAAGGTGCACTCAGGTCAAGTTGACAAGCGTTTCTGAGGTACCACAAGAACAATAAACCTGTGCTTTTAAAAGTGGAGTATGAGATATGCCCCCAGAATCTAGGACTTCAAGAAAAAAAAACTGCAACATGAGACTCCATTAAAAGCAGGAGCTGACAACACTGTGACCCAGAAGTGACAATGAAGAGTCAGCACTATTTCTAGGTACAGCGAGACTCACATTGTTAAGTTTTGAAATGTCTTCTAGAACATTCTGGGACCAAATTCACTGCTGACATAAGTAATTTCACCTGATTAAGGAATGTCACCAAGCTTATGTATGAAAAACTTTGGCCCTGGGTGTTTTTTCTCTGTCCATTTGTGTAGAGCACAGCCAATTTTCATATCGGTAGGACATCGCCTCTGAAAAAAAAAGAAGGTGACAACAGATTTTGGAAACAAAATTATTACTTGCATCTGGGACAGATACCATGGTGACTCTTACAATAATTTTTCCTGTTAAGCTTTAGCAAGTTCTAGTGCCACAATAAATAACCTTTCATATATGGAAGCTTCAGAAGGGGCAAATAAGGAATAATACAAGCAATTCTAGAAAAAGTTTAAAAAAGGATTATATAACTTCAAACTTAAACCAATAATGTCATAGAAAAAAATGTAGCTGAACTATATGGAACTGCTTACCAGGGTATCCTCATTCCTAATCTATAATTTATATGCACATTTATTTTACATTTTTGTAAAAATAATTAGATGTACTTGGATTCCAAATGAAAAGTATCAGATTATATATAAGGCAGCACAGAAGCATCTGAGGTTAAATAACACTCCCAGTGAGATGCCCATGAATATTTTTAATACCCAGTAGTCAATAGGGGATTTTCCTCCCAATTTCCTATTCTACTGAGGTTTCAATCCCTCTTCCCCTGAGAAATTTAACTTTGCATGGATAGGAACAAAGAATTTTGAAGGTGGAAAAAACTATGAAGTCAACCTAAGTGTTTTCTGTACAGATGAAATGTATGTGCAGCTGAGTTTACAAAAGGATTTCATAATATTAAGACCTACAGAGATCAAAAGTAATAATAACGAGTCTCTCAGAGTCTACGGTGGCATGAAACGATTGTGCATTCAGGAGATAATTTACATTCTGTTTGTTGACATCTTGTAGATTGAGCTATGCCAGAGGGATACAAATCAATGAAGACTCTGCTGTAGTATTTGAGTTCATTATTAATACAGTCCAGTATATTTTTAGAAGTTAAAAAAATGAAAAACATATTTAATTTTTTTAATTCTTTGAGACAAGTCCCATTCCCTGCTGTACACATACATGTAGTTTATACAATCTGAATGTTGTCCATTTTCAGCTGGTCCTACTCCAGCATAGGTATGTAAATAAACACGATAAATTTCCACTAGTGAATATCACAGAACCGCAGAATTGCTATGGTTGGAGAAGACCTTTAAGATCATTGAGTCTACCCATTATCTATCTCTACCAGGCCACTTCTACACCATATCCTTAAGCACCCTATCTAAACAGCTTTTAAATACATCCAGGGATGGTGATTCAACCCCCTCCCTGGGCAGCCTCTTCCAGTTCTTGATAATCCTTTTGGTGTAGAAGTTTTCCCTAATGTTTAACCTAAACCTCTCCTGGTGTAACTTAACCCCATTCCCTCTTGTCCTGTCAGTTGCGGCCTGTAAGAAGAGACCAACACCTGCCTCCCTACAACCTCCTTTCATGTAGTTGTAGAGAGCAATAAGGTCACCCCTCAGCCTCCTCTTCTTCACGCTAAACAACCCCAGTTCCCTCAGCTGCTCCTCATAAGACTTATCCTCAAGACCCTTCCTCAGCTTTGTTACCCTTTTCTGCACCCTCTCCTGAACCTCATCTTTCTTGTACCATAGTGACCAAAACTGGACACAGTAGTTGCGGCCTGTAAGAAGAGACCAACACCTGCCTCCCTACAACCTCCTTTCATGTAGTTGTAGAGAGCAATAAGGTCACCCCTCAGCCTCCTCTTCTTCACGCTAAATAACCCCAGTTCCCTCAGCTGCTCCTCATAAGACTTATCCTCAAGACCCTTCCTCAGCTTTGTTACCCTTTTCTGCACCCTCTCCTGAACCTCATCTTTCTTGTACCATAGTGACCAAAACTGGACACAGTACTCAAGATATGGCCTCATCAGTGCCAAGTACAGTGGGATGAATGTGGAGAAATCCTGGTAGAACTGAAACTATATAACCAGAATCTGTAACTATAGCTAGAATTTCCATATATAAGAACATAGATTCCCTGTCACTGGGTATCTCCCTAGCAGTCCTTTAATCTTCCTTTTTAGCAGTCATCATTTCAATCTAATCACTGCATTCCAAGCTGAGACAGAAAAACAGGGATAAGTCATGTGGTGTTATGATCCCGGGAAATATTAACTATCCCAACAAGCTATAGTTCTACAGTGAAGATACAAGAGATTTTGAGATTCAAAGACAGAAAAGGAAAGCATACCTAAAACATGCAAAAGGAAAAGTATAAAATATACTGGGGCTAACATGTTAGGTTGCTATATTTTGGGGCTAATTTCCACTGATACATGTGCAGAAACAAATATCTAAATTGTTTTGAAGTTAACTTTAGGATTCACAAAGCAACTACCAAAGTCAGCAGCTAAGATGTCCTCAGTCTATGGTAGTGTCTACAGATAGAAAAGAAAACAAAAAGAGAGAAATCTGAAAACAGGGACTACTGAATGCTTGTATCCAACAGAGTAAAGAATGAGTTCATGCAATAAAGTAGTGAAAAGATTTTCAGTTCTGAAAAGGTGCACTTGGAAAATTTAAGTAAACAACTGTTCAGTCCTAAAGACAAAACTTTAATAGAAATGAAGGACCAGGCATGTACAAGGCTTACAAAGTCAAGAAGCTATCAGGAAAAAAATAAAAGAGAGCATTACCACATTTTCCGACTCTACTGTGATTAAGATCCTCTAGATTTACATGTAAAAAAGAAGGAATATGGAAAATAAACTGTCAGATGGCCCAAATAGTTATAGGAGGTTAGAAAAAAAAATATATGAGAGAGGAAAGCAAAGAAAAAAATTACAATTTAGATAATCGTGTAGAAAGAAAAAGTCAGAGAAGTAAAATAGCAGAATTGATCAGAAAAATAAAAAGACTTTTTTAGATACATTGGGTGAGGACAAAAATACACTGAAAGAGCCTCACAAATACAGAAGGCCGAACGATAAATGCGTAGAAATGTCCAAGAAGATGTTTCTTTTAAAATTAAAATTAAAAGCTATTTTAATTATTAAAATTGATGCAAAGCTTTCTGAGGCATATATTGAGCACTGCTTCATTATATGAAAGAGAGTTCTGTCAGATATTGTCTAAGACAACATCAGGAAAGTTTTAGGCAGGCTGGTAGCGAAAAATACGGCAATTTTCTACTCATATGCAGAAGCACAGGAGTAGACATGTGGAACACAAAACACTGTATTGCCTGCGTCATCACTTGTTGTTAAAAGAGCATGGCTCTCTTAAAGTCAGTGGAGCTGCAGCAGTTTAGAACAACGGAGGTTTTATCCCTTTGTAGATGTATGGTTGAAGGAAAACACATTTCTCCCTCATAGTCCAGTGAAGAAACATTTCCAGCATAACCTATCTTTATAAAAATGCTTCCATGGGAAGCGGAGAAACTTGATCACAACTGATGAAGAGAGGTTTTCCATTCAGGAGAATACTTTGAAAATGCAGGTGAATGCATGTTTTAGTTCCTCTCTTTTATTTCTGAAACATCCTTTTTGTAAGATTTTTAGAGTGAGACATAAGCCTATCACAGGTAAGCCATATTCCCAAGCCCTGGGCAGTAGCTTAGCTAACTCCAGAAGACCCTATGAAACACAAACTTCAAACAAGAAGGCCCTATGAAGCAGATACATCAAGCAAGGCTCAGTTACAAAAAGATAGAGGACCACAGCTCTGATGAGTGTTTCTTCCCTGGATCTTGCTTGGCAGAGACAAAATGGGAATCCTACTGGGCAAATAAGAGAAAAAAATGCCCCGTGGAAGTGGCATAAGACTTCCACAAAAATAACTTATTGAGTAACAGTATTCCAAAATAAAATATAACAATACTGCATAGAAAAATCTGTTCCAGCAGTCTGGAATTCAAAGTATCATAAAGCTAGAGGATTGTGCAAGCAACATTAAACAAGACAAGCAAAATGTAATCCAGAGCACTTGTAACAAAAGCATAGAATAAGGAATGGGAGAATAAAAGTGTGAAGGCAGCCTAATGCTTCCACAATTAATAGATCTACTTAAAAAAAAAAAAAAAAAATCAATTCAGTGCAAAGTTAGAAAGATGTCAGGAAGGAGCAATTATTCATGGCTAATTACTTTTTAGAGGATGATGACAATGGGTTAGTTTTCTCTGGTATTGATGAAGAAAATCCTCTGGGGAAATCATTTGCAAAGGTTACCAAGGATATGAATTATTCTTTGGTATGTATGAAGTACAAGAATATGAAAGAATGAGTAAAATACTAGTGTAGTGAAGGTCATCAAGACACCTCAGCTAATAGCATAAATTACCACTTTAGAGATTCAAACATGCCATCAATATGTCTAATAATGAATGATCTCCTGGTAAGGATGATTTGTTATGAACTGTTCAGATACTCACCAGAAAGATTACTTTAAAATAATTTTCTTCAAGAGAATACAGCAAAAGATAAAATAACAGAATTAAGCCTGTAGTCGTCCCTGTGAGTGAATTGGGAGGAAAAAAACCCTTTACACAGGACTGTACTGAGATCCATTCTCTTCCTGTAATATGGGGTTATGTAGCACATTCTCTTCCACTCACTTCCGCATTCCTCTCCAGAACAGCTACCACAGTCTTCTCCATTTCATCTTCTCTCTCTTTTGTACTCTCTCTTATCCATACTTGTGGCTTCATTATAAGCTTCCTCTTCAATATATCCATTCACAATCATCTTGCCTATACTAATCTCTAAGATAGCTAGCAACAGCTTTATCTCCTGGAAAATTAGCCTGTATGCCCTATCCCAGTGGAGTCTCCATCCTAATTTGCTCACAGCCCTTATTAGTTGTTCACATCCCTGCTCCAAGTGCTCTATAGCATTTCAAAATCTGATTATAGAGTCCATAGCACTCATTATAAATTCTCCTTCTCATCCCTCTCTCCTGCCTTTAAGCTGTCACATCACCACTTCTGCCATTTAGCCTGTCCTTTATACTGCTCTATACACATTTCTGTGGAGCTCTTCCTTCATGTTTTCATTTGTTCCCATCTTGATTTTATTAAGTAGGATAGCTACACATAACTGCTGTCACATTTATATGCAACCTTCATACGTAGCTGAAGGCCTAGATATTAGCTATATTAGCTACCGGTTCCTCTATAACTGCTAGTCTGATTATACAATTAGGCAGCAGTTCCTAGACTCTAGGTAATGAACATACATGAAGCCTGCACACATTAAGAGATGTTACCAAATTGTCGGCTCTACTTTTAGAAGACAAAACAAAGTTGGGGTTTTTCAGCTTCATCATGGATTTATTTAAAAAGCACCAGGCTTATTATCTACTGCTTAGACTTCTATTATAAACATACCCTTCCAGTATTTATAAAAATGAACAAGCATGTGATACTGTTCCAAATGCTGGGATTAATACTCAAATTATAAGGCACAAATATAAACAAAAGGCCTAGCCTCTCATTTTCATACATTTTGATCTTCAGTGCTATTTATCTTGCAATAAACAACTCACCTCCAGACATGACTTGAATATGTCATCTATTCCTTCCCAAACTTCTTTGCTTCAAGGGAGGTCCCACGGCAACAAAAAAGGAAGAAGAGCTTGAGAGGAAGAAACAGATCAGCAATAAAGCCAGGTAAAGGAGCCTGACCCACCTTTGAAAGCCATCACTGTGGAGAAGTCTGAGGGCAATGAAACTGTGACTGCCTGGCAGGCAGTGCTGGGAAAGGAAAGTGTTTCATGAACAGCTCATCTACCTTGGCAACTAATAAAATCAGTAGAGTTAAACTGGCATAAAGTAGTATGGGGAGAGCCAGAACTTTGTAGCAGAAATAAAATTATGTTCAAATTAAAGCTGGTACATTTCTTGTCATCTAAAATCATGGCCTCCTTAGGGCTAAGCTGCATGCAAAGGGCATGAAATTTTTAATGTAAATATTTCCTCTACAAATAATCAGAATCAAACACTGATGAGTGAAAAGGTCGATGTTTGAGCATAATTTCAAAGGTGAAACCTGCTTTCCTGGTAACAAGGATCAGAGACTGCATTTTTCTGCCTCTTGAATCTGGTCTGATGACTGACTCCTGGACAAACAATGCTGGAATGATACAGAGAGGAACCTGGCTTGCAGAGCAGTCATCATTTCAATGCTTTTGAAGACATCTAGCATATAATATTGTAAACACAGAAAGAACTAGTAAGAAGATCAATAATAAATCAGGCAATAAGTGCAGAAGTGATCCTTTTTTATGCAATTACAGATTTTAAATAATCCCATTTGTATGAATTTATTTTTTCATTTCCTCTGAGCCACTGAACTGTTACTCTCTAAGAATACTGTTTGTTCTCTTTTGATTAGCAGTCGTTTAAAAGGAAGGAAAGATGAATGAAGAAGAAAGACAGAAAGAAAGGGAGAGACAGTCAGAGAAAGAAGGAAGAAAGAAAATCCATCTCTTGTGTGTGCATGCATGTTTGCAGAGCCATTTGGTCTTCATTAGGTACGTTCATTAGGTTCATTAGGTGAAAGTGTCATGCTCTGAAAAAGAAAAGTAACAGATTTTAGCATATCTAGACCATCTATTAAAATGGTATCAGAAGTTATAAATTCCAAAGCATGATGTTTGACAGTAAGCTGTCATAGAAGCAATAGATTCATTATAAAAATGCTAGAAGTGCATACATCTCATTGGCTGTTTATCATTAACTGCATGGGCTGCTGATAGGAAATGTCTAGCTATAATTTATATTTCTGATGACTCTCAAATCTATTACTCACCTTTCTCCAGTTTTATAGCTCCTCTGGACAGAACAGAAATTGAACAGGCAGAGTAGGTTCTGGAGGGGAATTTTCTGTTGTTGCTGTTCTCTATTATCTCATCCCTCCAGCCTGAGCTGTCCCTCATATGTAATCAGACCTGCATTGCCCAAGTGTTTCTCAGAAAATAACATTTAAAAATGAAAAAATACAAGGGGGAGGAAGACATTTAACTACATCTGCATTTCAAGTCTTGCAGAAATTTGAGTCTAATAAACATATTGTGGGTAAAATCTTAAAGATGCAGCCAGTTGTGGCTCTAGGAAAATCTCTATTAAGGGTAACAGGGGTTTTAAGAGTATGAAGAACTGAAAATGTGTGGTAAAATAGAGAAAATAAAATTGTGAAATAGTCAGTAAACCAAAGACTCATTTGTGCCAAGGTATGGGTTCAAGAAACATGGTCTTGTAAAAAATCCTTATGTCTGCAGAAACACCATAACAGAATCAAGGTTAAAGTGTGCATATGAACCCATTCCAATTAACAATAAGAGTTTAAAATTCATATGGTTGTGTACAGAATGTTATCTTTTCTTTTTTTTCTCTTTTTTTTATGTCTTGTAGACATTAGATCGATTACATACCTGGTAATTTCAAAATACTCCAGTGAAGCTCCAAAATGAAGAGTTTATTCTATTCCCTTTAAATCTTGTATACAGGTTTGTAGAGGTGAGCTTTAGAAAGCTACTAGAGAAATGGAGCTTGTTAGCCCTCCCCCATGCAAGCAGCATCTAAGCCCAAAATCTGGAAGCACAGACTCGCTATGCAATTTCTCATGGCAGACTTTATTTCTTTTTTATTGACTACACCTATTGCATTTCTTCCTTTTACAGCACTTCCACAAATGTTAGAAAGAGGACAGGCAGTAATAACAGAGCTTAGAGGAATATTTTTCATGTGAATACTGGGTTCTGATGTAGCACAACTTAGCAAGAGAAACCCACCTTCTGTTTTTTTTTCCCAGAGGGAGAAAGGGAAAAAATTATTCTTAATTCGGATCCACATCTAACCTGATCCAACAATTAGTCCCTGAAAGAAAACCCAGGGTGTTCATTACATGATCAACATTCAATAATGCATTTTTTTACAAGAAAAGGTTCATAACATCTCATGTCAAAACAATGTGTGAAGTCTTAGGGGGTATCTAGTGTAAAGTGTGCCCTTGTTCTTTGAAAGACTGACTTAGTGCAGTTCTGCCTCTGTACAAGATTTGAGCTGCATCTTTAATATTTTGTTAAAGAAATTAGAATTTGTATAAATGTCTCCTGGCAGATCTAATCCAGAGTACTGTATTTTACCTTGGAGAAAGTCAAGTGAGTCTAGAACTGAAGTTCACACACATACACTAATTTCTAGAAAAACCTATCTATGCAAAAGATCGTCTCTTCTCCCTGCAATAATATATTATTGAATCTAAGATAGGATCTGATGCAGAGGAGGATTTTTTTTATTGACTGTCTAAGATCAGTCACTTTATTTTATGTTTTTATGTAATACTGTCATTGAAAAAGATTTTTTGTTTGTTTTTTTCTTTTTTTGCATGTTATCCTGAAAATCTTCTATCTTTCCATAACTAAAGTAAGTGAAACTTTCATTCACACCAATAACTTTACTGTGACTTGATGGAGGCATCAGGTGGATAAGCAACTGAAATGCCCAAATAATGAAGACGTAAATGTTAAATTACAGTATAACTGTCTAAATCAAAGCTATTTTCTTTACAATATAAGAAAGGTTTAAGTGAATGTCAAATGTTAAAATAACTAGGCAGGAAAATTATTATTCAAAAATTGTGTGATGGCAGACTAAATCACATACCATAGTTAAGAAGAAATTCATCCTCGGTAGGTTGTGTCCAGGTTACCACCACTAACATTAAAGGTCTGAAAGCTGTGTTAATCTGGAGCTGAGATGTCTAAAGTTGATACAAGTACTTTTCCATCTCCTGTAACTTACAGACATTTGAAAAACAGCCCTATTATATGTACCTCCAGAACACGGTGATTATATAATTTCTGCAATTGTTTGCATCACACCTTACCTGAAGGCCAATAAAGCCCATGAGACTTCAGTCAAAGACCCCCACAAAAAGGAAGATTGTCTCCAGACTTGCGGCAGGACTTTATGCAGCATGAAAGACAAGTTCCTGATATGCATAAACCTGAAAAGGAAAATAAATTACTTTTCTTTTACGGAGAAATTTAAAAGAAAACATTGGCCATGCAAAGACAGAGTGCTTCAGATTAGAAAAAGAAATAAAACAAATTGGACTGAGGAAGGATGAAAGCAGAAAAAGTGCAATGAAAAGACCCAGCTGGGCTGTCCCATTGTGCCAAGGGGCTTTGCTGTGCACTGGAGCAGCAGCTACAGAGCTTTGGGGACATAAGGAGATAGCAGTGTTTCAACCTGGCAGGGCTGCTGCTCCAAGGGCTGCGCAAGCTGTGAGTAGGATTGCACTGAATTTTTTTAAGTGAAGCACCTTTACTTTTCTTATTATTGTATCAGCCTGTCAAAACCATCTCCTAACCTCCAAGGTGAGCCCTGGTCAGGCGAGACCCTGTCAGAAGCATTAAGCTCCTTTTCAGCACCCTCACTTAGTCCAAGAAAAAACATGGCTCAGGTTTACTTCTGCTTCTCTCTGCCTTGCATATATGTCTCTTACCGATTTGTTTCATACCACCATAGAGGAAAAGGGATCCGTTGTTTTCTTTCTCATAAAATATTTTGAAAAATCTGTTTTTCATTCTAATACAAAAAGAAAACAGTTTTCAAAACCTGGACATTTTTCACAAAACAGCATGCAGGGAATTTTTGTCAGCCTGGAGCCTCTGTGCTGGAGAGAAAAGTGGTGTTTATCAGTGTTGCTGGGAAAAAAGAAGATGGCTTCAGGTGCAAGACAGAATTAGCTATCATTCCTGGAGGCCTGACTTGAGTTTCATCTTGGGTAATTGGACATTTTCTAAGCAGGTTTTTTTTTTCTTTTCATCAGAGCAGATCCTATTACAATGACACTCAGGAAAAAAAAAAAAATCTGTCCAGGTCACTGTGTTTTGCAGGACTAATCATTACAAATCACCACCACCTCTATATCCAATAGACTATCCAGTCTGCTTCTGAATACCTGCCACAGAACCCAGTGCAATGCCATTGTAAATTCACCTCCTCCACAAAACATAGTTTTCCTCTCTAACCTGCAGGGAAATAGCAGAATTGCCAGACAATCAAAATACAGGTTTTAGAAAAGGTCAAAGGATTCCAGAAAAATATTATATTTCATGTAGTGTACAAACCATGAAAATGTTGATATTTCATTATTGAGGAAAAAAATTGTAACAAAACCAGAATCTGACAACATTTTTTTTCCCAATTTGGGATAAAGACTGTAGCAAAATGGAAAGAGGCAGCCAGCTAACATCATCTGAATACTGTTTTTTCTTTCGTAGCCATTCTGTCTTATGTAAAAGCCTTTAAACAACCTGAATCTTTGGTTATTGCCATGGTTTAACCCCAGTCGGCAATTAAGCCCCACATAGCTGCTTGGTCACTCCCCCTTGCCCAATGGGATGGGGGAGAGAATTGAAAAAAAGAAAAAAAAAAAACCTGTGGGTTGAGATAAAGGCTATTTTATAGAACAGAAAAGGAAAGGAAAATAATAACAATTAATAATGGATAATTAATAATAATAGCATATACAAAACTAGTGATGCACAACACCCACTGACTGATGTCCAGCCAATCCCTGAGCCGTGGTGCCCTCAGCCAACTCCCCCTGAGTTTATATACTGGGCGTGATGCCATATGGTCTGGAATACTCCTTTGGCTCATTTGGGTCAGCTGTCCTTGCTGTGACCCTTCCCAACTTCTTGTGCGCTCCCATCCTCTACTGGCAGGGCAGTATGAGAAACTGAAAAGCAACAGTGTGTTATCAACATTCTTTTCCTCCTGAATCCAAAACATAGTACTATACCAGCTGCTGGGAAGAAAATTAACTTTATTCCATCCCAAACCAGGACAGTTAACCAGCAGATCCTACTCTTTGTTCCATGGCAGAGCTACCTCATAGAGCCAATACACAGGAAAAAATGCAACTTGCTGTCCCAGACTCCATTCAAACACCAATCAACCAAATAAAACTAACTTCTCTTTTTTAAATCTCCTTCATATTGCTGGGGCACCAAGGCTACTAGGCTTGCTTATTCCCATATAGTTCTCACCATAGCAGTAATGCTTTCTACAAGGCATCAAGCCTGTTAATCAGAAGAGCTTTCAAAGCCTCCTTAGTTCTAACAGTTTTATTGCAGGTAAGTAAGCAGCTGAAACTGCGTAAGTTCAGAAGCTGCAGTAACTCAAATAGGCAATCTAGAGTAGGAGAAAATTGAATGCACAATTCTCGGCAGCTTTGTCTTGATGGGCAGAATGAAATTACTCTTCAAGTATTACCATGTGCCAGAAGAAACCATTATTTAGAACTGACTACCAAATGTCTAATTGCAGCACTGCACCAAATAATTTGAAATGATAGCTATCTAAAGCCAAGTTGTAAAGTGAATAGTGAACAAAGCAATAAATAATAAAATTACACATACTATATGTGATTGCTCATTGAATCAGATTGCAAGTCATAATAAAAGCCTCATTACTTCACAAAAAAGGAAATGCCATTAACTATTTCTGACTCCCGTTATCAACATATATTATGAAAACAACATGGTAAATCTGTTTTTTATTAAACTGGACCTAAACTTTGCCCGATTCCTTTCTTATTCCTAAGGGTGGGGTTTTTTCATACTTTAAGGATGGCTTCACCACTGTATTGATTGCGCATGCAATTCTTCGGTCTCACAAAATACTGGCTGCTTTCATTCAGAAAGTAAGCTGCAAAGTACACCCAAAAGAAAGGAGTAAAGGCACTGGGAAAGAGTAGTACCACTTGGGGTCAAGGTAGGTGCTCTCAATTTGTCCTAGTAGATGAAACTGCATGTCTCCAGTGAGATTCCCCCCGGGACCTGAATGAGCTACAGATATTCAGCTGCTATTTGCAATATATGTATGTCTCTCTATATACATAAATATATGTGTGTGTGTGTATACACATAAGGAACACAAATTCTGTCTCAGTTGGAGGGTCATCCTTCATTTGCGTTATGTTCCAAAATGCCCAATTCCAATGCCACACAAAATAAATAGACTAGAGATGCAGTTCTCACTTTGCAGCATGTACAAATGGAATGCAAGTTTATTTAAGTCTTCCCAGGACCGCAGCAGGGTAACTCGTAAGAAGATAATTTTGCATTTTGCTGTCTGAGGGTTTTTTCCGTATAGTTGTTAGTATGTGTGGCAACTGACATTCCAGGCACTGCAAGACTATTCCTTTCCACTGTTACAAGCAATGTCAGAGGAGGTTCATATGTACCTTTTCCTGTTCTCACTGCATTATTTATCAAATGAATATGAAATCAAAATGTTGATGCACAGAACAGTATGTTAAACACTCTAATGTGCAATGCCAGTTTAACCTCGTCAACCTTCCACCATGGGTCAAAGTTCAGTTTTCTATTGCTTTAATCAGTATTTACCAGTCATTCTTGCCCTATTAGATTCTTTTTTTTTTTAAGCTTTCCCATCTTTTTTTTTTTCCTATCTTTCACGTTCAGTCAAAAAAAAATATCCACATAAGCCCTTGGTCATACATTTTCTTTTATTGCTGATGACAACTACACCCAAGAGATTTCAGCACACAGGCCTTTGCTTCCAACAAACCTAGAGGCAGGTTGAATCTATAATTTACTTCTAACTTTGCCTGAATATTGTGTTTTTAATGAAGTGCTTTCCCTAAGTCCCTAATATTTATCTACCTATTTCTCGACATCTTGTATCTACTACTAACATTCAGGTTATTTTCCAGCAGGACTTAATGGACACCTTAACTGAACAAATCACAGTCTCACTACACTAAGCATACCTTATGACCAGGCTTTTCAAAGTGGTCTAAGGGCATTAGATTCTCATGTCACAAATGTTTAAAAACTTATCCAAATCTGGAAGCATGAGCTCAGCAACCTGGATTTCTTTAGTAGTTGCTTCACAATTCCTCTTTCTCATCTGACCCGGCTTTTCCAATTCCTTGTACCATCAAAGTGAAAATTCATGAGGACCAAGGCCTCACTGTTATAAGTCTTGGGGGGAAACACGAAAAGGAATCGCTGATCCAAAGACTACACTGCAGATGGAAGCTGCATTCAGACCCCCACAAGAGGGCAAGGAAAAGACTTGAGAGAGTTGATCATTACAGGCAAAAATTTCTGATTATTTGCTTAACAATGCCATGTGTTTGGGGTGCTTCAAGGCAAATTAAGTATAAGGAGAAGAAAAAAATGCCCACTATTATTTTCTCTCCAAAATAAGTACCCATTTCTCACTGTACCTACTACTTTTAGCCCAAAGTTACTTCCTCCAAAAAAGAGATCATAAAAGCTTATGTGTATAGACTTTTCCAAATTGCAGACATTTTTTTCCCATTTTCTCCAAATATAGAATGAGTGTATTGCCATCATCATGCAATTTTTACCGTTAGCTTACAGAGCTAAATTTGGTTTATCTGATTTTGGCCCTTTCTGTGCTAATGCAAATAGGCTTTCATTTTCTCCATACTGCTTGGACAACTGCACACCAAAGACTAACGGATACCATGTCATTGGCATTCAGACAATATTTAGAAGCTGAGATAATGCTGCTGTTATCTTTACTAGGTGAACTCATTCCTCTTTAGGTCCTAGGCCTCAGTGAGGTCTAATTATTATTGGCATAAATTTTGCCTGTGAAATCCCAAGCTGCATGTCATTTTAAAATTGCTAGTGCTACAAAAAGGCACTGACAAAAAGGAAATTAGGATAAACCAATTAGAACTGAATGTTAGATTGCATATTATTTGGGAGAAGGAACAAAGAAACCTTTGATCATGCATTGCTTTGATAGGAACCTAAGGACAGATATGGGCTCAGCTTGGACACATTAGCACTATGCCAGTGGCTTTTATGGAGTTATGTTATTGATACCAGTTAAGGAGCTGCTACTACATACTTCCCAACCCAAATTTTAGATATATTTGCATTTTAGGTGCTTTTAAACATGCTGCTGCTGTATATATGCTAAAGGCAGTCCTTTCATCATCCTACTACAGATAAAAGCAAACAAATGTAGGAAAAAAATAGCTACATATAAATGGCCTTAGAAAACATGGAGAGGAAAATCCAAGGGGAATTCATTGCACTAGCCAGGTTTCAAAATAATTCATTAAACAGCTACCACTTGTCCTGTCACTGACTATCAGTCTGGAAATGGATAATGTTCTAAATGTGTCTGCTTTCATTGCATATTCTCCCGCTATCACAGTTGGTAACATTAGCTATGCACAGGAAGCGTTTTGCAGTCTCTCATAGCTATCTTATCAATACTGCCACAAAACTAAGGAAATAGATGGAGAAAAAAATAATCACAACAGTCTACGGTTATAGTTGAAAGCATAATGCTTCTGTCTAGCAGACAAAAATGCTTGCCCTATAATCCTACATGACTATGGAAAACAGAACTTTAATAATCAGGTTGAGACTTGCCATTTAAGTTTACAGCAGAAGGTCTGTCATATTTGCTGTTAACATTCTGAATAATCCTTAAAACCAGTAATCTGTTTATCATTTATCTTTTAATACAGCATTATTATTTTAGGAAAGCATGCAACAAGGCTGAAATGGCCTTATTCCAACAACAACAATAAAATCAATCCCTTTCTACAAACTTGATATAGGCAGGCTGTGTACTATTTGAAAAAGTTCACTGAACCATGAAGACTGGCATTTGCACCATAAAATTCAAGCTTTATTTGATGAAGTTATTGAACATTGCATTTACCTCAACTACGGTTTAAAGCAATCATACATATTTTTACTGTCCTCTCAAGAAGGAAGCTTTGAATATGAGGCAAATCAGATTGCTACTTCTGGGAATTTCAAAGGGATCTGAAGAGGGACGCAAAAAAAAAATGTGGTGTTTAATGAAAAATATCTGTTCAGTTCAATTATGATCCTAGAGGCACAGCACAGAGCAAAAAAAAAAGGAGGATTAAAAAAAAAGGATAAAAAAAAGATAAAAAAACAGTGCAATAATAACATGAAAGAATTTTGTTCTGTAGCTTTCTGATTAAAAGTGCATTTTCATGTCAACTTTAGGAGAAATTATGTACAAAGCCTGTTTGTAACAGAGCCTGTTTTAATTTGTCAAAGGTTTGCATTGCATAACTCAATCACATTAATTGCAAAGATTGCCTCCTCTATTGTTTCACTCTGCTCTTGAAAGGCAAACAAGAATACAGCTCCTGTAGTACCACCAGATGTGTCAAGTTTTTTGCTTTAGACCAATGCCTGGCCATCACAACTTGGTAGTAACTAGTCTAAAAGGCACCCTGCTGGAGTCTGATGTTTTTATTATTGTTAATGTCAGTCAAAACATTGGAGGCAGCAGTTTAGGGATCAAATTCAGAAGCTCAGGAGATATATCTTCCTCATGTGGCCACTTGACATTGACACCAACCTGACTGAGAGGGCAGGTAAGTGGTTCAGAGATTTTATCCCCTTGTATCAAGCAGAGTGTCATATAAAAGACTCATCTCTCAGATGGTTACAAATAAGATTATATTAACTGAGTCTTCCATAGGTTTAAATTCAACACAGTACATCAGGGCACAACAAGGTCAATATGCCTTCCAACACCCTACTTGATACAAAATTAAGCATATTTAAAGAGAACATACCTAACACTCTCTGCCAGCACTGAACAAACATCACCAGTTCTGTGGCAAACTTTTATTCAATAATCTGGTCATTTCAGCAGTACTCGAGGTGAGGCCTCACCAGTGCTGAGTACAGGGGAAGAATTACATCCCTAGTCCTGCTGGCCACACTATTCCTAATACAAGCCAAGATGCCATTAGCCTTCCATGCCACCTGGGCCCACTGCTGGCTCATGTTCAGCCTTGTCAACCAGTACTCACATGTCTCTCTCTACCAGGCCGCTCCTCAGACGCTCGTCCCCCAGGCTGTAGTGCTGCATGAAGTTATTGTGGCCAAAGTGTAGAACCCTGTACTTGGCCTTGTTGAACCTCATACCGTTGGCCTCAGCCTATCAACTCAGCCTGTCCAGGTCCCTCTGCAGTGTCTCGCCACCCTTCAGTCGATCAACACTCCCCCCCCAGCTTGGTGTCATCCGCAAATTTACTAACGGTAGACTCAATCCCTCAATCAAGATGTTGAATAGAACCGCGCCTAGTACTGATCCCTGGGGGACACCACTGGTCACTGGACACCAACTGGATATGGCACCATTCACAGCCACTCACTGTGCCTGGTCATCCAGCCAGTTTTGAACCCAGCGAAGGGTGCACCTGTCCAAGCCATGAGCTGCCAGCTTTTCCAGGAGGATACTGTGGGAGACTGTGTCAAAGGCTTTGGCTGAAGTCTAGGTAGACCACATCCATATCCTTCCCCCTTCACTACACAGCAATGCATCTTAGTTTTAAGGGTGACAGAAGATCTTTTGAAGTTATTTTTATGAATATAAAAGGTAAGGAAAAAGTGAAGATTTTGGTAATTTAGTAGTCCTCAGAGTTGAACAATTCACTAAAAGCCATTGTAGTCCTAAAAAGAATTTCATAGACAATCTGCTTCTGTGGCAGAGACCCAAGTAGACAGACAGAAATGTCACTCATACTCAGAGGCTTTGCCCACTCTGCTGAGAAAAAGAGGACTGAGCCTCAGTGTCCACCTGATTGTCCACACTACTTAGTCACTCCTTGGCGTGGCACTGCAACAATTAACTCCAAGAGGAATTTTCTACTAAGAAGGTTAGTCCCAAGTCATGTTGACAAGAACTGGTCAATGACACTTGACTTCTGGGCCTGAAATCGGTCCCCGATCTTCTTTTGTGCCTGTTGATGTACCCAAGTACCCACCAGTGACTGTGACAGCAGGGTCCTGTGTCCTCAGAGTAGTGCAGCAGTGAGAACTTTCCCAGTGAGGGAGGAAGGGTGAATTAGCAGAGTCTGGGTAACTAACAAGAATCTATTAGGTGGCAGAAGCAGACTCAATACAAAAGTCAGTAAGTAAATAAATGGAGCTGCCTAGAAACAAAGCTGTACATTTAATGACCCACATTGTAAAGCATCAAACCTGTATCACACCCTCCAGAGTGGGGTGTAAATAAAGTGTTCCTTTTAGCTTAGATCACTGAGTAATCAGCTAACAGAAGCAACCAAATGCAGAAACAGCTCGTGTCCACATGTACCTTTGGACTCTGACCTAATTTTCTGTCCTAAAACTTTGCAGAATATGGTGATGTCCCTCTTCAAAAAAAAAAAAGTTTGTTTTCTGACTGCAGCCAGTTGGAGAAACAGAGCTTTGATGTTGCAGTCTCACCATGAATTTAAAGGATATGGATAATTTACAACCTTGATTAACAATCTCAGAGCTGCAATAGCTCATCCTCTTCACATCCCATCCTTTTTATTGAATGTGCTTAAGTATTCATGAACACATGATGGTAATCTTGTTAACACTATGAAAAGCAATGACATCCTCATTATAAACTGCTTGAAAATGCTCATGATCCTTTCACCAGAATGAGCTTTGTACAATTAGAAGCCTGAAAAAGTCACAGGTGCACAACACGCAAGGTGATAAAATTGATACAATGGCATTGTAATATCCAGGACAGTAGATTTTGCAGCTACAGACAGAGGGGAGGACACACTGGTGCTCCTCGTAATACTAATTTCTCTTAGGTGCGGTGCCACTGTGCCTTGCTCACATATTCAGACAGAAAAGAATCATAGATTCAGGGGCAGGTAGGTATGTCCTCATAGTATGTATCCCTAGGATACATCCAACTCTGATAGATGGGAGTTGTGTCTTTGCTCCTTGCCTTTCTCATTAAGGTGATTAAAAGGTTTGCTTTCCAGGATCAAAAAAACCTTTGTATCTTTGAGCGAGATCTCTCTTAGTTTCTCCAGAGACATATTATACCATTGTCGCGATCCGCCCACAAGGGGTCACAGGTCCGCCTACAAGGGATGTGGTCCCGCCCACCAGGGCCCCAGACCACTCCCCAAATGGAATCAAGGGCAAGGCACTTCTCTCCAAATCCACAACCAATTGTAGGAATCAGACACACCCTCTTATGAAAATATATGTTTATTTATACTAAGCCAAAGCCTATTCTATGAAGCACTCTTATATCTTACAATCTATGTCTTATCCAAATATTGCAATACCGTTATCACAGTCTATGGAGTCTATATCTTAGTCTATATCTTAACAGTTTAATCAAGAAGATCTCTCAACGTTTGATAACACTCAGTCAATCTACCCAGAAAAGGAATAGGAAAACCAAGAGTTTGAGGGGTAGAAATAAGGGTCTTATTGGAGAGAAAGGTCCCTATCACTATATGGATATGTTGTGAGTGTATGTAAATGCAGAAGAAGTCTCAGAGTCGTTCTCTTCTTTGCCTGGAATCAAGTCGGTCTGGTCAGTCTGAATTTTAACAGCTTGTGCCTTTAAAATTCAGCTCTGGCAACTCCGGCTGAGGTTTCTCGGAGGAGGGGGGGGGGGGGCTCCCTGGCAGCCTTCCCCTTCTTTTCCTCCCCCCTGTTGTCTCCTTAAGGCAGTTTATAGAAGTTCGTTGGAAAGCAGATAACAGTCAAGGTCACCTGCCTCCTTCAGGAAAGGCAGCTGTTTCTTCTTGAATTCAGCGAAAACTCCTGACTGGAGTAAAGTCAGGGCAGAAACGCCTCTCCCCAGGCGTCTCTGGGCAAGTTTACCCCCCCTGTACCCCCCCTGTACAAGCTTCTTGTTCTCGGCTCGTGACTATGTGGGGGGGGGGAAGGATGGGGTTAGAGAATTGCACTCACGGCTTGCTACGCAGGTAGGAGCAGTTCGTGAAGATTCTCCATATATATCAGACGGTGGAAGAATCGCTGCCAACTCCCGGCTATCGGCCTGGTCCTGGGCCAAGGCCCAGCGAGGAAGGGGGTCTGCTCTCTCCCGGTGGTGGCGCAGACGGAAAAGAGAGAGAGAGGCGGGGCTCTCTTCTGCTTTTATAGTGTCCGTTATCTTCAGATTCTAGAAAAATCCAGGCACTTCCCAGCCGTTCCCGGCAGTCCTAGCAGCCGCAAAGCATCTCTGGGAAAGGGAATTCACTGTCTCAATGAGACATAAATCTCCGTTCACCACAACCATTTATGATCTTTCTATCTTTTATTATAGGTTAACAATTTGCTATGGAAATGGGTGTGGTGGGTTTTTTGTTATGAAAACAGCTTTTTGGCTACAGTCAACAGAAAGTCCAAGTGGAGCTGATGTCCTGTTGGCCCTTCTGCATCTCTCTTATATAGTTTGTTCCAGAGTTTCAAAATATTTTCCTTTCCTTTTTCTTTTCTCTCCTTTTCCTTCCTTTCATTTTCTTTCTTTCATGCATCAGATCTTTGTATGTTAAAATATGCCACGTTTCCTGGGCCTACAACTCAAGACAACCAGAGGCTGGCCCTTAAATACAGACACATGTGCTGTCACATGCACATATACAGATGCATAGGAAGACAGACACAGCTGGCAGGGAGTAGATTTGAAGAAACACTGAACACAGAAAAAGTGGTTGGTTTGACATTTTGTGATGCAAGTGAGGCTCTGGTATCTGAATCCCATTTATCATTTTGGCCTTTCAAGAACTGATAGGGAAGGAGAAAATTTCAGCTACAGTTCAGCATTTTCACTTAGCCAGCTAATCAAGACACCGTTAAGTGGGATAAGTGGCAATGAAGGAAGAAAAGGTACAGCAGATGTGTCACACTCAGCCTGGAAGAGTCATATTTGACTTAAATACTTTCACTGCCCTGATGTGAAAAGGGACAGTTAGCAAAAGATTTGATTTACCTCACTGGAGACTTTCTGTTTAAAAATCTCTGCAGGCAAACTGAATGAGACAGAGTGATATAAAAAATGTGGTCTTTTAGAAAACTAGGCCTGCTTCTTTGCTGTCAAAGAAGCCATAAGCATAAACACTTCTGGAAAAAGGTGGGGATGTGGTAAACACTTCTGCAAACATGTTGCATATTGCATTTTTTTGGCACTTAGCCTGCCCAGACGTACATGAGCACATAAAGCAGTACAGAATTTGGCCCAGCACTTCCAGCAACAAGAGTACACTTTACATTCAGGAAAGCTTTTAAGTGCATGCTTAAGGTTAATTGGGGGATTCGTCACCCTTCCTCAGCCTGGAAGTCATTTCTAGCAACATTTGGGTACACCTCTGCCAATATAATCCACTGGAGCTGGACAAATTTTTCTTCCTGTGAATGAACTATTCATATCCCCAAAAAGCTATTTCATCCATTCCAAAACAATTTATGAATTCAACATTAATTTGACAAATAGTTTCAGTTGAGAAGGCTTTCTCAAACTTAGACTGGCATAAAAAAAATACCTGAAAGAGTCATTTCTTTCCTCAAATTGTCACCAACCCAGGTACAGGAAATGTGGAGTTCTTAAAATGAACTCAAATCCCCATCTTCTACGTCTAAAGAAAGGTTCCTAAACAGCTTAGGGTAAATTATCTGAAATTACAGACTCAATATCTCTTCCTGATACTGTTCCGCTTTGCATAAACTGCTTACAAAATTCCCTGGAACAGGGGCTGGAAGCCAGGTGTCAAATCTCTTGCTGGCTCAAAGATGCTGCTGAGAGGTCTGCTTCAAACCAACATCCAAAGAAGGAAATTTTAAAAAGAAGAATGAATGCTTCAGTGTACCACTACCTTCATTCCTAAAATTTGCCTTCCTAGATATGTAGATGTTTCACGCCTTCTGTCAGGACCATCTCCAAATAGTGTAATCGAATTCTGTTATCTTCTTTGTTTCTCACATCTGTCTTCTTCTTTAGTTATTTATTTATATTCTTTTTATCCAGGCTGGTAAGCTTAGATTCTAAAGCAAACTCCGTTTTCGCTGGCTGATTTAATCAAACAGAACTTAACAGAACGTACAAATCTGGAATAAGATCAGTAGTTTGCCAAGGTAGTAACAGGACGCAAAGGTAATTACATGATGTTGTTGTTAGCCATTAAATGGCTGCCTACTTCACTCCTGTGGTACCTGCCTCAATAGTCACTATTTCATTTACATACCTAAGGCCCTCCCAGAAGGATCAGCTGGATTTACTGTCCTCAGTTGTTAAATACTGATACAGAGTGGTTCCATTAGAAAACCAAGAAAATGTTTTGAGTGTGGAGCTGGAATGCGAAGCATAACAGTTACAGCAAGTCACAGAGGAGACAATTTGTACTTAACATGTCTACCAAAACAGCAGATATTAATGTGTTTAAATAACTATTTAAAAGGAAGCCTTTCCAGTAAATTGTTTTGTTAGCTGGTTTAAGGTTTTTTTCACAAATTTTAACTTAACCTAGGAGAACTGAGACTCCCAGAGAAAACTATTTGAAGACATAAAAACGTCTCTCTGACAAGTAGTATAGAGGGAAATATTTCCTCTGAACTAATTCAGGGTCACATTATGCTGAGCACCCACAGCAGCTGCTGTGGAGAAAAGCCCCTGTTAACAGGAGTTGCCATGTCCAGAGCAGAACATTTTCTAACCACCAGTTAGTGTTGGCCCTAAGATTTTTTGCAGCAGCCACACCTCAACTCAGGCTTAAAGTCAGATTACATAGGATTATTCATTTGCTGAAAGTCTGTTGAAAAGAAAATGTTTTTATAAATATGTCTATCCACTGACTTTTGCCTCTTCCTCTTTAAATGAAGCATCTTTTTCCATGCAAATTTGGAGTTCAAGGCAAGATGCAGTTCAGATGTAATAAAGCCAGCAGGCCCAGGCTCGAGAAGTTTCTCAGGTGAAGAAACCAAATCTGCTTATACAATGAAAAAAGTCTTATCCTGCGGTGTCAGAGTAATATGTTCTTCAAGTCCTGACCATTATGCATTCCACTTATACCACTTCTTTAATCAAAGCTGAACCTGGTGAATTGCAAATAAGAACGAAAACATTAAATGTGAAAGGCCAACTCGCTCATCTATATTTTTTGTCAAAATGACAGTTTTAAAATTACATAGGTAAAATACTTCACTAAATAGGGTTATAAATGTGTAATTCATCATGGCAGAACATTTTTATGCGTTTTAAAACTACTCTTTTATTTTAAGAGGTGAGAACGCAAAACGATGGGCTCATTCTTCATCTTTTCATTTTGCAGTTTATTTTTGACATAGCAAAGATGTAGTGCAGTTGGAAAAGCTCTTGGAATGGTATTTGTACCCTTTCTAAGTTGTTGCTTACTGGAGCATATTTCAAAGGCGAAGGTAAGTTCCCACCCTGGTTAGTGTATGTACATACAAACCACAAGCCTTATACTAGACAAAATCCTCATAGCTTCACAAGGGCCACATTTGTTAAAATAGGGGCACTCTATTCCTCACGCCCCCCAATCCTCTAGTGAGGTACTTTGTAGCTGAAGCAGGGGAATCAGACCTCGTATCCCACTATTTATGGGAATTCCTGAGTAATCAGTTTGCAGCGCAGTGTCAGGTGTACAGTTCCCCAGTGGCCATGGATTTGTTACCCCATTAAACACGAATCACTGGGAAAACAGAGGAAATGGTAAGCATTAAAGCTGAAGAAATAAGGCAAATGCTTTACGAGAAGCTCCTGTTGCCTCACTGTAATTTGCACGAAATCCTTGGTCTTCATTTTAAGTGTAAATTCACATACTGAGATTGCAACAAAGGATTAAGATAAAACTCCTGGCATGGAGTAGGGGAAGAATAACATCATTGCAAAGTCATACAGAGAAGAAGATCTCTGTATCCAGGTAGTCTGCTGCATACAATGTTTTTGGGAGGCTGGCAAGAACAGAGCTTGAGGCAGGATGAGGAACTGTCACAGAGCAAAAGAAAGAAGAAAGGAAAATATGATTTGACTCCTGTTACATCCTGGGGAGATTGTCTGCAAATTCCACATAAGGGCAAGGTCAGCCATGAAAACACTGACCAAGAATAATGTACCCCAGGTACATTAACCCCAGTGCCTCATGGACCATAGTCCAGAGCATTTCACCTGTGTGATTGTGAACATCTTTCAAGGAAGCAATTTCTTTCTCCCATTAAGTTCCCTGGGTGTGGTATTGAGGCCATAATGGAGACCTGAGCGGTAAAGTTAATCAAGAGTTGCACGTTGATTTCAAGAGTTTGCAGGTGCTTATTCAGTCCCCAGATGGCCCCACTCCCAGAGGGCATTCACCAAAAAAATCAAAGGTACAAGACAAGTGTGAATCTTCATGCCCCTTGCCACACAGTTAGAGAGCAATGATCCTGTGCTGCTTCTTTGAATCCTCTACAGGAAGGTATGATGGCCCGGTCTTTGAGGAAACTTACTGCCATTCATGAGTCACCTAACTTGTGATCATGCTCCTTGCCTCAGTTTCCTCTTAGCCAGGATTTGACAACAGGAGTGGTTTCCATTTCCCTGTGGAAGCAACCTTAGGTTGGACAGGCAATGTCAGGTGGACAGAATTTTCACTGTAGGCAGCAAGAGTTTTCAAAGTAAATGGGTTGGCATCACATGTTTTATTATGAAAGGAAAACAGAAATATTTTTGTGTGTGTTTTCTGATGTTTTTTTTTACTTACCTCTGGTAAAAAAGCAAAACAAGCTGCAACAAGGGAGTTGCATAAACCCATAATTTGGCAGCCAATTAGTCTTTGATTTAGACAGTTGCTTTTTGAATATTTTTTTTAATGTGATTCCTTGCAGCTGAGAAATTTACATTTTAAAAAGTGCTTAATGCCAAGGCAGTAGTGGAATCCCACATTTGTCAAAGAAGTGAACTGAGATGAAATCCAGTCCTTGTTAACATCCTAGGCTGGGACTGCTTTAACAGCAAATGAAGGAGAGGAGGGGAAGAAATTTTCCTCTGCTAATAATGGACTTGTGGAAACAAGCAGAGGACTGGAATTCCTTGTTGCCTTTGCCCCAGCTAGGATGGGACATACCCAGACATGCACAGCAGACAGAAACACCTCCCATATAGCTTAGAGCAATTGTGCGATCTGTTACTAAAGGTGGAGAAAGGACAGTTTAGAGCAGAACAGAAAGGACAGTGTGACTGTGACCTTCTCCAAGCGACTGTCTAGAGATGCTACAGACGCAGGTTTGACACTTGAGCTATCTTTACCATCCCCAGAAAAATCAAGGTAGTCTCTAAGCTGAAACAAAACCAGTGCAGCCATCTCGTTTGTAGTCTGGCTACAGTCAGCTCTTTGGGCTATGTACAGATCTAGTGGCAAGAACAAACTGCAGCTTCTTTCATAAATGCAGATGCTGGAGCTTGCTTCATTTCAAACACAGTCATGTCAGAACCACGCTGCTTTGTATCAAATACAAAAGGAGAGAAAAAATACTCCTGTTCACTGCAATGAGACCAGTTGCTGGAAGAAACATCAGTATTGCTGAAACATGGGAGAAATGTCATACATGTTGAACCCTGCTAGAAATAACATTTTCAGAGTACGCAAGGCTATCCAGGGTCAACAAAAGAGTGTGACAGCTTGTGTATGGGTGTATAGTTCAGTGAATAATAGTGAAGTAGTCACCTCAGTTACAGTGGGCATGGATTAGGCATTGATAGTCCTTGAAAAGCTCACAAAGTACATTTCTACCTTCTTATTTAGTTTCTTAACTGTTTTAGAGACCTGATACTAGAACACTCCCAAAGCTCGATCTTGCTCAAGGCCAAAGCTATGGTTCCTCACAACTGGGGCACAGAGCGCAGGGAGAGCACCTGGCCTTGTTTTCCATGCCTGAAAATTTTGGGACAGAAAAACAGAAGTCTTACAGACATGGAGATACTTACCTTAATAATTAATCTGTCAGCTGCTATTCTTGCGTGACTTTTCAGTGAGATCAAGGGGAAGATCTGTGGTCCTTACAGCATGGTGGGGTTACAAGGAGTCCAGTCTTGAGGCAGCTCCTACTTGGGTATGTGAGTGGTATCTTGCAGGCTAGGCACAGGAACCACTAATTGACTCATGCTCTGGTACAGCAAGTTCAACAAAGGCTGCCACAACGGTTGGAGCTGGAGTGCTTGCCCTGTAAGGAGAGGCCAAGGGAGAAGGGCTTGTTCAGCCTGGAAAAGAGATAGCATCAGAGGGACCACAGAGCAGACATCAGCACCTTTGAGGAGGTCAAGAAGATGGAGACAAGCTGTTCACAGTAGTGCAAGTATATGGGCAGGTATAAGCAAAGCATTTTTCACTCTGAGACAAATAAAGCAGAAGAATAGGTTGTCTAGTTTTCAAGACCCAGCCTGGGCTTTTTTGTCTGGTTTTCAAGACCCATCTGGATAAAGCCCTGTGTATCCTAGTCTCATGCCACAGCTAGCCCTGCTTTGAGCAGTATGTTGAACTCCTGAATGATTTTATAACCTACCCACAAAATTCCAGAAGAATTTGCTTTTCTGGTGATTTAGAAAGCAGAGGGCAACACCACAGAAGTGCTAATAGCCCTGGAGTACAATGCTCAGCTAGGGGATTTTTTTTTCAGACACCTTCACAGAGATGGCATGACATTCACCTGAACTAGCAGTGAGACCCTCAAGTTAAACTTCCAGGCTCAGCCAGCTCTGTGAGCCCCCTCTATAGTCAAGGGGAAGAATGGGAAATTCATCTTGTCATAAGACATGGTCTGAAATGGCGGAATGGATAGGCACTATCACTTTGGAGGTGACAATGTCTCTTGTTTAGAGAGAGGATGCTCAGATTAATAGCTTGAGCATGTACCTTTTACACAGCTCAAGCTGAAAGAAATGAGCCCTATCCTAAATCTGAGGGAGATGCTGGATAATGTCATACTTGCATTTAATCAGAGAACTGAACTGGCTTTGACAGGAATTACAAGAGCTCATAGCCACTCTGAGACAGGGACAGCATTTGCTAGAAGTTTAAAAAGCACAACATGTGGGGGCACGACTATTGCTATGACCCCCAGCAACTGTGTGCAGAGTGGTGCCCTGGTTAAGCTCCCAGAATTAGGCACAGGAACATCTACACGACAAGTGAAGGGAAAGCTAGAGAATGCAATTTCACTGAATTGGCTGGGATGGGATTTGCCGGATTAACACAGCAGGTATAACTAATTGCATTTATCCTGCCCAAGCAGCAGGCATCAGTGTAATGTGCCTGGAGTTGTTGTGCACTCTATGGTTCTCATCCAGGCTTCCCCAATCCTTCCTACACACACGTGCCTTAGGGAATCTGTCTGCTCTAGGTGTAATATACTGGTCTAATCTCTGCTATCCTTCTGACAGACCATGCAACTCAGGCCCCACTGGAGACTTCTGTAGCTTCATCAGCTTCCAGAGGTATAGGAGGAAAAGAATTAACATCTGCTCAGTTCTGTTTAAGCATATAAATCCATTTCCTCTGAGCTCTTATTCTGACTATTTAGGACCAATCCAAAAGAGAGCTGTTGGGTGTCTACAAGAAGCAGAACAGGGGGTAAGGTGCAAAGGCAAAAGCTTTGCTCAGATTCTCCTGATCGCAAAAGTACCCACATACTTTTTTACAAACGTCCCTGAAAGTCTAAAGATCTTCTGGGTACACACAGATAAACCTTCAGTTCTGACAGCACTGATGAGCTCCATCTCACGCCCAAGCCCAATTAACATTCAGAAACCCACTCTAACTCTTTTTCAGTTTCATGTTTTTCACCTAACACACCTACACAATCGGGGCCTTTATCAAACACCGTGGTTTTCACAGTTTGCTTTGAAAAGGCAGCCAGAAGAGGTTTGTGTCTCTGCCTTTGCACAGTACTTAACAGCAGGCCTAGATCACACAGGGGACCTGCATTTAATCCCCACCATTGCCTAAGGGAATTCAAGACTACAACGGCCTCCCAAAGGAGGCTCTGAAAAAACTGGCTTTTATACTCTGGTGACTGGCTGTTTATAGTCCTCAACCTCTTGCCAAAAGTTTTCCACTGCATAGGAAATAGTTAACTTCATAGGTTCGGGGAACAGAAAGGGCAAGAAGCAGCCTGGCATGCACCCACTTAGAAGAGCACCAGAATCCACATCCCTCAGAGAAGCACTCATGTTTCTGCTCTTACCCTAGTGATGTCTTTTCTGTGCACCATCCACAGAACAAGTGAAAAGAGAGCTCCCACAGTCAGGTGTTTACAGTACCTCTGAGAAGCAGTGAGACAGAGATTGTAGTCTCCCCTGGGAAAGGTAGGAGCAGAGCGTGGGCTGTTACTTCTTGGGTGATTGCACTGAGCTGTTACATAAGAAAGTGACATGGCTTCAACAGTATATCTGGATTTATAAAGATAAAAAAAATACAACCGAGACTTGCATACCTCTTTGGGAGAGAAAGGTAAAAACATTCTCAGAGTAAAATATTGAGTACCAGGTTTCAAGTACTCAAGGGAGGGACTTGATGCCATAGTAGCATATTAGAGGGGAGAAGATTGATTCCTGTCCTCAGATTGTCTCTGTTGGCTGGTTCAAAGTGCACTGCTTGCAAAGATAATAGCTCAGGTCCTGGGAGCAACATCACCACCCAACCCACTGACAGCCAATCTACCCAGACAAAGCATCACATGAACTGTGGCCACTCTGCTGTTGTTGGAGCTAGCCCAGGTCTCTCTAGCTGGAACTAAACCTGCACAATGTAGACATATTTCTTCCTGGCAAATAAGTTTTGAGTGTGATTGTTAGGACCTTCAAGATAGCTAGGCTGAAAACTGTTGCTCTGTGAAAAACAGTTTTCATTGATTTCACCGGGGCTAAGCCAAATTCCCTGATTTCTTACACTAATGAGAACACAAGCATCCAAAAATGAAATTAATGTTAAGAAGTTATCATTTGCTTTGCACTTCTTTTTACTCACCTCTGTAAATGTATTTAAAAGTGCTCACAGAGACCAAAATATTGATGGTTTTGTGATCTTAGGCTGAAAGCATCACAGAAGTAAAAAGTATCCCTGTCACACATTTTTAAATCGAGAGACATTTTCTATTTTTGCCATTTAAATATCTGTATATGTTAGAAAGTGTTTTTATTGCCATTGAAACTCTGGCTGGAAATTGTTTTTAGAACTGTGTTCTTACTGGTTTATATTTTGATTCCCTTTTTATTAATGGCTTTAATAGGCTCTTTTTAGTATATTTCTGCTTGTAATTTGAAAAGATGAAACAAAGATTTTAAATAAAAGTCCTTTTTTATTCAGCTAATAATTTTTATTTCTATATTGTATTTTACATATAGACGGCTTAAGAAAAAAAAAAAATGAAAATAGCTTTGCGAGAAGCCAAGTCAGAACATTAAAGCCTTTGTTTTTTCCCATAAATAGCCCAAATCTGCCACCTATTGATACAAAGTAGAATTTAATGGAACCAGCCATTTCGATTTTCCTCCGGAAAAAGCTTGCTTACTTTCCAGCTATGTAAAACCAGTGCCATCTAGTGGCTATTTCCAAGACTAGTCAGAGAAAAAAAAAAAGCAGCAAATATATATCAAAATATCTATTGCTGCTGGATGCACAACAAGCTACATAGACATTTTGGAATGGATTCAATAGGCTTCGTGTCCTGCGATTCCATACAAATCTTTGCAGTTATCCTCTGAGGTGACATATAAACCTGTGTGTTCATTTGTAGTTTATTTTAACAACAACAAAAAACAAGACACTGTGCAAATTGCTTTGTAGGTTAAATGCACCCTTCATTCATGCTTATTATACGCTTGTGGTTTGTTTCTACTTTTATCTGTCCCTTATTGGATCATCTAAAGATTTATCAGGGAAATCAGGGATTTTGAAAGGCTGAAAAACTATTGATTGTTTTAAGCTTGCCTTAAAAGAAGGGAGACCTAGCTATTTTCTACAAAAGTAAATACAATTTGTGAAGTCAAATGATCTGTGCTTTGTAGCATGCCACAATAACAGACAAAGGATATAAAAAGTATCTACAGTTTTACTCAATTTCATATTTCTTCCACAATTTGATGTGTATTGCTTCCAAATCATAAATTCATCCTGTCTAGCTCAGTAAACATGAAGAGAGTAATTTTTATTTACACAGAAGACCCACACTTTCAGATGTATTGTTAAAAACAAGGAAAAGAGGTATTGCTGTAGACAAGGACTGCCCCTGGGACTCCATGCCTAAGTACCTGAAGAATCAGCTAGTCAGTCACTGGGATTTTCAGATACTCACCTTCAAAATTGCTTTTAACATTTAGGCCATCTTGCTTAAGGGCAAACAAATTCAAATTCAGGTCTGATGATAGAGGTCTTTTAAATGTGCTTTGGTAATGTTTCCTCATGGAATCAAATTTGAAGACAGCCTTCTATACATGTGTTGATTTAAAGGCATATGGAGAATTCACATTACTCTGTAGTGTGCCTCTGATCAGAAATAGAGGCTCACTGCTCATAAAAGGAAGATGCGAGCTCTGTTCTCCATTTGAGACAAGGAGATCCTTCTTTACTCAATTCATCTTCCTTAGCTTTAGGCTTGCAAAAAGCCAGATGCTTACATCTGATCTAACCACCTGAGGGTTCTTCTAACAGTTAAGAAAATTAACAGGTCTTTCTGAAGCATTATTTTATAATTTAGGTATCTCCTCTTTCAAGATGAAGTGAATTGAACCACAAAGGTGCTTAGTACCTCACATCAACTACAAGAGAGTGTAGAGGCAGTAGCTCAGAGATAATCATCTCTAGACAGTCACAACAGATCAGGTGAAAATCTGTTTCTGGATAGAGATGGGGGTGGACGTAATTGTTAGCAGGAAATAACAATATTAATTCTGCTTTAAAAGTTCTGCTTAAAAAGTTCTCAGCATTAGTCTGGGCTAGTTCCACTGCTTTCTAAAATATTTCAATGTTGTATACAGGGGGCTGATGTTCCTGGTGATGATTCCTTTGAGACAAATAATCCAGTTAGATGCTAGACATAAAACCTGTAGTCTTTCTTTGGAAATCAGTTTGTCTGAATGGAGAGGGTATAAAACATGATAGGTCCCTCAGTAAGAATCACCCAACTTGTTGAATGTCCATTGGAGCTCATTGGGAAAGTCAAAGTGGCCTACAAATAAAAAAAAAGCATTTTTATCTTACCATTAAAAATAACTTTCATGCAACATAAAGCAAAAGTACATCTTTAATTCCATCATCAAAAAGAAAGACATTGCAAATTTACAGGACCTGACAAAACTGTATGTCATTTAAACAAGTGCAATGCCTCAGTAACACAGATAGGGATATGTGGGGCAAGATATTATGTGACCATGTGCCTTCACTCCCATAGAAAGCTCATCAACACTGGCAGAATCCAAGCTGCATATGCAAAGGAATTAGTTTGCTCTGCCTCCAGGCAGCAAAGGAAACCTTCCAAAGATTACTTTTGTAGAAAACAGTTCTGCACTGAGCTCACACGAGGCAGGCAGACTAACACGGCTGCAGTATGGAGGGTGATGACTCTTTTCATCCATCTCACAAGTCTCATCCTAGGAAATACTTCCGCTTCATGCAATAGATGCTCACTTGAAATCCATCATGCATTTTTTGACACCAGTGACAACAATGTTATCTAAAATGTGTTCTCACAAAGGTACAACCCATGGGCAAAGCTATTCCAAATGAAATGATGGAACATACTGGTCAAGAAATAGGAAAGATGAACTGCATCAGCAATTCATACTTTGAGAGGAAGAGATGTTTGTACATGTAATAGTAACTAATATTTTAAAAGTGAAGGAAAAAAACCCCAAACGTTCATAGTCTGCATGCTTCAAGCACTCACAAGGTGTTCCATCAAAAAGTTTTGGTCCAGAATGCATGCCACTAAGTTAGACACCTGAGTAAGTTATGGTTGTGTCCAATACCAGGTGCTCAGCCCTGGCCTTTAAGGGAGATCTGACCAGAGCTCTAGCCCTTCCACAATGCTTGCCTGTTGCTGTGAACACTGCAACAAAACACCCTTCTGATGACCCCTTCAGGTAGTCAAGACAATGCAGCTAGATTCCAGCCTCTCTTTGGTGACCCTCTAGGACTGGCACTTTTTCAAAACCAATGTGCAAAGAGAAGCAGGTCTCTGCACAATTTTGGAGGGACCTCAAACCCTGCATCCTTGGAGGGCATCCCAGGCACTGTGAACTGCCCAGCAGTGAAAGCTGAGCACAAGGGACTGGCCTCCCTAATTGTTGAAGTTGCATCACTGGATGGGTAGGAATGCAAGTCTTTGGACCAGAAGGAGAACAAGCAAATGAAAAGCCTGAGTCTCATCTGAGAGAGGGCATAGCCTCAGTAAAACAGTGGTTTTTGTCCCTCAGTACTTCCTTTCTTACCAACCACCCCCACCATCCTATCTGATGCTTGGTCTCAGAGTTTCTATCACAGCTTTGCTGCATTTTCAAGCAGCAGTTGTCACACTTCCACCTGTGCCTCCCCAATGACTGTGAAATGATCCCCATAAACATTAGCAAGACCTCTTTGCTGTTCACCTTCAAGATCCCTTCAAACTTATCACATTGCCACTTTGTACTTCCCACTTGGCTCTATCCACCTCTTTTCTTCTTTTTAGATAGAAAAGTGTCTGGGGGAGGGCTGTCTTTCTGCTCTGTGCTTGTATTGCAGGCACTATGTGTGAATTCAAGTCTCTGAGCAGAGGTCCTGAGAGGGGAGCATTTGATGAATCAGAAGATATAAAATTGTCATTCTGGACATTAAGGAAACATCAGGTTCATCTATATTTGTTGAATACTCTGAAATGAAAAGAAGGTTGGCACACAACCAAAGATGCAGATAGTCTTCTTTCAAAAATTGATATTAATATCTCTCTTGTCTTCAGAGTAGTTTTGCATGCAATGAGGAAGATCAGCAATGGATTTCACACTATTTTGCTTGGGGCCAACTTACAAAATAAAAAGGTGAAGCATCACAAAGCCAAGCGAGTCAGAGTAAAGACAAATCATTCCTGTGGTGAGCAGCTCCTTGCAGAATCAAAATTCATTTGGAAGCATCTTAGCATTGAGTTTTCAGGGCCCCATATTGACAAATGAGTCTACCACCAGCAGACTCAGGGCAGGAGTTTTATAAATGTTCACTGTGCCTTCTGTTTATTGAAGCTTTGCTCATGCATCTAAATGACAGAACTAGAACTTGCTTGCCATTTTAGGACATTGCTGCCTGCATTTCAAAAAATACTTCTGTAGTGACCTTGATCAATCAGTTTGCCACTACTCAGTGCTTTTATCTAATGCTAAGTATCGCAGAGAAAATGTAATGGTACTGAATCAGTGACAAAATTACCACTGCCTGGCAGTGACTTAGGATTTTTTCACACACCTCTGCTAAAATCACCTGCTAATGTCTGGGGACAACACAAAAGGGACTATGACTAATTCAGTGTGGCCCAATGTTTTGTTTTCCTTTGTCAACATGTTGCACTGTTGCTATTGTTGCCTGTGTCAATAGTTATTTGAAAATAGTCTTTCCCAGCTTTTTTACCTGAAAAATGTATTAACACATAAGGGGATACTTGAATGATGCATGTGCAAAACATACTAAATGGATAGTAAATGCAATTGGGTGTTTTGAAAGAAATTTGGCATGTCAAATATTTTTAACTGATTTTTTTTTTCCCCTGGTGTAATGAGTTAGGTGTTGTACGATTCATCACTTTCCATGATTCACTGATCTTATATAATATTCATTTGCATAGCACTGCTTATTTGAATACCAGTTCCACCCCTGCAACCAAACCTGCAAATTTCAAGAATATTTGTTGTCATACTCACTTCTTTATCAAGTTCATCTGATGTAAGTAAAGTAGGACTGTATGAAGACCATGGCAGCCTAATAGAAATATTTATGAGAATTAGTGATCACAAAATAATAGTTTAAGGTGTGTTGAATTTTAACTTTGCTAAATCTAACGGTAGGGGAAGGTATACAGCTAAGCCTACTTCGGTTTTTTTAATTCTAACCACCTTCTTCACCAAGAGAAAAATATAACCTTTTTCTTCTGCTTTCCCTGCCAAAAAAACCCTGAAAGCCTTTTTCAAACATTTCATAATTAAAACAGTGTGTTTTATATTCTCAGTTAAATCATAGCATAGCCAAAATGTGCTCACTTTAAATTTGGATTATAACATACTGTTCATAAACAAAAAACATAGAATTCCTGTCATATTTTTAAATCTTAGTGTAAAACTGATAGTGAAGCCACTGAAGGATCTTTGTTATACCAGAAGTCCAGATGATGGACTTGGATATGCTTTTATTAGACATCTTCAGCCAGCTTGTCTACCTTCAGAAGAGGCAGGGAACCACTGCAATTACTTTCTCACAACTCTCTAGTACAGGTGTGGTCCAGCAAGCAGATGACGGACACTCCGGACAGAAAGCCAATGCCTTCAGCTGCCACTGATTGACTTCTGGTAATCTATATGGTACATGCAACTAAAATCCCAAACAGATCATCACCCTGAGAGAGATGTATCATTTCTGAGTCTTGAGTATGTATTTGTGTCCATCACTGACTCTCAGCCTTCCGGTACATTGGGCCATTTGGAGTTATGCTGGAGCTCTCTATTTCTAAGCATCTTTTGCTCCACTGCTCCTTGGCAAGGAGCCCCTGCACACCACTTTACAAGATTTGGCCACTTCACTCATGTCTGTACAAATCCTTGCTCTAGCAGAATTTGCTAAGAACTCTAAATTATGTCTGTAATACCAAAATAAAAAGGAACAGGAAGCAAGAAAGGGTCAAGGATGAAGTTCACACTGCTTTGGATTAGTCTTTTGCAGATCAGTCCTGCAGAGAACCAGCCGAAGTAATCCAAGACACAGCCAGGGGGTAAACTAGTAAATGTGGATAATCAAGATTCACTTTCTTAATTTGTTCTCAGACACTCTTTTTCATGCTGATTTAGACCCGTTTCTGAAAGTTGGTCTTGTGCTTTTATGAAACAAGCATGGAGAAAGGAAAATAATCTTACCCAAATTAATTTCAGGGTCAAGTTATATTCCCACTCATTCAATCTGAATAAGCACACGAGTGTGTGTTTTTTCATATGTAGGACCATGTTCAGAAGTGTTTTGAGGCGCTGACAAGATCAGGGCTAGACCTCGAGTGTGAGATTAGCAGAATCTGTCTCCTTGCAGGTCCTGCCAGGGTCATTGCATGTAATACATGCTGAGACAGCCAGAGCTGTCAAGGCTTGAGCAACTGCACAGGTGCTCACCAGCAAAAATTTACACAATACCAGATTTAGGCAGAGGAAGAAAATGTCTAAATTGTAGATCTAACTGCATGTATCCCCTCTGTGAATGTGTCCCTATGCTTTCACATTGCAAGTACTATAACCTTTTTTTCTCTGCCTATTAAGATCTCTAATTATATTAAAGCCTATCATCACTTATTCATGAAAGCATCTCTTTAGCACATCCAAAATGACTGATCCCCAAGGTTAGAGTTACAATGACAGAGAGGGATGCATGTGTTTTCACAGAAGCACTCTTTAAATGAGTTTTCTTTTGTAACTTTTTCAGCAAGCAAGGTCAGTTCTATTGGTTTTGTTCAGCTCGAGCTCCTTAGCACTAGAAGTCTAGATTGTGTTAACCATATACTTTGCCACCTGATCTCCAACCTGAGCATGCTGCCTAGCTCCAGTGATTTTCTTTAATGAGGTGGAAATGTATATCACTGTTTTAAACATGCAGGCTAAAATTCCCCTCCATCTATAATTATGCAAATCGTTATATAGTTGTCTCAGCATGACAGAAGTAATAACATCTTAGAGAGACCCTGTTAAAACTCACTGAAATCATCTACACAGATGGATACAATTTTGCAGAAAATACAACACAGACACATTATTTACTTACAAAGCACTACTACCATCTCCTAACAAGCTATGTGACATGGGCTAAGACACATACTGTCTAATGATATAATTTCGGTTTGTTTGCATTAGGTAACTGAAACAGTCTCAAACAGTTAATAAGATTAAATGTAACAAAAAAGTCACAAGCCTTTACTATTTTTTAAGATGTAGGAGGAGTACCATATATATTTTACATATAGTCTTGACTTTAAAACAAGCAGTACCATATCCATCCTTTAGTATTTTGTGGGATGCAGTTGATATGCCAGAGGGATGGGATGCCATCCAGAGGGACCTGGACAGGCTGGAGAGGTGAGCCCAGATGAACCTTATGAGGTTCAACAAGGCCAAGTGCAGGGTTCTGAACCTGGGCCAGGGCAACCAGCATTATCAGTATAGGCTGGGAGAGGACATACTGGAGAGCAGCCCTGTGGAAAGGGACTTGGGGGTGCTGGTGGATGAAAAACTGGATATGAGCCACCAATGTGCAATAGTAGCCCAGAAGGCCAGTCACATCCTGGGCTGCATCAAAAGGACTGTGGCCAGTAGATCAAGAGAGGTGATTCTGCCTCTCTGCTCTGCCCTAGTGAGACCTCACCTGGAGTATTGCATCCAGTTCTGGAGCCCCCAGCACAAGAAGGATGTGGACATATGAAGCGTGTCCAGAGGAGGGCCACCCAAATGATCAGTGGAATGGAGCATCTCTCATATGAAGACAGGCTGAGAGAGTTGGGGCTGTTCAGCCTGGAGAAGAGAAAGCTCCGGGGAGACCTTAAAGTGACCTTCCAGTACCTGAAGGGGACCTACAGGAAGGCAGGGGAAGGTCTGTTTAAAAGGGTTTGTAGTGATAGGACAAGGAGTAATGTTTTTAAGCTAGGAAAGGATAGATTTAGGATGGGTATTAGAAAAAAGTTCTTTAACATGAGGTTGATAGATCACTGGAATGGGCTGCCCAGAGAGGTGGTGGAGGCCTCATCCCTGGAGTCATTCAAGGTCAGGCTTGATGGGGCTCTGAGCAACCTGACCTAGGTAGAGGTGTCCCTACTTGAGTGGGGAGGTTGAATCAGATGACCTCTAGAGGTCCCTTCCAGCCTAGAACATTCCATGATTCTATATTTCCTTTTCTCCCTTCCATTCATTCCGTGATAGTAGTGGAGCTTGTAAATTCATTCCTATTTTGCACCTATCCATAACTCCTCAACTGATGACTACTTATCCAGGACTTAGGCGTATTCTCCTATTCAGGCACTGTGTATGGCTGGGGTTACTTATAGTGTCCAAGAGAAACTACCAGAGGATGCATTTTTGATACTTCTATTTCTACCTACATGTTTTGAGCATTCTTTAAGATATGTGGAAAACATTCCAAGTTCCCACAGACATAGTATACTCATTTAAAAAAAAAAAGTCACAACTCCATTTTAAAAAATCTACCTGATTTTAATTTAATGGCAATGTTTTAGAAGGTATTTCATTGACATAAACATTTTTATAAATGATAGCAGCATTCTGAATCTTTAAATAGGTTCCACAAGCTCCATTTGGCGCTCACATGAGGTGTGAGCTGGTAACTCACATGTCTTCTTCTAATCGTTACTTCATTTTTTCTATGAGCCAACTCATGGTCCTTCACAGGCTTTAGAAAAGTCCTAAAGCAAAGTCCCTTGATGTCAGTGTGAAGGAAGAAGAAACCTGCAATGGCCCCATCCTGACAATGGAAGAAACAGCTTCTTGAAAGCAGCAAGGACTCTTGCTGAAGGCAGAAAAACTACCACAGGAGAACCCTTTTCACCATACCCTCGGTAACTGTATTTCCTGGTTTACACTTTTCAGGCTTGTTGGCCATCTTTTCTCCATTAGGGGAGAGTATACTCACAGGAGTAGCTAGAAAAAAGAGCAAATGGCCTATGGTTCAGACCTTCCTGTGGCTCCATGATCTATCTGTGGACCTTCTCACCTGGGGAGGCCATAAAGAGGAGGCATAGCTTCTTCTTCACTGGGGCCTTCAACTCGCTTCTGTTACAAGAAGATAAATTAACAGATTCTCTCACTCTACGCCTTGGCCCCTCGGCTCCTTTACCCATCATAAAGTTGCACAAGCTTTATTTTTTACCACACAGCCCTACAAATTTTAAAGACCTGCTTACTCCTCTACTTTTCAACTTCTACTTCCTCTTCTTCTTTCAACTTCTTTCCCACTTCAAGTTCCCATTTCCTACACATACCTTCTCTAGTCCATCCTTAGCCAGACTGGTGAAATCTAAGGGCACTTAATTTCCCAGATGTCTCCAAAAGAAGAGCTATTTAAATGATTATGACATGCCTATCCATGCGACAAACATTCGCACAAGCACAAATACACATCAAGCATGTAAATGCCCTCAAAATGTATGCAAATCATTTCTACATTGACTAAATTTTACCTGCACAGTTTTCACAACCATTCAGCAAGCTCTGGGCTGTGAGGAAATCTGCAGGCTTGGAAGGAGGGACATGCTCCTTGTACACTCATCAATTCAATGGGAAACAGGAGCAGAGCATAGAGGTAGAATGCTAATGTCTGGGGACAGGCTGTTTCTGAGAATCAGATGAAACAAACCTCTGGAAAAGGAGGAATTCTGCACACCGGGTACTTGTCTTGCTCTCCATGCCACATAACAGAGGCTGAACATTCAATGGATGAGAATCTTGAGCCTGAATCCCCCAAATCGTTAAATTAATCAGACTTTCCTGATCTACTAAAATAGCTAACTATTTTTACAGCTTTTAGGAGCACTTTCCCGGGGGGGGCGGGGAGAGAGAAATGTATATGTTGCACACATATAAAAAAAAAGTGTGGATGTTTATGTCCAAATTCCCTAATAGTGTTGTTGTTCAGTCACACAGCTGGGATGTGAAAAAACATTTTTTAAAAAAAATATGGAAAGAAAAGAGGGTTCTGTTTGTTTTTTAAGGCACAAAATTTCATGGGACAGGAAAATCACTTCTCACAAAGATGTACTAAAGCTGCAATTTGTGGAATAAAGACAAATCCCAGAGGTCAAGTAGAAGAGAATATGCCTCTAGCTTCAAGAAAAAAACCCACAAACTTAATGGAGATCTATTGGAGGACACTGGAGTCTGCTTCAGAGAGACAAAAGGTATAAAGAAAGAACAGTCTTTGTAATGAGAAACCTCTGTTCATTCTCGGAGTGTCAGGGACTTTGCCATTGATGTGCTATTCCTCTTCTTTCTCCTGCTCATTCAGGGCAACTCCATCATGCTGCTGTTCACAGCTTTAATAGCTATCTGCTTTGGACATCATTAAAAGTGCTGTGGCTAGAGGCAGTAATAAGTCTCTGATTTGTTTATTAATAACAGAAATCCATAAACAAATAAGTTCCATTTTTTGCCTGGAGCCTTGCTGTGGCTTAAAAACACATCTGAGGACCATTTCTGCTTTAAGTTTCTGATTGTGCTGAATCCCATGAAGTCACAGGAAAATATAACTTGCACATCAGAGTGGCTATTCAGTGGTTAATGGGTCCCCCACTGTTCATGAAAAGTCTTTCTACAAGTGACTTCTTCACTGCAAAACTTACATAGCTCCAAAGCTACTGATGCAGCCACCTGGAGTAACAGGCTCCTGAAATGTGACAGAATTAAAGAAATAGTGTGTAGTTTGCTAGAGGCAAGTTATTTTAGTATAATGCAGCAATGACAACTCTCTACATTTAATCATCAGGCTCCTGATTTTCTCCTCAGCACTTGAATTTCACATGATTTAGGGATTTGGGTAGATGCTATTTTACATTTCTCCTCCTAGCTGTTGAGAGTATCTGCCAGGTTCATCTTGAGAGCCATGTTTGTAAATTTCCCAGCTATTTTAAACAAAAACCTAAATAATTGCATGCATGAGAGACAGGCATCAAAGAGCAGCTGATACAGGTTTTCCAGACATTTGACTGCTCTGGCATTTTCAGCATGGTTGAGATAACATCAGTTGCACATTATCATCCTTGCCTGTCCAATAAATCATTTTAATTCTTCTAAATATTTCTGCGATGCCTCTCAATTATAAGCAAATCTATTGATCTAATTAACTGCTGCTATGAGCAAAGAGACATAAGATTCTAGAGTGTCTCTTCTTAAGCTTCCCAGGATTTATACTGCTAATCACTGGACTTCATCATGATCTGTTATGACAGGTATAGTTTGAGAGTACCAGTGTATATACCAGTGCTTGCACACCAATGTATGTATGTTTGTGGATCTCTGGATGAAAGGCACATGTAGGGACCTGAAAAAATAAAATTCCCTTGCATTTGCATGGCTAATCAGAAAGAAAATTAAGTGTGTTAAATAAATAAATAAATAAATGTAATCAGTGTAGCTTCCTCCTCCCGCAGCCCTTAAAACTAATTTTTGGTGAAGGGAGAGTATCTCACTTCACTGCTTACTGTGTTGCTTTGTCTCAGTCACTAGCTAGACCAGCTGAATAGACTAAGAGTCCTAATTAACATACAATAAAACACTATGGTATTTTAAAATTTCACATGAATACACCTTAAAACTCCAAATTCATGACTTTATGTCTTTGAAGCAGATCAGTAAGCAATCTACTGAAGCCAGAAAAGTGGTAGTCTGCTTCTCATCTGCAGATCTCTAGCGTCCACAGACCAGTTTTCAGCAGGGACCAATCATCCAATATGACATGACCATTTATCTTCTTGATCGATCATGTTCCAAGACAAGGGCATTTCTAATTTCCTTCAGGTTGATTCTATCAATTCTTTGAGATTTAGTACTTCCAGACAAGTCATAAAGCTCTCTGCAGCAAGCCCAGCCCCCAGACTCTTATGCGTATTTTCTACCTGCCTTTCTGTTTTCAGGAGAGACAGTCTTTTATTCCTGTCAATTCAGAATACTCTTTAACCAATTCTTACACTTCTCAGAAGCATTGTCACAGAATCTTTATTGATTCCTCCTCTCACCTCACTCATAAAAAATGAATTAGTCTGATAGTTCCTGGTGTCTTCCCTCTACATTCAATGCCAAAAAATAAAAAAAATTCATGAGGTGCCCTGCACGTTACAAAGGTGAGGTCCATATTACCTATCCTTAGACTTCTTCAGTGCAGACCTGTTCATTTGAGCCTGTCCTTCTGGGCTTTCTCAGTAGGCAATTACAAGGAAACATTCTTTACAGGACAAGATTCATCTAACCCATTTTTGCTATCAACTTTAAGATGAGATACAGTTTGTGTTTCTCTCCATTGTTTTTAAAGGCCACAGAGGCTGACTAGCTACATGTACCAATGTATACATCGTGGAATTCTAGCTGGCTAGACAAATCCCAGACAGGGTGATCAGAACATCCCGGGTCAACTGTGGAACTTGAAATGGAAGTACAATTCTGGGAGCACAATGAATTTACTGGCAGGGTGACAGGTGGGAAGGAAGGGTTTGAACACAGTGAATATCTAAGCATGTGATTCCCAGTGTCAGGGTATGGGACAGAGGATGTAAGGACAGAAACAGCACGACTGGGAGAAGTGAAAGTATGAGAGAGTAAGTAAACTCAAAACTGAAGCTGGAAATTCACCTTTGTCCAGAAATTCAGAAGACTGGATGACATTATTTCTCTGAGAATTAAAAAAAAAAAGAATGTCAACACAAGAATATAATAGAATGCAACAAAATACAATAAGAACACAGTAGAAGATTTTTATCTTAATGAATTTTTGTAGGTTTTGAAGTCTGACTTGCAAATTACTCTTTTTAATTTTTGAGGCTGGTAATACTGACATCTCTAATAGCAAACTCTCATTCAATTTAAATAAAGCAATATGCTGTTGGCAATTGTTGAGAAACAGGAAGGAAAATTAAACTAAAGACAAACATAACAGCAGCAAAAAAAGAAAAAACATACACATGCTCAGAAAGAAGCTATGCAAAAGATTGCTTGGCTGCCACTGGGCTCAGATTGCAAAATAACGATGAGAAGTGCCTAAATTCTCTGCTTCTAGCCCTCTGCATTCCATCATATAACAGAGAAAGCTGCCTACATCTCAGCATGGGACTCTGCAAATTTGACACATGATCATGTAAGCTTGTAAGCTTGTATCTTCAGTTCCAGCTTAGATGAAATATCTGCTTGCGCTGGTGCCCTAAAAAATGGAGAAAGTACACAGATTACCATTTCCAGTCACCATTGCCTTTTTTTAGCACACTTCACGCTCATATATCTGGTGCCAAATCCATTTTAAGGAATAGAAAAGGAGGGAGACTGTAGACTGCAATTGTGAGACTTATTGATTTGTCTCTCATCTCCTCTTGCTGCTCTAAGACCTGACAACAAGAAAAATAATATTTTTCCATTCAGTCCTGCATTCTGTCCTCTTAAAACTAAGCTGCCTGGCTACTCTTTGCCCTGCTGCTGCATGAGAATAACACAATTAAATATGAATACAATGGGTGAGTATCTAGTTCATCAGGTAAATGCAACTAATAGCCAGTAGAACATCACTCCCAAAAAAGCTTTCATACAGTGAACAAGAAAAAGATGTTTAGTTGTCACAGAATCATAGAGTCATTAAGGTTGGAAAAGACCTCTAGGATCACCAAGTCCAATCATCAGCCTAACACTACAATGACCACTAAAGTGTGTTCTGAAGTGCTACGTCTACATATTTTTTTAACACCTCCAGGGATGGTGACTCCCCCACTTCCCTGGGCAACCTGATCCAATACCTGATCACTCTTTCAGTAAATAAATTTTTCCTAACATCCAATCTAAACCTCCCCTGGCTCAGCTTGAGGCCATTACCACTTGTCCTGTTGTTGATTACTTAGGAGAAGAGACCAATAGCCACCTCTCTACAACCTCCTTTTAGGTAGTAGTAGAGAGCAATAAGGTCTCCCCTCAATCTCCTCTTCTTTAGACTAAGTTCCTAGTTCCCACAGCCACTCCTCATAAGACAAGCTCTCCAGAACCCTCACCAGTTTGTTGCCCTTCACTGGGCCTGTTCCAGCACCTCAATGTCTCTCGTATACTGTGGTGCCCAAAACTGAACACGGTATTCAAGGTGCAGCCTCACCAGCGCTGAGTACAGGGGCAGATCCTAAGTAATCAAACACCACCGACTTTAATGTCAACAATTCTTTTTTATTTGTTACTTAATCTGATTCCTTTCCAGCCAAATACACTGACACAGAAAGTGTCCATTCACTTATGCTCTGAAGGTTAATATCACACATGGGACTCACTTCACCTAACTTTGGCTATCTGGAAGCTAGGCAACTAGTCTCAGATAGCTACCTAGGTTTCATCAGTTGAGGATCTGGAAGATTCATCTAACTTGCCTTCAATATTTGTGTACTGTTCTCTTGAAGAATCTCTACTACCTCAAGGGGGAACGTGGGAGACTAGCTAAAATTAACCTGATCATAAAGTGGCTAATGTTACCTGAGATTAACCCCTCTATACTTAAGACAACTTGTCCAATGACTATCAAATTCTCTCATACCCAGTTTCTCCTTTCATAGTGCAGCACTGGGCATTTTTAAAGCAAGTCAGGGTTATACAGTTGGTTATGCTCTGTTACTAAATGAAAAATTAAATAACCTGGACTTCATCACAAGTCTCTAGCCATAGATATACATGACCTTTCTTTCATATCCCTTAATCGCTGTCTTCATGGCAGTTATGGTGAGGATAACCTCTATTCTCAGCAAGTTCTAGTGACAGCAGTGTAAGTGGCAGCTGATGAGCCTGGGACACCTCTTACTATTGATAAAGCACAAAATAAGTCCCAAACCAAAGCTGATACTTCAGAATATTTCCTGATGCTTCCCACACAGGTGGAAAAAATAGCCTGGTAGTTTTCTCTATTCATACTGCACACACACAGATTTCTAGCCAGTTGGTTTGTTTGTAGACATAAAGATCTTGATTTAGTTGTCTGAACATAGGAACTGGTGTCCTCTGAGATGCCTTAGCATACCCCCAGCATCCAGATGGAGCTGGCACGTATAACACAGGATTTATAGGAAACCCTCTGTCATCAATACAGGAAGCTAGATGACACACAGTAAAAGCAATAGCACATTAAATGGCACTAGGCACTCACATTTCAGCAACTGAATTGATCGATAGGAATTTGATTTTATTGAAGATCATCACACTTAAATATATGCATTCAAATGTGAGAGGTGTCTAAGCTTCTACTGGTGGCAATCAAAAGTACTCAATACCCAGTGGAGCCCAGAAAACTAATGTAATCTTCCCTTTCAAAGTCACATTTGTTATGAGGATGACTGTGAGGGTGCCTTTTACCATATAAAATTTTTCTCTCAGCCTTTGGAAATAATGAAATGTTTAGAAGGTCCAAAACCCTGCAGCCTGTATAGATAATAGCAGTACTACTGCAGCAGTTAAAGTCAGTAGAGCACAAAAAGGTGATTTTCAAATATGAATGTTTTAATTGAGTACAACCAGGTGTGGCTCTTGCTTTAAAGACAGTGTAGTCCTGAGGTGTCCTGAGGTCCCTCCCAAGCTGAATTACCCTGTGATCCCATGCTTTCATGGCATTGACAAATTCTGAGCTCTTGGCCTAATACCAAAGTCTACACTGCACTTTGGAAAAGCCTTGTCTTTAACACCTCTCCTTTTTTGGTTTTATGTTTATCAGTGGAATGAATGCTTTAAAATTCATCTACTTGCCAATTCAGAGAGAGACATAAAGAATTACTAAGCCTTCCTAAAGTCAGACTATGTATTTAAAAATTCTTTTTCAAGCCCATGACCGACTGCATTCATGTTCAGTGTACTGCAGTTTGGTACGCAACCAGTAGACTACCTCCCCAAATGAACAATTCTGAGAAGTAATAACACATTTGAAGCTTCCACACGCTTCCAAGAGAAAGTTATTTAGCACAGTTGTCACTGTAATTTTGATGCATTAGAGAAAGTCATTGTTCAGTGGAGCTCAGACTGTTGCCTTCACCTATGGAGGAAGATGGCCTGCTGCCAATTTCTGTCTGCTGCCTGTTGAATGATACAGAAAGACTGGCTGACTCAATCTTTTTTTTTTACCTTGTCTTTTCTTCTTTATTTAGCTAAATGCTTTCTTTAATTTGTCCTTTCATTTGAAAATAAAGATAAAAAGGAACTAACAAAGGTTCTCTACATGGCTAACTTTGTAAGAAAGCACTGGGGCATATTCGTGGATTGTTTTAAATAAATTCATATATTCTGTCTGTGCTTGCAACTCAACTAGGCATGGATTAATGCCATTTTATTCATACACTGCAGTGTCTCACTGGAATTCTGAAACATTATTTAAATGTATACTGCTAAGTAGATGAGGTTTGTAAGTTTTCAGCTAAAGCTGTGTAATACACATTAATTATGCAATTACTGTCTTGGGTCTGAATTTATATAGGCAATCAATTTACTTAGTTCTTTCTGCACCATTATTGACCAGTACACCACAGATGTACATTACACATGCATGCAAAGTACTGTTATATTAAAGGCAGAGTTTGTGGTATTTCCTATTTTGCTTGCACAACACTTTCTAATTACTTACTTTATTCAACTTGAAAAATTTTGATTCAAATTTTCTCTCCTGTCTTAGCATCAAATATTCCAGAAAATCGGACCAAAAAGATAGGCTTAGAATAAAAATAGGGAAAAATTTTTTTCATAGTCCAAGGACAGACCTAGTCTTCTAACAAGAATCACTAGGAAGCTATTTTATTCCTAGTTTATATGCAAGATAAGGAGATTTCTCTGGATTTCCTTCTCAAACCACAACCCTTTAAATGTGCACAATCTCAATGCTAAGACAAAAGTACAGAAAGACCTCAGTAACAGCCAGTATTCCTCAATGTGTTACAAAACCCAACTTTGTCCAGTGATCTGACTGACACAATGGCATTTCTTACTCCTGTTTTGTGTTGCATGAACATGCTGGGACATGTTCTCCCTCAAGTAACTCCACACACAAGTCATGTCCCATATGTGCCTTTTATTCCAAACAAAAATCTGATGAGCCAAGACCCTTAACTCTGAAGGTAAACCATATCTTTCTTATCCCCTTTTATTGAAGAATAAATGCTTATTTTTAAATTACTATTGAATGCTTAAATGCTTTTTTTTTTTCATTTGAATTAGAAGCATCTTACTGGGTGGTAGGATATGTGGATTTAATTTCTTCCTAGCAGATGAGCTGCTGAACTCACTGGCATCCAATGCTCATCCTGTGCTTTCAACTAACATCTTTCTGCTAGGCAACCCAAGAACAGCTGAGGATTAAGCTCTGGCCCAGAGCAAAAGGAAGGAGTAAGAAACACTTATCAGCCCTATCAAGACTGCAACAGTTCCAAGCAGTCCTCTTCCTTGCTGCCATCCAACACTGAGATGTCTTTGTAGCTTAGGCTCTTCTAAGTCAGAAAGCACCTGAGAAAGCTTTTTTAAAAATGTAGTTCTAAAGTGAGATATCTTGACTGAACCAGAATCTTACAGTAGATACAAAGGTACCTTTTGAATTCAGGTCTAGCTCCATGTTTGAACTGAACTCAAAAATCCACGTCTGGGCCTTATGTATCTACTTATGTTTGACATTTCTGTACCTGTTTGAAAAAACATCTGAAAGGTGTAAAGCCACAGACATCAGGAAAAAGACAACTTACTCTGCAGGGAATTAATTGCAGGTAAAGGACATTTTGTTTTGTTTTGGGCAGTCTGTCATGAGGACGCAGAAAACAGGTTTTTCGAGACTCAAAAAGCTTCTTCACTTTGTATTATTTACCTGTCAAACGTAAGGAGAAAATTACCAGCATTACAGAAACCATTTTTGAGATCCTGTGGTCACATCTGAAAATGAGAGCTAAATGCACATGTCCTCTCCCTGCACACTCACATGAAAGCTATGTCTAAGTGGACACACTTCTGAGCAATTGCAACTGAGCCCTCTGTCTTGGTGTAGGATTGAGCACCACTAATTTATGTCCTATCACAGGGTGACTATCTAAATTATAATAAATATTCTGGGATCTGCAATTTACTCTGGCTTTCCTTCTGCTTTTCTTTAAAATAAAAAAATCCAAATGCATGCAAGGTAAGCTCTGGGGAGGAGTGGTGTTGTGGAAGGAGAATCTGCAGCACCCTGTGGGGCCTGGATCCATTTGCCAAGATATTTGCTTTTTGCAAACCCTTTCACTTTTTTTTAGAGAAACAACAGATTGCAAGTGGTGCAAGTAGCCCTTGTTTCTAAATGCTGCTATAAAAAAAAAAGAGAGAGAGAGACAGAGAAACAGAGAAAAAGAGGTAATAACTATTTTCAAGCAGACATTCCCCTGACTGTAGCTGTGTACTCTGCAAACCCTGTGTATTAAAGCCAGTGATTTAGGCTCCTTAAATGATCAGTGGTGGAAAACAGGCACTGCTAGAGCATGACTTATCTTTCCCAAAGTATGTCTCATCTCAAGTAGGGATCTAAAACTGGTCAAATGACCCTCTCATGTGACTAGAAAGAGAGCCTATGGTGACTAGTTCAAAATATATCAGCACAGCAGAGACCTGGATAGGGCTCAGTTCACCCTAACTCTAGGAACTTGCTTCAGTTCCCCACACATTGGCATCTGAAGTCAGTTTAGAGGCTTTAGGGTATCCCAGGGACTTACACGGAGCCGGCAGACATGACATGGGAAGTACAAGAGACCCATGTCCTGGTCCTGCTGAAGTGGTAGCTGGAAACCAAACAGGGTACCTAACCTACCTGAAGTAGCTTTACATACCCTTGTGCAGGCAAATGACTCAATGCATGAGTCCTCCACTTAGGTAACTACAAGCGTGATAGGTATGTAGGCTTCTGTTAAATATCTGGTTAATAGACCTATAGCCATAAAATCAGATGTCTGTGATCAATATAGTCAAGAGGAGCAGTTATCCTAGAGAAAACTTTTTCTCACTGATGCTGCTTGAAATAGAAATGGCCTGACAGTGCTGCAGGCCTACGGTCCTAGAATCTACAGTCCTGCTTTCTTCCCACCTTGGTACCTTCTCTTTTCAGATACATGGGCATATCAACAGGAACCAGCAGATTTCTGGAAAACCTGGTATAGAAAAGTGGAAGGACAGCTCATTCAAAAGGGTGGAAAAAGGGCATAGCATTTTTGCCCAGACATGGCTACTGGTATTGAATTTCATGTGAATAAAACATGATCTACAGATGAGCTGGTTTAGGATTGAAGTTCTGAATGCTTTTGCATCCACAGAAAAAAAAATGTCAGGGGCCTAGATTCCAGGCCTGACATCAATCCAAGTGTTCCCAGAGGGCCAGAGTCATAGAATCATAGAATTATAGAGTATCTCACATTGGAAGGGACCCATAATGCTCATTGAGTCCAACTCCCTGTTCCTCACCGGACTGCCTAAAACTAAACCATAGGACTAAGAGCATCATCCATATGCTTCCTGAACTCTGACAGACTTGGTGCCATGAGTCCTAGATCTGGCTTTAAATTTCAACTGAGCAAAGGATCCTGGGGGTAGGGGTTAGGGCATGGGGGCACTGACAGCCTTTTTAAGGAACTTTTTAGAGTTCAGTAATGAGTTAAGCTGCCAACATAGGTGGAGCCCTGAGAGAAGGGAAGAGAAAAAGAGAAGGAATATATATGCAACTAAAATTAATGTTTTAGCCATTCTATTGTGGGCAGATTTCTTCTCTTTTTTTAATGAAAGTAGAAAGGGAGAGGACAAGTAGGGATATCTGAAAACTAACAACTTCCACTGTGAATGGAAATGCTAGTATTATTTTCTTCATATTAGGATAACCATCAGGGTCTGAATCCCTAAGAATCATTAAAAACAAAGAAATCCTCTGCTAGACCAGATCTTTGCCTCTTGTTCAGCACATGGCATAATGAGGCCCTTGCTTGCAAAGCCACACTCCTTAAAACTAGATTACATATAAAATCCATTGCTCCCTTAGGTAAGGAAAATTTTAAAGCTTTTCAAGTGGCAGAATTAGCAAAGCTATTTGGTAGTTTCTTCTCCTAGGAGACTTCTCTCTTCAGCCTGGCAGCCCAGATGAAAGAACAGCCTAGGACAGAACAGATGAGGGACTCTGCAGGCAGGGGTAGAAGGATAATTTTCACACCATTCACAAGAATTGGATCCCTCCACTGCATAGGGAGCTAAAATTAGCCTTCTCTACAGGCTTTTGACTTTTCAAGCATTTCTAACAGCTCATGGACTAGAATTGTGCTTTAAGAAGCTGCAAGAACCACCCTTACTGAAATTTTACTTGCATTGCTAAAGAAAAAAGTGGGTGTTAGGAAGCTAGCTTTTCCTCTGTTATTTCTTTTTCACTAGCACTTTGAAGGAGTTCCCTCACAGCAAGGTAAAGCTTTGATTTGTTTTTCCCTCCCTGCTTCTCATTGTCCTGACTCACTGTCTCTCCATGCAAGTGAGATATCAAAAAATCATGAAGATTTGTTGGAGTAAGTTATGATCAAACACTTGCATTTCAGATCTTGGCAAAGATGAACTGAATACCCCATTCAAAAAGACATTTGCCCAGTCTTAAAAGAGCCTTAATGAGAAGTTCTATTAATCAACAGTTAAAGAACATTATCATAAATATTTTTGACAAAATGGCATGCATGAAAGTTCATCTGTTCTAGCAGCAGAAGCAGAAGCAGATTAAAATCTTAATTAAAATATGAAGAAGAGGCTTGTCATGATCTTCAACACAGTGGAAGACTCCTTTTTTGAAAATCAAGCTCTCTCTTGCTGTCACATTACACTATGTTGTTAATGAGCCCTTTCATTTCTCTGTGCATGGCAATATATTTAATCTTAGCTGCATATTTTAAATGATTGATGTTCCCCTAATTACATTTTATGATATATTGTGCTGTGCCACCTCTAATGAGTAGCAAACATGGCATTACCTCACTAGTACTCAACCACAGAAATCAATAACTGACATTTATTCAATGAACTGCAAATTGTGATTCACTAGCTTCTCTTTGTGTTGAGTAAATTCAAACTGTAATTAATTTTCATGCATATCACAAATAGTGAATGTGTGTACGGGCTAACTTTAAAAGCGATTTGCTCCTTCCCTGGCTAATTACAACACAGCAAAGACTCTCAAGCCATCATTCAAAGGGCTAAGAAAAAATCAATGGCTTGACAGAAGCCATCTCTTCAGATGCGTAGAGCACAGTCATCGTTTACACTTTTGAGAATACTTCAGAGCCATTTCTTAAGGCCTGACATTTCTCCTGCCTTAGTGAATGAAGGTAGTAACAACGTTAGCTACATTTATTTACTTGTACACAAGAATGAGAAAGAAACTCCTCATTAGCTTTCCTACCAGGAAACAAATATCCTACTCTAAGAATTAGATAACTGCCTTTTTTGAAAGACAAACATTGTACAGTGTCATCCAGAACTTGTAACATGATAGCTGAGTCACTGCTCTTCATAAGTGATGGTTTTGCTTGTAAGCACCATCAAAGTTGAAAAAACTACTACTTGTTGTCCCATTTCAAAACTTCAGCCTCTAGCTTTAGTTAGCTTGTCCCCTCAAATCAGGGGGCTTTACAGCTAATGCTCTGTTGGCATACCAGTGCAGCAGCAAAAGTGTACAAAAGTGTTAAAGCTGAAAGCTCTGAAATTCATAGCAAAAGATTGTGGGTCACTTTCGGATCAGTGCAGTCCTCTGCACTAAAGCAGAGAGTCATTTTGAACAGTTTTACAGTTCACAATCAGTTACCGAGAGCCTGTGTCTACCTCAGTAAACTAAAAGTATCTGGGACTGGTCTCAGGCACTGAGGCCTGCATCCACATGGAGCTCAGCTCTCTTGCTCTCCAAAACAGGCTGGTCACATGCAGTGTGCCTCTTAGAAATACCTCTGGTCTATATTGATTCTCAAACAGTTTCCGGGAATTATGTGAGAGATTGCTACTAGGTCTGGGCCAAAACTCTACCAGTGACCACTCTGACAAAACAGATGGTCAAGTGCCAAGCCCAGGAAAACACACTCACACCATCTAATTGACCAGTAAAGATGTAGCCAACATTTTACTCCTACAACCTAGCACAGATTTCAGGTTTTTTCCTGAACAGCTCCCCTTCAGCTTTAAGGCATCCACTTTAAACCATCCTGAGATCAGCTATCTCCAGCAGATACCATTTGCTGTTACATCCTTGGCAGGGTTGTGTGTTGTATTTATTAAGATTATTAGCACAGAGTGAAAAGGTGTGATAGAATATGCTATGTTAGAATACATAATTTCAGTTGTAAATTGCAACCCAGCTTCAGTCTTCAATAATACTGCCAGCATTATCCCGGTGTCCCAAAAGACAACCACAGGCAGATGATATGTGATGAGAACTAATCTGACCAACTCTAACATCTTATTCATACCTAAGCTCCAGGTATTTAGTGAAGAAGTGCTCCTAAAGCATGTGCCTAAGCTCCCCACATAGTCACCAGGGACAGGCAGGTAGCTTTGAAGGCCTTCAGAAAGCCTGCCTGGCTGATTGACATGTCCAGATTGAGTGGGCAAGATGTTTCTCTAAAGCCTCTAAAAGACAGCTGTCTCCTTCTATAAGGTGAAGAACTTAGGACCCCTGACTTTTGAGGCAACCAAAGTGTATGCATTAATTCAGTATCTCAGGCATAGATCCCATTCTGCTCAAAAAGAGATGCTGAATTTGCACCTGCACTGGTTGCTGAGTTTGACTCTTCACCACCTACTTCTGTGGAAAGCAAGTATAAACATAGTAAAAATCACATTGAGTCAAAGAGTTTTTCCAAATATCAAAGAGAAAAAATGTGAGTTTATATACAAGTTTTATTTTCATCTTTATTTGTCACTTGTCTTTATTGGTCTTACTTGTTGCAACAAGTAATATGAACCTGTTGATTTATTTTCTAATTAAACAAACAAACCTTGTTTATGTAATGAATTGACCAGTGCTCATTTCTCAGACTCGCATTAAGTTCAGTGATTTAAAGGAGGCTTCAGCCTCAGGCCTGTATCTGAAAACAAACCAGTATTTCCTTTCTCAGCCCCTACAGTACATAGTTATTCTTACCTCCAAGAAAGATACTCTTGGTTCTTCTTGGCATCTTTTGGGAGGAAAGGAATCAGGAAAAACAGGCAGAAAGGTTGAATGAGTGGTGAAATAGAGTTATCACCATGATTTTAAACTGACTGGTTTGAGTTTCTTTTCAACCTTGCCTCCATTTTTAGCATCTTTTGTAAGTGTCTCAAAGACAAGGATTCCTCAGGGTTGCCTCTAGAGTAACTGCCAGAATCCAACTCTAGATCTGAGAAATGACAGGAAAGCAATTATCTTAGACACATTTCCAGACTGTCATTGGATTTTACACCAATATTTAAGGCAGATGGGCAAAAGAGAAAAACTACCAAACCACAGCTTGCATATCCAATTTTTTAGAGAAAAAGTCACTTTAATGCCAGTTTTGACTAATTAAGCCACAGTAAAACCCCTTTCTGGCCTCCTAAAGCCTGGTTGAGCTGTGATAGAAGAAAATTACAGAAATGTTTTCCAAAAAAAACTTCAGCTTCTATAAAATATAAAACTAATGTGAAGGTATGGAGTTAATTTAACCCACCCTCAGCAAATGCAGGTCTCTATCAGCCTTGAATGGTTAATCCATAGACAAGCCTGCTAATGAGTCTGCTATTCTATTGGGGTTAATGAGCCCTTGAGCATCTGGTGAAGGCACAGACACTTAGCAATTAGTGTCTTTTATTCAAACCAGCTGACAGGCTAGGCAGCAGTTGATTGCATGCTTTTATTATATTGTTTCCATAGTACCTGACATGCCAACTCTGAGCCTGCTTGCACTGGTTATGTTGGTTAAGAATAGATTCCTTCACTTTTATGCTGAGCCCAGTGATACGGGCTTTATAGAGTAGATTTGAACCACAGAGTTTCCTTTCACATCTTTTTGGCTTGAGATAAACCAATCCAATTCAGTTCAACCATCCAAGGTCAAGCAGGATAGCTATCATATCAATACAACAGGCAGTAGAAAACTATTTTCTATTCCCTGTTAGCAATGCTAAGATATACAAAGACATGCATAGTAGAGCAGTACTCCTTCCCAGCATTCATTGCTCACAGGATATGTTGGCTCCTCGAAAACAAAGCACATATGGGAAATGCAGGATTTTAAATTGCCTTTGTGCCACTGGAGGAAGCTGCACCTGAAAAACAATTCATTTGTAAGGAAAGAGTAGGGGAAGAAGAGAAAAGGAAAGTAAAGAAATACTGTTATTCCCCGTTCATGGGTACAGAAAATGAGGTACTGAAGGAGGTAACCACATCATCCATTTTCAGCTACTTTAGCATCTAACTTGCACACTCTGAAATGCCCCCAGAGGATCCTACTTCTTGTCATTGGTGGTACATAGAAGTTTCCAGCCTTACTTATTACCTTTGGTCTCTAAATTGTAGCTAAGATAAATTGCCACAGCAGCCTGAAGTAAATGTTATATGTATGCTTCAAACAAGCCAAGGATTCTGTTCCAGAGTGACAGCTGTTTCTCCTGGGATGATTCTAGTAGCTCTTAATCCTAGTTATTCATCCCACCCTTCTCTCAGCATTTGAATGTCTCAGCTGGGACATTGCAACTGCAAATTAAGCAGCAACTAAACTGTCATACTTCACAGGCTTGTTCAGGCAAACTGGCTTCCCTTAATAAACTAGGCTGACACCTGTGACAATCAAATCGTATTTAATGTTTATATTGTGGTAGAACACACATATCAACTAATCCACATTATCCTTGCCCTGGTCTCTGTTGTACAGGCTGCTAACATGCATGTAACCTATCAAAGAGGGTTCGTATATACACACTTGGAAGAAGACTCAAAACACTAAAAAAAAATAGCCCATTTAACAGCAATCTAATTTTCACAGTGACTTAGAAAACTGTGTTTGGTGGGGGACATGGACCAAACTTCTGAATCTAGACCAAGACTCAGGTAGGTATCATATTTTCCCTGAGAAGCCGGCTTCAAACTGCCTTAGTGTTTGTTTGGGGATGTTTTGGTTAAGAGCTCAATCTCAGAATTTCTGAGGCTGTGTATCACCCTACTAAGCACATCTGAAGTAACGAGCCAGCATTTAACTCCATGGTTTTAATTCAAGAATCACCTCATTTTAAAAAAAGCAAATCTGAAGTGCCTGTGTTAAGTACACATAATGTAACTTAAAGCTAAAAAAGAATACCATTTAGAAGAATATGCAGCCAAAATGTAGGTACCTCCTGGAGTGCTTTAAGATAGCCAAGTAGTGCATAAAAAGTATCCGAACTCATCCACTAAAATAATTTACTAGTCCCAGATCATTGATCATTTATATTATACTTTGGATATTTTTTCTCTTTTTTGGTATTATGAAGTTCTTGAATTATGTCTTTCTGCTGTGTAAAGCAATTCCTTATAAATTGATCCAGTTAACTTCTAGGAGAAAGTGAGCATTTCAAATAGCAAATCTTTGCTCTATCCCTTCTTGGTTTAGTCCAACTGTAGAGATCCCCACTCCTGTCCTCAGATAATATTCATACGGGTCAGTTGGCCTAATAACAGAAGTTTGTAGCCCAATACCTAATTTTCATTAATCTTCTTTAACTAAATTATCTATTAAACAAAACTCAAATTTTGTTTTTCATTGGAACTTGAGTTAACCTTATTTGAAATGACCACATGCAGGTGCTAAATTAGTCCTTCAGCATTTTCTGAGAGCAAATATTTTGAGGTAGGACTGATGTCATATGGTATAGAATATACTTTTGGGGATTCCCTCTGGGGAGTTCAAGTCAGCTGTCCTGGCTGTGTCTCCTCCCAGCTTCTTGCTCACCACCATCTTAATCACTTTTTGGGCAGGGTGACAAAAAAGAGAAAGCTTTGAGGCTGTGGAAGCACTGTTCAGTAACAGGCAAAACATTGCTGCATTTTCAACACCGTTTTATCCATAAATCCGAAACATAGCACCATAAGGGCTGCTGTGAAGATTGTTAACTCCATCCCAGCTAGACCCCATACAATCAATAAAAGAAATACTGAAAAGTTTTGTCTGTATCTATACAGAGAGACATATATATAAATGTGTCTGTGTACAGTAGTTTCCTAAATAACCTACATTCCTCATCCCTCCAGCACAGCTATTTTTATGATTTTCTTTGAGACCTAATGCAAGAGCCTTTACTCTTACAGTAGCACAGAACTCACCCAGCCATATGGGCATAAAAGTCTACCTGCACTGTTTTAGATGCAGACCCGAGGCCAATATGATGCCATTTTTAAAAATAGGCCATCTGTTATACCAAACAAAAAGTACTTCAGGACTGTAGATGTACACTTAGATCTTTTTATTTACTTACATAATCATTTCAGTATAAAGACACGGTTTGGGTTCATTTTCTTTTTAATTCCTAGCAGCACTGATTGCATGCCTTCACATGCTTTTCACTTAGATTAATTAACAAAGTATAGAGGACGATTTTTAAAAGGTGATTTGTCTAGACATTGATTATTTTTGCCATAATTTAAAGTAACTTTTGATCTTACTGGGATTTTATTTACACATCTCTGTTGGCAACACTTTCTCACAAACATGGACGACAGTCCCCAGTACATTTTTATGATACTCTGTGATATCTTTTCCCTGCTCTTTCAGAATGATCTTCCTATTTCAGAGGCAATTAGGGGTAAAAGTGTTCTGTGAAGAGTGATTTAATCCTCTGTGCTGTCTTGGCAGGCCCATTCCTGGACTGGTCTGCCCATCATTTAGAAATCTTTCAGATATACTCTGCAGTCTTTTGGGTTTAGGAATATTCACTTGATAATCATATTCTTTCAGCTTTGGCTGCCAGGGATGAAAATTTGACTTTCCAAGCTGACATATGTGCTGATAAATTGGCATTGTAGAATATGTGATCATGTAATCATTTTCATAATGCAAGGGAAGTGTTTTCCTTGTTTTCAGCCATTGGGCATAAGAACTGTGAGAGCTCTCTGCATCCTTCTATGTCTTTTCATCTGCAGAGAATACAGTACCTGGAAAGGAGGCAATGTTTTGAAGTCTTTCAAATTAATACAAGGTATTTTTTTACAATTCAACTATCTGATATGTTTTACTAAATTAAAAATAATATATTCTCATAGCAACAGCTGATTTTTAGCAGCCGTATGTTTGGATCAGCAATATCACACTTACAGTAGGAAGATCTGTGGTATTTTCACTCTACCAAAAAAGTAATTTATTATATTTACAAATAAGCATATCTATATTTCTTTGTGCTGATTTTGCAGGAGACAAAATATATCCTAAAATTATGCTAAGATCCTAGATATTATGCCAGGATCCTACAAGCACCTGTACAAAGTAAGGTGTAATACACCTATGTAACGCATGTGATTCAACACTCAGTATTTCAATTGTTCATATATCTCGTTTATGTGTTTCACAGTGCACACGTGCACTTCGCAACACATGTGGACAGACACAGACCAAACATTCCAGGAGTACCTGATGACTTTAATGTCTGTATTTTCCGCTGCTCAGCTTCAAGAAACCTTAGCAAAGAATGCTCAGCACTTGCTCACTCCCAAGCCTCTCTCTGGCATGCCAAACTGAGCATCCAAAACCAAAGCACTCAGAAGCCTTTCACTCTGGGGTTTGACAGGGTTTAACACCGGACTGAGCCTCCTCTGTGATTTTGTCATGTCTGTGTAACATCACTGAGAGGTTTAACGGGTGAGTCAGGGACACTGGTGACTAGAGGGTCAGACATCTCTGCTTTTCAATCTATTCCTGCCTTTCTTCATCCAGGGGCTTTGTTTCAGTTCATTGCCTTCATTTATGTCTTGCACTCCAAAACTGAGATGTTAAGTTTTATACTTTCCAACCTGGTTTTCATTCATCTCTAAAGGTGGATTCTTTAGCTTTTCTCCACTGATATCAGAATAACTGTCATTTAATTCACCGTCTTCTTTCCCACTGTCCTTCATACTCAATTAATCAGGAGCTGATTGGGCATTAAAAAACAAAAGGAAACCATTAAAACTTTCTTTTTCATGCACCACAAGATTATGAAGTACAGTATTTTCCACTATTAATTTGGAGAAATAGACATATTTACCTTAAATTGGAAGCAGGCTTTTCTTCCAGCTGAAGACATGAAGGATGAAAATAAACAAGAACCTGACTCTCCTAGAGGAGAAAAATGTCTTTGCTTATTCCTTTGCATAGATTTAAATAGGATGGCACAAACAAGAGCTTCAGATTTTAAAAAAGGCCAAAGTGCAAGAACTAGGTAAAAGTTCAATAAGTAAATGTAAACATGGCATGGACATCTGAATAATATTTAGCTGCAGTATAAAATATTCAGGTTACTGCATATTTTCAGGATGAACAAATCTGTTTTTCTCAGGTTACAGGTAGAGAAGCTGAAGCATAGGGGAATCAGTCATTTGGGCACTTGACAGCCTTGTCCGTGGGGCTTTCCCTGGGGTCAGCAGCATTTGGGTTGAGCAAAAGGGAGCTGGGCAGTATATCCTCAGGCAGCTCCACCATTATTGAGATCTGGGCAAAGGCAGGGTTGTTGTCATTGGTGTCAAGGATGGAGATATGAATGCCACCTTCCTTGGCCACTAGCTCCAATGTGTAGGAGGGCTTGCACTCATGGCCCAGCACCAGGTCGGCACAGTGCAGCTCTGCATCTCCATGCTGAAGGGGCTGTTGAGAGTCACTCAGGATAGTGATGAGACAGGGGAAAGGGAAGCATGGCCCAGGGTTGATCAGGCAGGAGCAATCCCCTGGGAGCTGCACTTAGCTACTTCTGGCATACTCAGGGCAGGCTGCGCCGGCAGGGTATTTAAAGCAAAGAGAGCATAAATGACCAATCCTTCTCTTCCCCCCTCAGCTTGACTGATCAGCAAGAATCTCTTGGGCAAATCTTGCAAGTTTAAAAGACATCAGTTAGTGACAGTACTGCCAGCTAAGGACACATTTGGAAGCGATTTGCGGAGATATCAAGGAGGAGGGGTTAAAGCTGTGTTATGAGATGTTTTCTTTTACTTGCTCTGACTATACAATGTAATGGAAACAGAGTTTATTTAAAATCAAAAAAAAGGAGAAATAGACGTGTGATTTTTAAAAGCTAGCTGCTCTCTAACCCACCCAAACAGCATGTGCCAGTGGCCTGTTTCTGAGATCACCACCAAATTCACCCTGTTTAACCTTTTCTTTAGAAAGTACCAAAAATAAGGTCTGTGGAAAGAGCACAAAAACTGCAGAGAAGATTTAGCCTGCTCTGATTTCAGAGAGGACTCTCTTGCTTTTACTGAAACACAAACGACCGATGACCAATGAGGCTGAAGAAATTGGTCACAGCTAGAAAGTGGCAGAAACTTAGTTGTATGAAGCAATGCCAAAAGGAGTCGTGCAGCCCCTCCGTATTCATCTGGCTGTTTCTGAGTAAGCCTGATTTTATGCACTAGTGCTACTCAGAAGCAGTTGCTCTGCTCCACTTGTCGGTCTCTGGTCCTAGCAACAGTGGCAAAATTATCTTCGAACAAAGCCTTTTTATAGGAATCATGAATATTTCTTTATCCTATAAGCTCTATAGAGAAAATCTCCCATCTGTGAATGATTTGATTTTCCAATATGTCTTTTTTACTTGATAAAGGCAGAAGGGTTCTTTTAGCCCACCAGGGCTGACAACTACTGTAGCATTTTAAAATATGCTTTTGACAATGATGGTTTAGCAATTAGGGGCCAACAGTGCATGACTTATCTCCTGGTCTTACTTTTTCATGATCGAGCCTGAGGTAGCAATATTTTCTCTTAGCCCTTCTGGGACTTTCTTTGATTCTCTCTAGCATCACACTTGCTCTGGGCATCATGCCGCCACAGGCTGACTGCCATAGGTGCACAGTTGTCCTGTTATTTTCTTGCATGCGCTGTGACCCACCATCTCTGAACAAAGCAGCGTGTGCCAATGAAGGATATCTGGAGTTTAAAGAAAGACATTTTCTGAGGTGAGATCAACGCTATACCCGTGAAGTGACAGACAGACACAGTGGATGTCCCCTGGGGCATCAGGCATCAGTGGGTCATACACCCTACAGCTTGCCAGACCTGCTTTAGTCTCCAGGGTGGATCTCCCCATCAGAGTCCTGGAGAAGACAGACCTGCTGCCCCTCCGCGTAGGGTGGTCCGGGGAGCCCCCAAGACCCCCTTAGGCTGTTGCCCCTCTGCAGCGCGCACACGAACGAGTCACCCTCCCTTTTTTAAGGACGAATCGGCTCTTGGCGGTGTCTATAATTCCCGGGTTGAACTACAGAGGGAGCCCGGGGCTCTGCTTTGGCGAGAGCGGCGGGTACCGGGCGGCGGGGCCGGGCTGGGGACGGGGCTCGGGACCGGGCTCCGGGCTCCGCGGCGGGTCGGTAACGCCGGGGCACCTGCCCGGCAGCCCCAGCCCTTACAGACCCAGCCTGGGCGCGACCTAACGCTGCTTGCTTCTCTTTTCTGCGAAAAAAAAAAAAAGTAATAGGACAAGACCCCCAGGCAGACCCTGCCAGAAGGAGGAGAGAGCTGGGAATACGCGGAGTTGCACACCGCAGGTTGAGTTGCCTCCTCGAGCCTTCCCTAAATCTCATTCGACGATTTTCACACTCGCCAGCTCTACTCACGAAGCCGTCATTAGCATGTCTTGCGAGCGCATGAAGCCGCAGCGAGAGTGCTTCGCCCTCCCCGAGTGCGATGCAGCGAGCGGCGAGAAGGCTGGTTTTAATGAGAGCATAAACTTCTGCAAGACCTTGAAAACTTCTGCTCTTCTACTCCTTTGTTTTCCCTATGAGGGAAACAATTTCTGCTTTATTTCATCCCTGGTGCAGACTCCTGTAAAACCTGAAAACAATTTGCATTTCTCAACTGTTTGCACATTTTGTAGATTTTATAGCAGTATGCTATCATGTGCAATATTGTCAAGATTTAAACACTAGGAACTGAAACCATTAAGAAGGATGTTTGAGAAATAAATCTGAAGGGGAGCGTTTGTGGGGTTTGGTGTTAATTTTATAATCTTTCCTTGAAGCAGAGCCAAGGTTAATAATCTAAACCAAAAGCATACAAATGAGGTATGTCTCAATGTGATGTTATCTCATATTCTTATTAAAATCTTCGATATTACATTGTTTTGTGATTAAGACCAGAGGATTCAGCATTCTAAATAGAAAGACATCAGTAAAAATACTCATCTCTTCAATAAAGTATATTCCAAGGTTCACACAGTGCTAAATATGCTATGTATTCAGTACCCTCATGGCAGGTCAAAATATAGTTTAGATTTCTAAACTACAGCAGAGTAGGAAAAAATCATCTTTATCAATTCAAAGCCATCTTTTCTTTAACCTGGTGGAAATTAAGGAAGAATCAGAATTAATTGATATCTGGACTAGGTGCAAAAGATGATTTATTGAGTTACATCACCTTCATCCTATCTCTAATCCTTTAAGCCTTTTTTACCCAAAGCGCCTTTTCAGACACACGCTAAACTGGTAGCATTGTAAGGCTGCAGCAGGACAATATTTGCTATTCTGATGATTTATAACCAAATACTTTACTTATTAGCAAAGGTTAATACTGGATCCATCAGTCTGGACACGAGTAAATTAGCCATTAACTTTCTGACACCTAGCATAAAACAACCAGTTAGGTCTGGCCATCTAAGTCATTAATTTAGGTTCTCTTTGTGGATACCATGGGGATTGTAAGGTGGGCTAAAACCACTCATGTACCTCAGTTGACTAATTTATATTAAATACCTATTATTTAGACTACTGAAGCTAGGGAAAATTAACTCCCCAATAACATAGCTATAGTAGGAGCCAGTTCCACACAGGTACATAGGTGTCTACTCCTATTGGTTTCAGTGGAAGATGCCTTGGCATCTAGGCCTAGGCAGCTCCTACATAACTTTTGATCTTTAAATCATAAACAATTTTACAGATGAAAGCAAGGACTTTATTCCTGATATATATATGGGGAAACTGAGGTACAAAGAGAAATTAAGTCTGTAAAATCCTGTGAAGATGAAGAGGAATTGACTGACCACTTTCCAAGACAACAACCAAAGAGCATCCAGAGGAACTGGCATACCAGAGGTCCCAAACAGACCAAGGAGGACACTGCCAGGGTGCAGCCAGGGTTGCTTTGCAGCAGCAAGGAAGCTGGGAGTGGAACGTGACAGGAAGGCAGGCAGGGGCAGTGTTCTCTCTGACAGAGACACAGTCCTTTGATACCCAAGCAGAGCAGGTCTGTGAAACCAATGATCATATGAGAGCCCTGTGCCTACCAGACAGGTTTGCAGCGATGAAGAAGGTCTGAGGGAACTCAAGGCAGCAAGCTAGTGCCAGGGAAGAAGTTCTGGTGATGCACTGACAAATACTTTGCACCATATGCAGGTAAACTGAGGAACCCCCTCTCACATGATAGTACAGATGCTGAAAGTTTAGCAAACTTAAAAACTTGGCAGACAAAATCCATGAAAGGAAAAACTACCAAGAGCTGTTAAACACAGCACTCTCACTTTGAGTGAAGGAAATCCTGGCACTTTGACTTGGTGAAGCCTGTGTGAATTCATTCAAAAATATAAGTTACATAGTTATCCCAATTTTATAACCTTCCCTAGGCTCCTGTCATAAGGCGCTCTCACCAACATGCTACAGATCTGGTTTGATCAGGCAGACAGAGCCATGACGCAGTACAGGCAGGTGTATGCCCTTCACATAGCTACCTTAGAGGTGGCCATGAATACCAGTTCATCTGACTCATGGCTCATGGTCCATTCTACTTGACTCCCTCACTTGTCTTAAGGATAAATGCTTCACAAATACCTACTCTGCAATTGGGCTTCAATTTTTGTGTTTGCTGGATTTTATCTATTCTACCTATTCTGGGGGGTGAGGTGGCAGGATTTTTTTGTGTTTAAGGCTGTTCTGTCTTCCTGGGGTGATGACAATTGCAGAGCCAAACTTAAATGCTGATATGTCTATGAAAGAAGGTGTATGTATCTCTTTTTTTACCTATTTAAACCAAGTATTTTTATAATTATGAACCCACAATACTACCTACCTGTAAAAACACATGTAAACTGATTTTAGCTTGTCTCTCTACATTTATTTTTATCTACCTTACTGATGGGTAGGTGTGCTCCTTTGCCCCTTACCAGTCCCTTCCAACTCCATTCATCAGTTACAACTACACCTGGGTCTCAAGCAGAAGTCCCAAAACGTTATATTCTTACAATAAATAGGGACTGGAAGGACAGCTTGAAAGAGGAGAAAAGCTACAGTGTAGGCACATACGTTACTACATAACAGAGAATCAACCTGGGTAAGAGCCTTCTCCAGCTCAGCTGCTGTTGGCACTCATTCCTTATTAGACCCCAGAGAATCCAACTTAATGGAATAAATCCTTAGGAAAACAGGCTTTATTTCCTCTGCAGCTCATGAAGTTACCTAAATGGCCTATCATTCTTTGAAGCTGCCAGACAATAATAAAAAATTTGCCTTTGCAGCTTTCTAAGCAAAACTTCAGTTGGTGTGATCATCTTAAGTCCACCGGCTGCAATGGAGTCATGATCTAGTTGTCTTATCTGTCAGTTCTCACAAAGTTTTGGGCCCAATACACTGAGCAGTAAGAAAGTGGGAGAGAAGGACTTCATCCTGCTTCTCAGTGCCAATTACTCCACTGCCTCTCAGCTCCACAATTCTTCTGGATTTTCGTCATCAGGCAAGTGTAATCAGGCTTGGTTTTCTTCACAGCTTAGCGGATCAAAGGACATTCTGCATTTGTAAATAGAGAGACTGTAGAGATTGTAAATGGATATTCTGCTCCCTTTCCCCCCCCCCACCAATAATTTGAAAAAAGGTCAAAACTGTCTTCATCAAGAGGAACATCATTAACAGAGAAGATTTAAGTGTTTTATATACTGTTTCTTTCTGAAATCAGAGAAAGAAGAGCTGTTAAAAGATACACAAGGTACCCTCATCCATTTTGCTGCCAAGGCAAGTTTATTTCCACCACATATTTGCTAGTGCAGTGGTACTCAAATGACAATGCTTGGAGCTGTTTCTGTCACAACCATGAAGCATCAGTCACTCTTTGAGCAGTGACACCTTCTGCTCCTCATAGCCCAGAACAAGGTTCTTCCAGGGTTCCCAGTGGCTATTTCAACCAAGCAAATTCAAAATAACAAGGATTTGTCTTCAACCCACACAGCTGCTTCTTGTCTTTTTTTGTTGATAGTTTTTTTCTTTTTTAGTACAGCTCCAGCAAGGATCAAAACCGGGGATTAACACATGCTATGCAGGACCAGACTTCAGAAAGTCTCCAAAAGGCTACATCAAAGAGTACTGCAGGCCACAGGGAGAAATGCAATGTTAATAAAATCATTCACCCAGAAAGTGAGCAAATACAACATGGAAAAATGAACTACTTAAAGGTTATCCCAAAATTACTTTTGGATGTAGCAATGGCAGTATGATTTTTCAAGAACAATACCTGGAGGAGATGCATGTTTCATCAACAAACATACTAAGCTGGTCATGCTCATACTCATAGGAAACTAGTAGTGGTTGCCTGTGTCTTTGAATGCTGTTTCATTTTAAATGTTTGTGAGTCCTGAACTTCACATTATTCTTGTTTCTCATTATCAGTTAATTGCCATCATTAATCATTGTTTTCTTGATTAAAAAGTAACAGTCAGTTCAATACCATGTGATACGGATGACTAATCACAACTCAGGAGTAATAAAGAGTTGGAATAAGTGTTCACGAACAAGTTGTCATCTGTAATTTGTCCTCATAAACTAGTTGGCAAATACTTATGTGCAATGAATACGTCCATACAAATTAAGATGAGCTTGAAAATGATTTATAAACAGGGGAAAATAGTTGAATTCATCTCATATTTCATTTGCAATAAATAATTTGGACAAATACAGTTATCAGTGGGGGGAGCAGAAAACTTATGCAAAGTGAGTATCTACAATGCAAATAAGTTGAAAATCACTTTTGCTGTTGCTTTATGCTATCAAAATTTTAAAGTGCCAGGTGCTGATGCTGTTTCCCTCGCAAGAATGTTCCATAATCCTAATAACATTACCTCTTCAGAAAATTTTGTTTGAATTTTCTCTTTCTTAATTATTTCATTGCTCCTTATACTGCTCCATCTTTCTCTCATAGTCATAGGGTGGTTAGATGAACTCCTTCACACAGGCTGTCCTGCCTATTGCTTCAGGGCACTTGGTTCCACCGGTATTAAATACATCTTGAGTAGGATTCAGTTATATATATTAAGCCAGCATTCATGGCAATTCAAGATGCCCTAAAACACTTGGGATTCTCAGATAGGGCTGGCAAATAAGACACAGAACCTGTGGAGTACCCATTGCCTGTTGGAGAGATCAAGCACCATACCTTAGGGCTTCTCAAATGGTAGCAGACACCTTCATGGGGGTAGTTGATTAGAAGAAGAGATCTTGCCTGTAATGAATCTCAGGCAGCCTCACCTGCATGTGAAAAGCATACTTACAAACCTAAATTTAAGTGTCTTAATCTGGAGTTGTACCCAACCTCTAGAATTAAGCAATGAGAAACTCACCTGGGAAGACTGCTCTCTCCGTGCCATAGTCTTGGTTTTTTACATGCAACCTAAAAAAGCATTCTATCTCTGTATTTTCAAGTATTTCCAAAATTATTCATTTCTTTGCATTCATCCACAACTAAATTAAACATCTAAATTCATTTACTACATGCTTTTTTATTTTCCCTCAAACAAATTAGTCTTTATTCCATTTTATCTATTTCTTGACTATATGCCTGCACTCTGAGAGTAATTTCTTTCTCCTATCCACATGCAGCCTGAGCATATTTCCTTTCCCATGCTGGCATAACAAGGGACTGTGGAAACAAGCTGCTTATGTAGTCTCTTAGAAAACTAATGAAGCTATTAGGTAAGAGTATGTGCAGCAATGAACCAGATGATACATGGTGCGCATCTCTGAATTAGAAAAGGAATCTTCCAAAAGCTTCTACGTTTGCTTGTATGGATCCACAAAATAGCCAAGGGTCCACAGCAAGTCAAGAACTCACCTGAGTGTTTTGATTTCATAATAGAGAGTGATTTAATCCAGCTAACTTGGATCCTTCACTTGTACTCAGATTTAAATTGCCACATGAAGCAGTTTTTCTATGGGAAGATTCAAGGTTCTCTGGAGAGACGTAGATGCTAGTTAAGACCTCTTGAGGAAGAAAACCTGCTTTCCGAGGAACAGGCAAGTCAGTTTGCTCAAGTTGTTCTGCCCCTGAAACCTTCAGGGTCATCTACCTCTGCCCTGGGAGTGTACAACACTCTTTAAAAACATACTGCAGCACAACTGAAGTAATCACCTAAAAATTCTGTGTCAACCAGTGTCTGAATCAGGCAAACTGTGTCTCACCTTTCAGCTGTGTCCAACAAAGCTTATTCTTATATAGAGGGCCTGTTACCATCCAGGTAGATGGTGATTTTTTTCTTAATACGTTGGTTCCCTTATTTTCACCACGGAAGCAGCAGGTCAATTCTGCTGGCAGCAATTATTTGTGGGTTTTTTTTCTTTTTGAGCACAAGTACGTTTGCTTTGATACATTTACCATCACAAAAGTGAAAAAGTCAGGGGACATTTTGAAATTCAGTCATTTAAATAAACATCCTTGCTCTGACGTGTTCTGTTCTATAGAGTTCAAATTATTATCACAAAAAATTGGTTTTACAGTACTGTCTTTATGAGAGAAAAATACATGAATGAGTGTGGGCACAACTGAGAGTGTGTGAGTGTGTACGTGTACTTTTTCTAGCTACAGATATCCTGTGAAAACTACCCCCAGCACAGAGATTAATAATACAATCCAAAGCATAAATCAAGAGACACAAATAGACAGAAAATATCCTAACCACTTTGAATAGCTGCTGTAGATGATCTTTTTGTTGGCCTACAAATTACTCAAGTGTCTCTAAGGGGATGAGATATATCATATTTTACTATTAGCTATGATTGTTACATGCCTGAAGGGATGGAGTAGTGTGCTTCTATTTCAATTACTCAGGCTTCTTTACTGGATATGGACTGAGCTGATTTTACCCTATAAGAACAAATGCTGTTATTACATTTAATGATTAAAATCCTGCTTGCACTTAGCTAAAATATAAATCAGTAGTTTGGAAGAACAGGCTTCCAGCTAAACAAAATTGCTTTGGGAGACCGAATAACTTGGGGAATTACCAATGGGCTGTTCAGGCTTTCACCTCTGCAGCAGGTCACTAATTGCATCTAGACCAGGTTCATAGTAGTGACCTGAATTTGGAACCAAAATTATTATGTCTGCTGTGCAGCCTTCAGTGCCGAGTGTTCTCCATCCAATTCCTAGAAAGTATCTGTATGAGGATGGACGTGGCAGGGAATGACTCACCCAGTCGCATTAACTAGCCTAGTCTGAGATGTGTCATATTTTGGAGATGCCTATTTCTCTCCATAAATAGAGGAAGTATCTAGATTACTAGCCCTGAGTTAGACTATATGTTTAGAAAAATGAAATTAAGGAAAGATGCAGAGTAGCTGGCTGATGAGGGCAATTTTTTCATATGCAGGGGTTGAATAGGTATATTTTTCATAAATGTCTAGAGTTCAAAATTCAGAAACTCTTCTTAATATGGAAAAACCTGAACTGTGTATGTACAAAAACCAGTAATACTGATATTCTCCTTGTGTCACCATGAAAAATAAAGCTGGATGCTAGTAGGATGCTAATAATATCAGACATAGCCTTTGGTTTTCATTTTACTTTTAGGCTACATTTCAAAAATCCAATGATTCAGGGTGGAGATGAGGGCACAATATGCCCCTTCAATATAAGAAAAACATTTACAGCAGGAGGCGGGTTGGTCCATAGTACTAAGAATTTATTACTTCTTTATCTGTTTTATCAGCTGATATGTCTTATTTTCCCCCTTCAATTCAGTGTAGACTCATGGGTCAGAAAGAGCCCTGCAGGACTATTTTATCCCAGGGGAACGCCAGGATTTCATATCATATCTCTTCAAGCTCCTTTTGATTATAATTGCTTTGTGATTTCATGCAGAACTTCAGCTCTAGTCTGTATTGTTCGTCGTATGAAGTTTTACTGGAACTAGCCAACTGTTTTGCTGTGGGTTGTTTGTTCGTTTGTTTTTTTTTTAAACTGTCAGCTATCAACAGCTTTGCTTGAAACTTGCATCTTGGATACACATACATTTTGTACTGTGGCAAAGAGGTTCACTGGGTAATCTGAACTCTCAGGGTGAGAAGAGGGCAAATATCCATTGAATGATACTTAAGTGGGAAACATTTGGTCAATGGCTCGTTTCCTCTCCACAGTCTAAGTCTGCTACTTTTCCCTGCCAGATGGTGTGTGAGATTTATTTCTGAGCTTCTAGACAGACACAAGGCATTTGAGCTGCTTTGAGGCCACATCTCTTCTCCAAAACTCTTCTAAATGATTTCAGAAGTCTCCGTTGTAAATTTTGAAGTGGAAATCTTTTAGAATTCAGTTTGCTCCATGTTGACTGAGGAGCTTTTAGTTGTCTTCCCAATGAAAACAGCTAAGAGGCACAAAACCAGAAAAAACTCCACATTGCACAGCATAAGCAAGCACACGTGCATATACTCAAAACTCAAACAAGCAGGAATGGGTAGACATTTACATCTGATTGAAGAGGTCCAGCTACAGGCAGCATCCTACTCTGAATAAATACAGCAAGACAATGCAGCTCTGCATAAACATGCCAAACTTTCCTCAGGACTTCTGACAGCAGGCAGCCAATTACTTTGAAAAGAATGGGTTCTGTCTCATGACTACAGCAACACAAATGCATCTCCCTTGATCCCAACATCAAGGTAGAGCTTTGCGCTTCCGATATTTTAATTCAATACAAAGCAGCGTTTTCAATGTTATTTATTTTTTTATAGTGGGTGGCAGCTTGTTGGGTTTTTCTTCAATCAGATGTAACAGCAGCAGGGTTAAAAAAGGTATATAAATAATAGATGTTTTCTCTCACCTAAAGAGTGATCTGCCAATTCTTGCCCTCCTTTTAAATGATATTCCCGTCCCAAATTAAAAGATGACAGGTTCTTTCCCATCAAGTCAGAGAAGAAGGAGGCCTCCAGAAGAACAATGACTGATGCCACAGCATGACTATCTGACAGGCTTGAAAAGCAACTGTAAAGTTGCCAACACAACAAGCCTTTTATCTTTGATGATAGTATTTGAAGCTTGTGAATTTCAGCCAAAGAATAGGAGGAAGTATATGATGTCCTCCCACCACCTCTTTTCTTACTGTTTTAATTACCATTCTTTTAAAAAATATAAATATTCACCAAATAGACATCCCTTTTTTTTTAGATTTTCATAAGTGAGTTACAGGAATATCTTCACTACACTGCTGAACTTGGCTTTATTCCTAACATAACATTTCTTTGCCTTTTTGTTCATTTTCTGGGTAAATAGGTAGCCTTACATGCAATTAAATTTCTTTGGAAGCTTACTCGCAGGCCCATTCAATTACTGGGAATGCTTGCCACATGTACTAATACATCTGAGGTCTTTCTATGTGAGTGACAGTCACAGGGCTTTTCTGAGCAGGCTGTAGCCTTCAACGCTCAAGGGGACATGATCAAGACCCAATTAAAACCTCTATTTTGGTGTTAAAGTAACTGGAATCTAGTTAATTAAAATTTTTCCACTCCTTCTGTATGAGCAACAGGCCCGTGTGGGTGGATTGCACTCATGTGTGTTCAGCTTGGGCAGTTTCATAGTGCAAGGCTCAGCAGTGTTATGCCCGGGTGCCTCGCTCCAGTTGGATGCATCAGATACTGAGGTTCTCTTTGAGTAAAAGAACAGACAACTTGGTTCCTACACTGCAGCCTGGCCCAACAGAAAAAGCCAAAGGGAAGAACACATTTGAAACATTACTCCTTGCTTAGACTAGAGTGTTTACCTCAGACATGGCTGTCAGTGTGCAATTCAGAGCCTGAAACCTGATCCTGGTTTAAGCTTTTGGATTTCCCTTGAGGAGAAGCCCTCCACAACAGCTTTCTTTTGCACAACATCTTATCCAGGAAATGGTAAAACTGAGTTCAGTATCTTCCTCAGACTAACAGGGTTTGAATTTATGTCTCCCAGAAGTACTGGAGGGTGTATGAACTGCCATCTGTAGGCTCACCTGGGTAGAAAGATGCCTCAACATCTGTTTAAGCTGAATTTTTGTGCAGCCAGGTGTGCAGAATTCATGGCACCCAAAGGAAGAACAGCAAAAGAGCCTGATTCTGTACCTGAAAATAGGGACAACTGTGTATCTGGCCACGGTTACAAGATAACTCTGTGCACATCCTACCCTACATCAGCACTGGAGGGAAAGAAGTCATCCAGGGAAAAGAAAGAGGCTTTTCCATCCCCTGTTGAGGCATCTAATGTCTAAGCTGGAAATGTACTCTATCTCACTTCTTCTGGCCCTGTAAGTTTTTCACCCCTGCATTAAACAGGAAAGATGTAGCGGATCTTCTTAAGAGCATATCTCACTTACAACAAGGATATCCTTCTCAGCTGTACAATCCCCCTCTTAATCTGAACAGTGCAAACATTTATTTTAATCCTTGGCCTTCTACTTCCTGACCAAATGCTCCACACAGTATGTACTGTACATATGACCATTAACTCCACAAGTTCTTAACGGAAATCATCCAAACAACTTCATCTTGGACTGAGCAAGCTTAGTAATTAGATCTTATGAGAGACGGTATACATGCTTTCACAAGTTCTCTAAGCCAATATAAAGCCTCATTGCTCTCAAAAAAAGTCATTTTAGCCTATGTCCCGCATTTCTGCTCATTAACACTCACATAGACATATGGTTATCATCTTTCTGATCGAGCTGACTGTACAGCCGCAGAAATGCCCGTGTTTACACAAGGAAGTCACGCATCCATGTGCCCATGATTGGAGGGGAACAAGCAGGAACAGGCTTCCTCTTGTGGCACTCAGACTCACTTGAACTGCCTGTGGCACATCATTTGTTGTAATAGAGTAATTATAACTGCTGGACCTCCATCGTAAGAGGCAGGCACCAAGGGAGTTTGCTCCAAAATATCAGTGACATTTTGGGATATAAGCAGGAAATTTTCAATCAAGCCCAAGCAGATTAGAAGGGGTTTTCTCTGATCACTGTCTTTTATTTAGGCTTCCTACATGGTATTTTAAGCTTCTGGAGCTGTTGTCTTGAATTTGAACCCTCTGTGGAATAAGGAGAGTTAAATGGGATTATTGGCACACTTCATGCGTGGCGGTATGCTGCGCTATCCAGGCAACAGGAAAAATATGTGAAATATTCCATTTCCAGCATTAAAAGTAACAGTTCTCAGGATTATCTGTAATTTCTTTTATGAGAACATAAGCAGTGCATCACTGAGTTAGACCAAAGGCATGTTTAACCTAGTTCTTGTTTTTGACAACAACCAGTAACAGAGGCTTTGAGGAAGACATTAGGGAAGAAAGAAAAAGCACGTCAATAGCAAATCTTCCCTGCTTCCCTCTGTCAGCAGCTTAGGGTCTTCCTTAGCCACAGGTTATAGCAGATTCTTATGTTTAATAGACATTCTATTACAGCTTGTGTAGTCTGAAAAAGATATTTCCCCCACAGATCTGTCCACCCCAATCATATTTAAGTCTGGGCTCTCCTAGTGCCCCATGACAAAGAGTTCCACAATTTAGTGATGAAAAAATACTGAATTTTTTTGTAATAAATTTCCCAGACAACTTCACTGGTTATTGTACTAAGTAATGATTGTCTATTCACTTTTTTTACAGTGTTCATTTTTTTCTATACCTTTTTTCCCTAGACTGCATCAAGTTCAAATTATGTGGATGCTGTTGTGGCCTCCATTCAGGAGTGGACAGAGCCTTTCAGGGGTGCTGGCTACTGCTTTTTCTATGAGGCAACATAGATGTGAATCTCTGAGCGGAAGATTGAATCAAAGTCTAATGATTCCGAGATTAGTGCTCCGATCCACGAGTGTGACCAGCAGGTCAAGGGAGGTTTTCCTCCCCCTCTATTCTGCCCTGGTAAGGCCACATCTGGAGTATTGTGTGCAGTTCTGGGCTCCCCAGTTCAAGAGGGACAGGGAAATACTGGAGAGAGTCCAACAGAGAGCTATGAGGATGATTAAGGGACTGGAACATCTCTCTTAGAAGGAAAGGCTGAAAGACCTGGGTCTGTTTAGCCTGAAGAAGAGAAGGCTGAGAGGGGATCTGATCAGTGTTGATAAGTATCTGAAGGGTGGGTGTCAGGAAGATGGGGCCAGTCTCTTTTCAGTGGTGACCAGTGATAGGACAAGGGGCAAGGGCTACAAACTGGAACACAGGATCCACATCAACATGAGGAGAAACTTCTTTACGGTGAGTGTGACAGAGCACTGGAACAGGCTACCCAGAGAGGTTGTGGAGTCTCCTACTCTGAAGAATTTCAAAATCCACCTGGACATATTCCTGTGTAACCTGCCCTAGGTGAACCTGCTTTGGCATCGGGGGTTAGAGTTGATGATCTCCAGATGTCCCTTCCAACCCCTATTATTCTGTGATTCTGTGGTTCTTTAATCTCAAGGTTATTTCCTCCTCTCTGAGCTCTGTGTTTTGTGTGAAGCCCATCCCACCAGCTGAGTGGGTCGGATCATGTCTGCCAGACCAGACACAGGGACGGAAGTTCTTTTACAATTCTTAGATAGACTGAGGCAGGAGATGGACACCCAGAGACTTTGGGCATATGTGCAAGCAGAATTTAAACCACTGAGGAAAACAGGGGAGTTCACAGCTTCTTGGAATGCTAAACAAACTCAGAGGAGGAGATTGAGTGATAGTTGAATCCCCTCTGTTAAGAGTTCAGTGCTAATAGTCCAAGTGACGGTTTTGATGTCCAGCTGCTATTTATTTCATTTTCCTAGAAACTTTAGTCAATTTACAGTTGTACTTATATAAAGAGGAGGGAGGTATATATGCATATGAGTACTCAATTACTATGCACATAAACCTACCAAATATACATTTTATATTTGTGTGCATGTGACATACATACATGTGTATATATATGTGTGTATGCATATATACATGTAGTTTATGTGCATATATACATTAATATATGTGTAAACAAATATAATATACTTTCTCACTTGGGTATCTAAGGCAATATTTTTTGAAATAAAACTATGTGCCAAAATTCCATTATCGGTCTCACTTCCTTTGCCTTCTCTGAAAACTCAAGGCTCAGCCAACAAATGTGGTCAAAAACCTTTCTGTCTTCCATTCACAGGACCTCCAGCTGTATCTTCCCAAAGTCATCATCTGCACCTTTTCATTGTTCTTTTATCTTCTTTATTTTCTCCACATTTTCTTGAATTTCTCTACAGGTATTTTAGTAAGGTATTATTATTCTTCATTTTTTATCCAGGCTATTCTTCAGGTCTTTTTCAGAACATTCGCATTCGTGGTTCTGATTTCCACCCAACAGTAGCAATTTGGGTATAAACTCTGAAAGGACGATGAGAGACAGGAAAAAAGAAAATTGCACAAATGAGAGGAGATACTACATCATCTACTCTGAGTCTCTCATTCCCGTTGTCTAAGCTGTGGACTTCATCTCCTCATGCCCTGGAGTCAGTAGAGAGAATTAAACCCCTTCCCAAGGGAATTCAGGACATTTGGTCTGGAAGCGTCTACCTCTCTATTTTCCATATGCACAATACCTGCACAGCTGTGCCACTTCACTTAGACACCTACAGTGGGATGTATATTGCAGAGCTTGACATTTTTTAGCTGTCTTGATGTCATTAACTTTTATTCCAGACTGAAAATTCTAGACTGAAAACAGGTTTAATTAAAACAGTGCAAGCTTGTGTGTAAACCAGCCCTTAGGCACCTTCACAGAGCCATACAAGACACGTTATGTTCCTGAATGCATCTGCCTGTCAGAGTGAGCCCACCCATGCAGATATCTTGTAGCATTTTATTCAGCCTAGTTTTAAAAGCCCAAATCATTCCGCCATTTATTCCATCTTGCACAATACACTCAGAGCAAATGCCCTGACTACTTATGGTCATTTAAAAACCCTACAACACTTTACATAAAATTTGCTACCAGCAGTGTCCTGCTCAATTTATAAATGAGATAATTGCAACACTATTTAAATTCTCTTTACAGTTTCAGCTGGTTGCAGTGCTTTTCTTTATTACTGGTGCTAAGATTTTATAATAACATTTTGAATTTAGGTGTGGCTGTTTGTCACAGAAATCTAAATACATTTCACAAGAAAGTAGGTTGCATCCCTCCTTTGTTACGTAGTGGAGCACTGCTGCCATGATAATGTGGAGCTAGAACTGAGTATCAAGTCAATAGCACAGTTATGATTTTATTTGCTCTATGTGGACTCCATGAATAAGCTTAACCATTCCCACAGGAAAACTAATAACATGGAACAGATTGGAGAGGACAGACATGATGTTTCCTTTAAATTCTTCTTTTGGGGGAACATGACAGAGCTGTCCTCCCCATCCCCAAAGAACCAGCACAGTCAACTCTCCACCATCCCAGAACCAACAGTCATTTGGCTCCCAGGCCATCTGCCAGGGGCTGGAATCATCTTACAGGTGGATTTAGGTTCTTCTACAGCTTCCTGATCTCCCTCTCCTTTCATTGCGACTTAAAAACAGTTAACTTATGCAACTTACACCGTCAGTCTTCTGAGTGGACCCCACACACTTCTATATGTCCCTTTTTCTGGCACAGAACCTAACCTTAAAGGTTTTACTGGTAGGCATGTTTGTAGCTTTATATATATGTCCAAACTGGACAATATCACATTACTTATCTCACAAGAGTTCCACAAGGTTTAACTAATTTCCATTCATAAAAGCAAATTTTGGAAAAACAGTGGGGAAAGAAAGGCACAGTTACCACTAGAAAAGAAAAGATTGCTCTGAGAAAACATGGATGTAAAAAGAGTTCCTTTCCAGCTATTGTGTAGTGCCTCTGACATTTATCCTCTTCTCTGACTTCTTCTCTTTCAAGAAGCAGGTGCCCAAATAGATTTGTTCATGCATTCAGTTTCCATTTTCTTTTAAAAATGTTCGTCAGTGGGCACACAAACAAAAAAACAAAACTAAACAAACAACAAAAAAAAAAGAAAAAAAAAAGAAAAAAAAAGAAGCTGTTCCAGCCCAAACTTCAGTGAGACATTCACAAAACAGTTTTCTTTGATAGTCAGAAGGGATGCTGGCGGAGGTACTTTTTTAATAAAAGATAGGATGTACTTCACAGTAGGGCTCCCAATAAAAATGGAGGCTGCAAAGTCAGAAAGGGAAGAGAGGTTGTCATTTTGGTGCATCCTACAGCATTGAACTAGCACAGAAGCTGTTTCCCTTGCAAATGCTCAGAGAGGAAATTACTTTTGCAAATAAACAGTTTCCGAGCCATGACTTAAGACAGCGTGTAGGAATGCATATGTTAGAGTACAATCACTCCAGATTTTGCTTTATTTGCATTGTAGCATATTGTGACCTACATTAAACTGTTTCCGTGCACTGACCGCAAAACAAGCAGGCTCAGACAACACAGCTCAGCATGCAGACAGCTCCATTTCATTAAGAGAGCAGTGCAAAATGCATGCTACAGCTTTGCTGTTTGCCATTTTAGAACAACAATACACGCCTGCTGCAGCACAGACACCACTGGGCAATACTAGCTGGACACTGCAGCCCTGTAAGAGGGGCTAGAGCCCTGTACTCATTCCTGAAGTCCCCATCTCAGCTAACAGCCATCCCAAAGATGATACTGTGCCTCATAATGCCAGGTGGCATGTCAGATGCTTGTACCCTGCTTAAGCGTCTCTAGTGCTCCTGTTTCCCATGAAAGCATACCAGTGGAGGTGAAATACTAGAGCACACATGGGTCCTGCATGCGGTGTAGTCACACAGACAGAGTGCTGCACATGGGGCAATAAACCTCTATACCTAAGGTGGCTTCCGTGGTCCCAGCTCAAAAAATGTCTGGGCAAAAAAACTGTTAACCCCTTCAACAGATAATGAAGATTATGTAGCAATAATAACAACACTGTAAAATCAAATGTCTGGTATTGCAGAAAATATCCAGAGCATGGTAGTGTGGGAGACTGGACACTGCAGAGAGGAGCTGGTTATGGCTGTCATATTCACACAGATTCCTAGATCTGTTCCAGCGTCATCATGTAAACTGAGCTGGTGGGGTGGAGAAAGGCAGCTCTGAGCCTTTGTGTGAAGGTGGTAGTCCAGACCACCTAGTGCAGCTAGTCAATACATTTTTTTCCATAGGAGGGCTGCAAAGACCTGAATTGTAAATCCCAGTTTTACAGAAAAGGAACTGAGATGGCTAAAGCTAATTGATTTTCCTGCACTGTAGCACAGATATTCTAAAAATGAAATATAGTCCTTATTATGCTTTTTATAATGGAAAGAAATAAAAAATAGGTGGATGTGGACATGAATATATTCAGAATAAACTGCATATATATCTCACAGGCACACACACAAACAAATGAGCGGAAAATAAGCTTGTATAAGAAGAAATAACTGTGTAAATTTAGAAAATGCCAGCTCTAAAATTCCTCCTGTGACCTTCTAGCACTCTTAGGATACAGTCTTCCATTGTAACACAAAATGCTACATCCTTCTCAGATATTAATAAAGACTATAACTAGAGGTAAATATAGCTATAAATATCAGATATATGCAAAGGCACAGAAGCGATATTACATGAATAAGCTTAATAATAACTCTAGTTATTCCTAAATACTGACCTTGCAATCTTACTGTTTTTTAAATGTGTGTGTTAAATATAAACAGGATCACTTTCTGTATTTACACAAATGTACTTATCACTTTTCTAGGATAAGTATCTTTTGGGATAGATTGGAAATACAAGGTCACTGGCAGTTATATGACACCGAAAACTGTTCAGCTGTGTTATTTATCTCTGTATAGATCAAAAATCTCCTAAATGTGGTCTGCGGGAAAGTTTGGGTCACTTTCTTTATCCAAATGGTCTATCTGACGTGCCCCTCATCACTCAGAGTGTTGTATGCCAGAGTATGCTCCGAGGACTTGGATCAGATGTTATCAAGCCCTCATGTTCAGTTTGCTTCTGCAAGGTAAAAACAAACACCAGCATGTCCATTTGGACTCAGTTGTGGTATTTCTATTTACCACATTGACTCCAGGCAGCCATCATAATTAGCAACCTCATGAAGCTTTTGCAGCATTTGGCTTCCTCCTGCCTGTTTGCCTCTGAGCAAACCGAAGGGCATTTGGTGTGAGTGAAGCAGACAGGGAGCAGCTGGGAGAGGTGTCTGCACTACCACCTTCACACAAAGGCTCAGAGCTGCCTTTCTGCACCCCACCAGCTCAGTTTACATGATGACACTTGACCAAATCTAGGAATCTGTGTGAATATGACAGCCATAACCAGTTCCTCTCTGCAGTATCCAGTCTCCCACACTACCATGCTTTGGATATTTTCTGCAATACCAGACATTTGATTTTACAAGTTTGCCACTTCTAACCTTCAAAAAAGATTGGTTTGAACTCACTTTAATCCTGGGGAAAGTCTCTCTCTTTTGCTGATGCATTTTGTCAGCCATCATAGACAGGCAGTGGAGATTTAAGTGTTGTCCTTCAGGCAAGGAAAGTGAGAGAGGTACCAATACACCTTATACAATTAAAACCTCTGGAGACAGACTGCCCTGTTTCAACAGTCCGGTCTTTATGCTGCTCATTATAGCAACCAACTGTTCTTCTTGTTCACCAAGGAGAGAATAAAACAACAGATTTTTAATTTATAGTAAAGATTATTTAATTTTGTGTTTAAGAAGGCACTGCAAATGAATGAGTACTTGCAAATTGGTGTTTGCTGTGTGGGGCAGTTGTGAAACTTAGGGTTTATAATGGCTGAGCAATTGAGAGCTTATAACAGCTGAGTAGACAATACTCTGTCACCAAAGGTTTAGGTACACCCGCCCCTGCCTTACTGCAGAGAGTGGCAATAAGCAATCTTTTGAGATCCTTTCCAGCCAAACATGTCTATCATTTTATCATCTTCCTGTGAGCTTTGTCTGTTTGTCTGATCTTGATGAATTTAGCATGAAGTTTCAGCTGTGACACCACCCACCCCTTGTTCCACCGTACACTTGAGAACAGAATGCAACCCAATTCAAAGTTATCACTAAAATAAAGCATCTATCTCCTACGCAACATCTATGTGAGGAGGAGAAATTCCTAATGAATGTCTCCAAATCCTTGGGATGTCAGAAACAATGGCAGTAGCCTAGTTTCCTTCCAATCCCACATAAAACTCACGGGCTATGGCTCTGCAGGGAAGTAGGATGGATAGATCTGTTTAACAAGGACAAGCAGACAGTAGAAGGTAGCAAGTAGGGAAAAAGACAGACTTGTGGCACTGCAATTTGTGAGAAGTCAGTGCTGCCAGGAGCTTGAAGAACAACATATGGGGGCAGCTTCCCCATGATGCTCTGAGAACTGGAGCGTTAATCAGAAGACTAGCTGCAGCTGGTCAGCTAATCCCTGAGCATTGCACACATGAGTTTGGGACAACTTTTCTAATTACAAAATTCACTGTTAACTTTCACCAGACAATTTTATAGCAACATCCCAAATACCACATGGACAAATTCAGCACAGCCATACCAAAACATTTTGTCACATAGAAAGCCTCCATCTCCCTCATAAATTTCTTCCCACTACCACCACACAATTTGCAACTCTTAATTCTAGAGAGATGCATAAGAAATTGCAATTAGACTGTCAATGTGCTTGGTCTTGCTTGGCACAACATACTGAAGGACGAGCACACTTGCTAGGATGCTGACCTTGAACAGCAAAGTAAATTTCACATTGGAATATTTTAGTACTTACAAATATACTTACTGGCTAAGGTGAGAAGAACACTGAGACTACATACCTCTTGTCTAGAGCAGTAACATGAGAAGCTGGATAATCCTTCAACATGTCTTCAAGGTGTACAACGGATTTAAAATTTAATAGCTGTGCATCATGGCTTATATAAACTATAGAGGTAAACAAACCTACCTTTTTCCCTTCTTATCTCAAAAGCCAAACTACTTCCCCACAACTATCCCACCACTTATAGCTACACCTTCCTTGCAAATCCCTCTAGCTTCTTACGATCTCCTCCCACTGCGTGATTCCTCAGGAATGTCTCTTTCCCCGTATTTCTTCAACAGTGCCCCAGGGTAGACTAATTATTTTTCCTCAAAGCACGTGAAGACATAATGATGGCTTTACTATATCCAGAAGTGGTGCTGCAATTTCTCTATCCTTTCCAGGATGTTATTAATAAAAATACATGTTTCTACTGCAGTCATTATGCCACTGGCTCATGCCTGTGCTCCAGCCCACTGTGGGGACAGGTTGATCTAGATACTGTTCCCAGGAAGACGGAAGAACAAGGAGTTGTGAAATGGAGATACAAAAAATAAACAATCAGTATGTGGAATACCATCTCATCAGGAAGAAAAACAGATTCTTCCCTTCCCTGCAAAAACAGGCCTTAAAAGAGGTTGATACAGACCAATCAGATTTCAGGATGTGGGCCCTAAAAGGAAACCTCACAGAGATTTTTAGAGCCTTAAAGTGCTAACTAAAATTTCAGAACTTTTTACAGTGACAGTGAGTCCTTGCAGACTGAGTGAGGTTTCTAGCAGCTAGGATTGTCAGGCAGAGCTGGGCTGGCAGCAGTAACTGGTTTTGCCACAGGTTTGGTGACTGCACATCAAGCCCGTAATGTTGAAGCCAAGGTCAAGCCAGGAAGTCAAGTTAGCAAAACAAGGTCAAGATCAGCAAAACATAGGGACTACACTCTAGCTAAGGCAAGGATATAGGGCAAAGACTGAGCTTAAATCATAGCATCACAGGACATTTGAGTTTGGGATGGACCTTCAGAAGGTGGTTACTCCAACCTCCTGCTCCAAGCAGGGTCAGCTATGGTGTCAGAGCAGGTTGCGTGGGACTTTATACAGTCAGATCTTGAAAAATTCAGGGGTCGAAGCTGTACAATCTCCCAGGAAACCTCTTTCACTTCTGGCTGGTCTTTACAGGGGCAAAAAGTTTCTCTTTATATCCAATCTGAACCTGCCTTGTTTCACAAAAAGCCTGTTGTCTCCCATTCTGCCCCCATGCACCACTATGAAGAGCCTGGCTCTTGTCTTCTCAGTGCTTCTCATAGATGCTAGGGGCTACTATGAGGTTTCCCACATCCACCTCATCTCCAGGCTGAACACGTTCTATTCCTTCGACCTCTCCTCACAGTTCAAGTGCTTCAGCACCTGACTGTCATGGTGGCCCTGCTGAACTTGTTCCAGTTTGTCAATGACTTCCTTGTAATGGGGTCCCAAAACTGGTTGCTGTATCTAGATGTGGTCTAATGAGTGCTGAGTAGAGGGAGAGGGTCACTTCCCTCAGTTTACTGGCTGCATTCCTGGTCATACAGCCTAGGAGACTTTTGCCTTTCTGTGCTGCAGGGCAGCTTGCTGTCTATCAAGTCCTCCTCTCATAAGGTTCCTATGAGCCCATTCCTCCATCCTGTTTAGGTTTATCTCTCTGGCAGCTCTATCCTTGAGTGTATTGACTGTTGCCCTCCAGTCTGGTGTCATCTGCAGACTTGATGAGTCCATCACCTCCTTTGATTGATAAAGATATTATACGAGTCAGGTCTCAAGATAGAGCATAGGTCAAGGAACTCTGAGCATCTCTGTATATGATCCCCATCTTGAAGAACTGAGGAACCAACTGACATCCAAATAACAGGCAAAGAAGGAAAATGGGGAAGAAGCAAGACAGGAAAAGGAAAAAGCAGAGAGGGAACAACAGCCAAACCTAAGAGTGAAGAGGTCAGAAATAAAGAAGCAGAATGTGTGCTTGAAAATATAGTCATCCAGGACAAATAGAAACCCGTTCACCACGTCCAGGGAGGTTTGTTCCATACTTGATTCAGTTAGCATTACCTCAGTGCATAACTGACTGTCACCATGGCTTAAGGATAGATGTGATTAGCAAGCAGAATTTCTTAAATTTTCCTGAAAACACTGGTGACTTTCATTTGAAGGTCACCATTTGAATACTGAAAATATAAGAGTAAAAACTTCATAGACATAAAAATGTTGGTCTTGTATACACAACTCCATGTATTCATGTACAGGCTGACAGAACATTTCGTCTTGAAGAGCAGGAGCAAATCCAGGTCCACTGGTCCCAGGTCCATATAAGCTATTTTTGTTTCATAGACTTTATAAATGTCTAACTTAGGGTAAGCTCATAATTTGGGACTCCTTTTACACCCAGAAGACAGAAATGAGCATGTCCAGAGAGTGATTTATTAGGGCAGTCTTAAATGCTGAATCTCCTCTGGAGACTTCAGTTTCTCTCTTGAATTTCAATGAAGGGAAGATCACTTTCTTAAACAACTAGCTCAGACTTAGTTGTTTAAGAAAGTAATCCTTCCTCCTGTAATTACACAGACCACTGGGAATCCCACCTGAATCTTGCTCAGAACAGGTGATCATTGTGGGACAAGATTTTTATTGCATAAGATTGTAATAGGATCTAAATCTTCCTGTCTGCTTTTCTTCATTGCCTTTGGTTGACAGCCATTGTTTTAAAAGATTAAGTCTTAGAGACAGTAGGGAAAAACTTGAGGAGAGATGTTGTTCTGCAAGCAGCACATTTAAAAATTTAGAAAACACCACAGATCTCACTATGGCCAAAAGAATATCTCTGGCTCTTAGTATCATAGCACCAACCTGCATCAGTCACAAGCTGCATCCCATGGTTGTAGAGATGCAGGAAGGCATAAGTGTGGAAATCACTCCAGAACCACTCCAACAGGATTTTCACTCATTTATGATTCTGTCAGAAGCACCAGTGCAGATACTATATTATGCAGGAGCTCTAGAGAAAAAGACATTGAACAGGACTCCCAGGAGTGTTTGGGATGCATGTGCCCAGGAGACTAGAAATGGGATTCACTTCACCACATCTAGAGACCTACCACAGATGTCTCAACATCTGAACTAGGTTTCTGTTGTAGTCAATGAAGAGAAAGAGATATCTTCACAGGAACAGCCCAAAAAAAAACCCCAGACTTTTACTGCTCAAGTCAATTGCACACATAAAGGCATTTAGTGCCATTCCAGGTGTCCCTAGAGTACCAGTAATATCTACACAGGGTTGTTAAATATGACAAAGGACCTATGACCACATTAATGTAGGCATGTGGTCTTTTACCTAGCAGGGATGGAATTCAGGTCCAGAGTGTGGAAGCATATTAGACAACTGAAATCAGCTGGTCACATGTCCGTGTTTCTTTTAGAATGAGAATATTAGCTCTCTGGATGCTACTGCATTGACTAGATCTTCATCAACTGTGATAGAAGCTTAAACACCTCGCTTGCATGCCGACACATAAATTTCAGTGTCTGAATGTGGCATTAAATCCCACTCCTAAAGTGGCATTCAGTTGCCTAAATGCCATAAAAGATGCCATAGGACCTCCAGCTTCTCTAGAAAAACATGCGCCTTTCATGAATTATGCATCCAGTCAGCCCCGTATGGCTGTCTGAGATTCCTTTGGGCACCTCAGCTTGCACTAGCTACCACTGTTTTAACAACTGAGTTGAACTGTTCCAAATTAACGGGGTGATGTCCAGCCCCAGGGTTCACTCCATGTTTTACATCCCTCAGCAAGTGATGCACCTGTACTATGTGAACAGCCTGACACTTCCTCCTGTGCATGCACACAAGCGAGACATTACTATGGTGAGCTCCAACAGGAGCAGTGTTTATACACTGGCAAGAGTACCTTAGGTCCTCTGTTCTACGTCCTCTTCACCCTTCCACATGCAAAACAACACAGGAGAGGAAGAATTTTTCCCATCTCCTTTCAGAAAAGACCAGTATCAATTTTATACTGTTATGAACTGGCCACTGGAGAGAAAGGGATACTGTTAGGGCACAGTTCACATGACCTATATTAAATATCTTCTTTAAAATGCCATCATTCTTGCTCTGTAAGTGCTGGTTTCTCTCCACTGACTGCCTAGGGAGTTTACAAGACCAGTTCAAATGTAGAGGTGAACATCAAGATCTGATCACATCACACACTGCAGGACACAAGAATCTCAACAGCACTGTTGCCTAGCATGTTGTCTGTCTCCTGTGGAAATGGGTAAAGTTGCTCAAAGAAACTCTGGTTGGAAAGTCTCTAGCAGATAATCTTGCCTACACTTCTGCTGCTGCTGGACTGCTGCATGAAGCAGATCCATCTGCTTCTGCCTCTCACTGAAGTGCTTTTATTTCATTTTTTTCAATAAATGCTATATGAGGATGACAACTTTTTGATAAAGGATTTTAAAAGACAGAAATACACATATATAAAGTGTATGTGTATATGTGTTAGCTTCTGTGTGTGTCCCCACCACTCCATAGTCCTGCCCCACCACTTTCAACTGTCCCAGGTTACAGGCCTTTCATAATTTCCATAGGAAAGCTATTCTAACATTGAATACTTTAGAAGTTCACTCAGTAGTTACTCTGTATCTAGCCTATATTTTATTTCTGTGAGAACTGAAAATGTATGAAAAGACAACAGTAAAAAAAGGAGGAGAAAAATAAAGGAAAAATGTGTAGAGGCATACAAGAAAGAAAGAGTTTGTGGCATATGCATGAGCTTAAAACTTCAAGAAAAAGTTAAATTAATGAAGGTAGTTCACAGTTTAAAATTAATTATTTTTGCATTTCTTTTTCTCAGAGCTTCCTCTTCAATATTCGAAATATAAATGGTGGTGGGATTATTTAGAAACCAAGTACATTATAACTAAGGCCTATAGCAACCTCAGTCAGCAGTGAAATTTGTTGTCTCCCTCTGATCCTCAGATTATGGAGATGAGGGGATGAATGTACATCAGTAAGATTCCCTACCGAGATAGCTTTTCACTCTTTTCAGTAAGAAAAAGATCAAAGGGAAAATAGCTAATTAACATACCAAAGGAGACAAAACCCCTAGAGCTTTATCGTTGTTGCAATCCAATAATAAACAGCCAACTACAAAAAAGATTATTTGATAGTGACACACAGAATTGAAAGCCTTTGAAATGTCAGCTTCTCAAAAAAAATATTTTTGGAAGGAAAAAATATCCATAATTATACAGAATAATGCTTAAGCATTGGGGAGTAACTCTTCATTCCTGTGAGAACTTGCTTCTAAAACTACTGTGCTTAAGAACAACAGCTTGGCTTGCCTTTATCTAAAATAAAATAACAAATCTCTAAAAAAAGCACAAAAGACTTCAAACCCCTTCTTGAGCAAACAGCCAAGTCTTATATAAATTAAAAATTAAGTACAATTGTTCTTGTTCTATTAAAAAATACCATCAATTTCCATTCCCAGACCAGCTTCCAGCTTTTACAGACTTGAGGGCAGTGGGACACCAAGGTTTCAAATCATTGCTGTCTGGGCCGGCTAACTGCTATGCCATGTTTTACATTCTAGGTGCTTTTATAAAGCCAGAGGCAAAAAGACAAATTCATGTAGCAGCAAATTATGTGAAACGCTTTCCCTGGGGAAAGCAACTGCTCAGACTACATGGATACTTCAATACCAGAAAAAGAGAGGACTGGGGCATGGGCCCAAGCATATTAAATTGTAAGCAGCAGCTTCCCTTTCACAGCACTATTAGGAAATTAACACCCCTCTGAGGCCATTCCCAACAGATAGCTGGGCACAGCCAGCCTGGATTGGGGGATAATTTTAGCTGCAAGGGTGCAAACTGTTACATTTGCTGGGCCAAAGGATGACTCTGTTCTGTTGACAGATGCAGATATAGCAAATCAGTCTGTGTTAGACAAACATTTACTTCTGGGAAACCAGTTTTTAGAGTAAGGGAATCTGGGAAACACTGTGGTGAATGGCTGTTCAGCAACCAGCACAAAATATTCCACTTTTGTCCTACCAGAGGCAGGTTTGCATGTTTGAAAATCCTCACGTTTGGTATGATAGATGTGATTTAGAAGAACAGCTAGTCCCTGCATGGATACTAGCAAAGAACATCTAGGGATATGCTTGTAAGGCTCCCAAGGGATAACGCCCTGGAGGGAAAAGAGATACAAGAAAAGTCGATTGATATTCAAGAATTGCCTCCTCCAATACCAAGAGCAGTCCATGCCAACAAGTCCTGCATGGATGACCAGGGAACTCATGGCAGAACTCGAACAGAGTTATCTGGATAGATAACCCAGAAGGAATACAGAGACCCTCTCCAAGCATGCAGAAATGCAGTTATGAAAGCCAAAGCCCAGCTGTAATTGAATCTGGCCAGAGATGTCAAAGGCAACAAGAAGAGCTTCTGTAAGTATTTAAGTAGCAAAAAGACATGGGAAAATGTGGGCCCGCTGATGTATGCAGAAGGAGCCCTAGTGACACAGGACATGGAAAAGTCTGAGGCACTGAATGCCTTCTTTGCTTCAGTCTCTACCAGAAAGACCAGCCTTCAGGGATCCCAGAGACCAGAGGGAAAGGCTGGAACAAGGAAGAGGTATCCTTGGTGGAAGAGGATCAGGTTAGAAAAAACCTAAGCAAACTTAACAAACATCAGTCTCTGGGCCCGGATAGGATGCACCTACAAGTGATGTAGCTGATGCTACAAGTGGCTGATGTCACTGCAAGGCCACTCTCAATTATCGTTGAATGATCATCGCAATTGTGAGAGACGCCTGAGGAATGAAGGAAAGCAAACGTTTTGCCTGTCCGCAAGAAGGGCAAGAGGGAACTACAGGCCAGTCACTCTGACCTCTGGGAAGGTGATAGAGCAACTAATCCTGGAAACCATTTCCAAGCACATAAAGACAAGAAGATCATCAGGAGTAGTCAGCATAGATTCACCAAGGGGAAGTCGTGTTTGACCAACCTGATAAGCTTCTATGATTAAATGACTGGCCTGGTAGAGGAGGGCAGAGCAGTGGATATTGTCTACCTGGACTTTAGTAAGGCTTTCAATAGTGTCTCCCATAAGATCCTAATAGAGAAGCTGATGAAGAATGAACTGGATAAGCAAACAGTGAGGTGGGCTGAAAATTGGCTGAATGGCCAAGCCCAGAGGTTGGTGATCAGTGATACAAAGTCTAGTTAGTCATTGTCTTTTAGTCTGCTAGTGGTAAACCCAAGCAGTTAGCATAATTTGGCCTGAAATTCCAAAATTATTAAAAACCTGTTCTACTTTCCAATGAGAAAAACATCCTCATGTAGTCAACACAACTACTAAACCCAAACTGACCTGTAACTATACAAACTAGGTCTCACCAACTCCCTTCTAGTTATGGCTTTACAAAATTAGTCTAGAAAGAAATTAGGAGAAACTTAGTATTTAACTCAGCTAATAAACAAAACACGTCTATGTGTTCTTGTATGCTATGTGCTTTGGACAGGCTGTGAACATGTCTGCTCTTCCAGAGCTAGTTACTTCAGTGTGAGCGAAGTAAAACAAGAACCCTGTTTTAACCTCTGTTGTTCTTCCATTTCAAAAAGGCTCTGAAAACTCTTAGAACTCCTGCAGGACAGCAAAAATTCTTAACGATACTTGGTTGGGTGTCTCAATTCACTCAAATGTCACATTTAAAAGTACTTTTGCTAAAGTGGAAACAAATGTATATTACAGACTAAGAGAAATACTGTACCACAATGACTCTTTGGCAAGCTACCAAACTATAAAAGCCTTCCAAAAAAATCAGTGTAAGAAGTGTTTTATACAGCATAATACAGTTTTTATATGTCCATTATCTTTTCACTATAAAGCCATTAGAGAAGTTAGCAATATCATGTGTGTTTTTTCTTGTCTGACTATTCTCATGTGTTTTTCTAAATGTAATCCTTTCCTCGGTCATTAATCACTACTACTAGGCAAATACTGCCTTCCTCCAAATAAAAATCACACATGTTCTTGTGGATGGTAAAATTAATTCATTTCAGCGTTTATTGTGTTTACTCTCTCTGATTATTTTAAGGAAAATGTTTCCAGGGGGAAGAGGGAGAATTTTTGAGAAGGGCAGCTAACTATGAATATCAGAAAACAATCACAGAAATTAAATTATAGCAGAATATAGCCAAATATTTGTACTAGAAACCCAGTTCAATGTGTTGTGACACATTGTAACATGCCACATTACTTAAAAGATTAGTCAAAACCATTCACATTCTGAATGACAAACACACACAAAGAGTTGCTTATGAAATGGAGAATTATTTCCATAAATTAATTGGGAACAGATTTCCTCAAGTCTATTCACACACAGCAGCAGCTTGTTCCACAGACAGGTTTTTCTTGCTTCAATATGAGTAACCAGGAAAGAATTTGACCCTTGACAAATGATTTTGAATAACGAGTATGTTTTTAAAATATTCCAATCTGCTCATGGGCAAACCCATCAGCAGAACAGCAGGCAAAATTTCCCATCTTCATTACTTTTTATTATGTAGCCATCTATTCTAACTGTCTTTTCAAAACCTCACCCTTTATGTGCCCCCACCCCCTCCTTTTTTAACTTCAGCTATAGCAGTTGAGGTTTTTTTGTTAAAACCTCCTGTTGGTAGCATTCATTACATGTTAGTCTGCAAAGTTATGAGGCAGAGAATGCTTGGAATGAAAATGAGGAAAATAATTCCTACAGAGGAAATGCAATGGTAATAATTACCAACTACACTAAGTTTTCACTGTTTGATTATGATTCTCAGCCAGCTACCATAATTTCTCATTCAGAGGTGATTGTGGCAGAGGAAAAAAGGAATAGGCTTTCTAAGGCTTTGTGAGGCTCCCTCAGTTCCTTTTTATGTCAGGCATATCTACACAAAAAGATACACTAAAAGAATATTGCTCAGATTGCAAAGTCAAGCACTCCACTGCTAGTAAATGCCAAAATTAAGATTTCCTGAAAACATTAATTCAATCCCTTATACATATGCATTGTGCCACAGTCTTTAATTACTTCATGACATACTATTTTTTCCACACAGTTCTTGCCTCATTCTGTACTCATGCTGGATGGTGTTCACTTAATGAGTAAGCTATTCAACATTTTCTTTTATCCTCCACATTCAGTGTGTGGCCCCAATGCTTTATTTACGGCACACTATTCAAACCCTGCTATGAAGACAGAATTAATTTTCTCATGGGCTTTTCTATGGCTGTCATCACTATCATATCTTAAATATTCATTAGGCCAGAGAGAAAGGGAGAGAAATATTGTAGTTTGGTGGTTGGAAGACTCACCTGGGAGACCTGCTCCAATACAGTCTCTGCTCCAATGAATGCTTAAATAGCCTGTATCAAATGCACCAGCTTCAAGAGGAGTCACTAACCTGCTGGTACCTGCAGACTCCTGGTTATAGTATTCATCAGAGAATGAATCAGAGAAACTTGGGTTGAAGACCTTCCCAATCAGGCAGAAACTGTTCCTAGGCCTTCTGATGGTTAACTATCATGTATCAGACTGCTGCTTGCTTTTCCAATGAAAGGCTACTACGGATAAGGTACAGTAGGTGGCTTACCACTATGTGATGCAATGAGAAGCTGGCTTTCTTCTAGCTGGAGGCAATGCCTCATGGCTCACTCAGGCAGTTCCTCAGCAAACTTTCTGGCTTCTTCAGGCTCTTCTTGGGCATCCATTTCTCTCCATGCCCTCTATCAGTGCCCAGCATATAAGGCTATAAGGCCAAAACCAGATCTAAAGTCAGTTCCAATGAAGGCTCTAAGCACATCCTAATCCATAAGGAACTTGAAATAGGCCAATTCTTCTTTAGCCCCACATTTCCCAGTATTCAGTGTAGATGGTGTTACACTACTGCATACACCACAAAGGCTCTGCTCCAAGCAGCTCAGCATTTGTCTCTTTCTCCATCATGTATTTAACAAAAAAATGTTTAATGTGTAGTGTGAATAGAAGTTGGAGGTTGAAACCCAACTGCTCTTTTCATAAGGCAAGGAACCAAAGTAAGCTCTAGCATTCCAACACTACTTTCCTCCTTTGCTTAATCACAACTCTGCTGAATCAGAAGCAGCTTCAAAGGGAGGAGAGAATAACACCACTCCAAAACATTTAGCGTCTCTTCACTAAGGTAACTTCCTGCTAAGTGTAGTACTGGGTCACATAAGCAGCTTTTTAGCTGGGAGATATATTAGCACCTTGTTAGACTGGCTGTAGTTGAATGCAGTGGGTTTTGACTTTGAAATTTGTTCTCAGCTATGACAGCAGTAAACATCAGTTTTTTGCAAAGTGAGAGTCAACCTCCACCCACTTTAATTTAATTCCTTTATAACTCAGATAAAACTTGATTGTGTAATGCATGTCTTCTTCACAGTTTCTTACTTGTTTGAGGGCTTGATTTCTTAATTACTGAGGGTTCAAATATTTCAAGTCATTTTATTCTGCTGCCAAAGATTTCTTATAAGCAGGTTTCAGTTAGTGGTCTGTTCTTTTTTTTAAACTTCCACATCTGTCCATAGAATCATAGAATGTTAGGGGTTGGAAGGGACCTCTGGAGATCATCGAGTCCAACCCCCCTGCCAAGCAGGACTATAGAATCTAGGGCAGGTTACGCATCCAGACGGGTCTTGAAAGTCTCCAGAGAAGGAGACTCCACAACCTCTCTGGGGAGCCAGTTCCAGTGCTCTGGAACCCTCACAGTAAAGAAGTTCCTCCTAATGTTGAGGTGGAACTTCCTGTGCTCTAGCTTGTATCCATTGCCCCTTGTCCTATCACAGAGCACAAGTGAAAAGAGGTTGCCCCTTTCTTCATGACAGCCAGCCCTCATCTATTGATACACATTAATTAGATCCCCTCTCAGTCTTCTCTTCTCTAGACTAAAAAGCCCCAGGTCTCTCAACCTTTCCTCAGAAGGCAGGTGTTCCAGTCCCTTAATCATCCTCATAGCCCTGCTTTGGACTCTCTCAAGTAGATCTCTGTCCCTCTTGAACTGGGGAGCCCAGAACTGAACACAGTACTCCAGGTGAGGTCTCACCAGCACAGAGTAGAGGGGGAGGAGGACCTCCCTCGATCTGCTGGACACACTCTTCTTCATGCACCTCAGGATACCATTGGCTTTCTTGGCCACAAGGGCATATTGCTGTCCCATGGATAGCTTGTTGTCCACCAGGACTCCAAGGTCCTTCTCCACGGACCTGCTCTCTAGCAGATCGCCTCCCAGTCTGTACTGGTGCATTTTGTTACTTCTTCCCAGGTGCAGGACTGTGCACTTATTCTTGTTGAACCTCATTAGTTGCCCAGCTCTCCAGTCTGACCAAATCCTACTGAATGGCTGCACAGCCTTCAGGTGTATCAGCCAAACCTCCCAGTTTTGTATCATCAGCAAACTTGCTGAGAAGACACTCTGTCCCTTCATCAAGGTCGTTGATGGAGATGTTGAACAGGACTGGACCCAGCACTGATCCCTAGGGGACTCCACTAGTTACAGGTCTCCAGCCGGACTTGGCACCATTGATCACCACTCTTTGAGCTTTATCATGTAGCCAGTTCTTAATCCATCTCACCATCTGTTCTTCTGCCTCACACTTCCTGAGCTTGCTCATGAGGATGTTATAGGAAACTGTGTCAAACTCCTTGGTAAGGTCAAGGTAGATTACATCCACTGGTCTCCTTGCATCTACCCATTCAGTCACAACATCGTAGAATGCTGTCAGATTAGTCATATAAAACATTCTTGTGGATTTCAATTTTTTTTTCCATGGGATTTTTCCTCTTTTCCTTAAAATCATCCATTTTGGAATCTCAGCTTCTCCATTAATCACTAAAGCACAAATATGTTGTAGAAACACAAACTTTCCTACATCTAACACATCCCAATTTAACTTTAAATGAACACTGATGGAGACAAAAGTAACCTGAAATTTCATCTTTTGCTGGGGACCTCTTGGAGAGATTATAAAAATCTGAAAATATCTGCTCCAAAATTAGCCCTAAACATAAAAGCAACCCCTGACCCATTTCATCTTAGTCTCCCAGGTAGCAATCAGGTGGTAGCAATATCTAATCACCATTAACAAGGGTCAGATTTTAATTAGTGTCCTTAACCCTTCAATGTTTTATCTGAAATTTACCAAGTCTTTGAACTGTCCAGATGGTTTAAGAGCTCCTTTATTCACTCACATCTAATTACCTGTCTCCCATAAATATTTGGTTTAGCTTCATTAGAACATTTACTGTGTGCTCATGAACCACTAGTCAATTCATAAACCCGTATTGAAGATTACAATTATTAAACACCCTATTGCAACCTCACCCTATTTTTCATTCACGGGCCCAGATTCCCTCAGCAGGCCAAGGGCCAACATCATTGAAGGGTGAAGTCATAGGCTATACAGACCTGAAAACCAGGAAGCCCTATTATTGCAACTCTGCTACAAAAGGGCATCTGAGAATTGCTACTGATTAACAGCTAGACAATAGCCAAACAAGCAGTATGTCTGCATTTCATCAGAGTGCTACACAAAACATATGTGGTATTGTGAAAATAGTGCATAGGGACCAGAAAACAACCAAATATAGCACTCAAAAGATACATAGTTTGAACTGAACACATGGTGCTGATAATGATTAGCATTCAAGTGCATGCTGAGCACAGGGACCAGAAGAACACCAAATATAGCACTCAAGTGTATATAGTTTGAACCAAGCACATAGTGCTGATGATTGGCATTCGAGGCCAGGATAGAGGCATGAGAGAAGATCCTATTAGGAGAACATGTGACACAATGTACAATGAAGTAACTATTTGTCTAGGAAGGTGAGTTTTGTCCAACTATTTGGATGTGTGCTGTGGGATCCACTGAGTGCTGCTTCACCAAGAGTAGATAGTCCTATGCTTCCTAGTTGCCCTGTGGCCCAAAAAAATGGAATTTGGGTTACCATTCCAGTACTAAGTCGAGCTGTGCCAGAGGTATCTGCATAGTATCTACAGGAAACACTGAGCTTAGAGCAGATGAGTGTGGCTGCTGGGTAGGTGTATTTACTCTAAAAGCCTCAGTTGTCATGGGGTCCCTGAATGTTTGAAGCACAGGAGAGCCAGCTGGAGCCAGCACAAAAAAAAAAAAAAACCAAAACCAAAAAACAGACAAGAGGAGAAACAGCCTAGCAAATGGTAGCTCTAATTTATCTTTCTTTCTCCCCATTCATGGCCACAATGAGAACCTTGAGGTTGTTCTAAGTCAGTCACACTCAGCCTCCTCACACCTCACTCTTAGCTACTGGAAGAACAGAAAACTTTTCATTATGGGCTGGGCACAAATAATGGCTTAAGCACATCCAGAGTATCTACATGAAAACCACAATCAGAAAAATAACCAAAATTGGCCATTTACAATTACCAAGTGCCTGGAATTAGATAACAACTGCATCCAATTTGTGGAGACCATCACTCTTTTAATAGCCTCCTTTTATCCCTAGCAGCCACAGCTGTTCCCCACACAGCCCCAGATATCTTTCCTACCTTCTCCAGCCCTGCTGCCATCCCCATGAGGAAGCTAAGTCTGCACTTACCAGCACTGAGGAACAGGCAAGTCTGTGGGGAGAGAGGGGAAAGACAAACACCTTTATTTAATACATGAGCAGCCACAACAGAGACAGCTGCAAGTGAGGATTTATCTCCCCTCCTCCTCACAGGCTGGTTGCCTGCTCACACCACCACAATTGTATCTCTAGTGAGACTCACACCCTTACTGGGATGGAGAGCAACGAGAAGGTTGACTCCTGAAGCACATTCCAGTTGTCTTCTCCACAGTGCTCTGGTACAATCCTAAGTACCTGAGTGGGCTTTGCTTCCAAACAGCTTGAAAACAACATCCCTGCTGATTTCATACAGGCAAAGAATTCAGCATAAACTTATTCATTAACATCAAAGCTACATCTCCCATCATCCTTAAAATGTCCTAGCTCCAGAATACAGACTTGTCAGAATGCTGGATAAGCATCCCAGGGAGCAGGATCTCTTCACCTAGTGGAGTTCAGAAAGAAAGGAAGAGCGAAGAAAATGAGATATTAACTTAGTAATCCAGCTAGTATGCTGCTCACCTGCATTCAGAGGGAACTCTAGGCTGCAGCCTGCTCTCAGGAGTACTTCCCTCTTCGTTTACAGCCAGGGTGTGTTTAAATGGTGTTATTCACTGATTGTGAATTTACAAACATTATTAGAGGCAACTCATCATGATCAACAGCACAGGTTACACTCTCCAGAATGATGGAAGATGTGAGTAGGACTCTGTTGGGCTGAGGAGAGCTCTAAAAAAAATCCCTTTCTCCAAAGCGAGTGTTCTAACCACTACATTATTAAGTAGAAAACTGGCAGAGATAGTACATCTTTTAACTGTGGGGGTTCTTTTTCCTCCGAACACAAGAACAAGGTTTTTACAGCTGCAGGGCTTCCAGCTCAGTTCACTGCAAAGTGAGCCCAGGGTAATCCCCTGAAATCTGTGGCTCTGTGGCACAAGCATGAGGAAGGGCAGGAGTTCATTCATCTCTCTTTGCTCAGTGTTCCCACACTCAGTCAGTCCATGGGTGGGTTTGGATTCTAGCCTGAGGCATTTTGCTCCCCTCACATGCAGACATGGGAGCTTACGTGTCCACTTGGAGATAGTGGAGTACAAAAGCAGGGCCAAGCGCTTAATACCTAATAACATCTGGCTTCTCCTGTTTAACATATAGCCTTTCACTATCTGATACTGAGACATCATCCAGATTGTCTGAGTATGAAAAAGAATTACAATCATATAAATCTACTTTTCTGAATCATGATTAGTAACTATTTTTATTTATTTGCTGCTGTACATCTAGATCTTTCACAAACACCCTTAACTTAGTTTTTCATTTGTCTAAATATTTCCTTTGCTAATTTATGTATGTGTCTATGAACTTCTCTATTTCTCATTAATTTTTATAATATATAAGATACACTGTTGTCCTTTTTTTTATTTGGCAGGACTTCTTGATTTTGGAGGATGGAAGGGAACATCTACAGAAACATTCATTTAAAAAATTACAAGCCTCATATAGTTCTTTACATTTACATGTTTTCTCTCTCTAACTTCATTGACAGTTATTTTCATCTTTGGTAAATTGGCCATCTTAGGGACCCAGCTCAAAGTATTGCTTTTCATAAGTTTTGTTCACAAGAACAAGGTCTACCATGGTACAGATCTGCTGCAAGTCTCAGGGCCCTGAGTGCACCAGTGGCCCTGAATTGCCTTGAGCTGTCTGGCTTTACCTCAGACCTCCCTTATCACTGTGGACATTTCTGGTGATCACCGGGCTCTTGGACCACCCTCAGTACCTGTCCCTTCTCTGCTGGCCTCTCTGAGGCACCATGATACAGAGCCCTTGAAGGGGAGGACACTGGCTCTGCCTGCCTCACCACCACCCTCCACTCCCTTTGCCTGCCGAGGAGCCTTGTCTGTGCCCTGACACCAATACATTTATAAAGCCTTTGTGCACTGGTGTGTTATTGTTTGTAGTATTTAGGTCCTGTGGTCTATTTTCTTCTAGTAAAACTCAGCATGAGCCCAAGCAGCAGGAGCGCACCAAAAGCATGTGAAGTAATGTGTCATGAAAGCAGTGCAGCGATGCCACTGACCTCAAGCATGGTGGAATTTTCACAGCAGTTGATATGTAATAGGGTGCCAGTGACTTCACTGGGACTTGTCATCTATGTTCCTGCACTGCTCAGAGCTGGGGCAGTCCCTACAAGCAGGCAGTGTGGGTAATCAATTTTTTAAAAAACAAACCTCATTTCAGACCCTTTGGAATGCCTTTCAGCTCTTCATCTCTAGAAGAAAAATTAAATTAAAATTGAGTTTTCAGTGCATATTATTATATTCCAGTGTTAAAATATGCCACCCAACAGAGAATAAGAATGTTTTAGACACCAAAAATGAGGAAACAACCCTCCTCCTCTGAATTGAGAGAGAGAAATTCACAAAACTTGCTGGTGATACGACTTCCCATCTTACCTGTTAGTAGAACAGGGCCCAGGATTTTGCACTCCTGGATTTAAGAGTGTGCTCTTAGTGGTGGTCTTTGAACCCACATCCCCCAGACCCACAGCCTGGGCCAGTCTGGAATTGAGAGCACCCCTTGCAATATTGCTTCATGTGTCATCATCAGAACACCACCTTAATGTCCGCTTCATAAAGTGGAACAGCTCTAGGAAGGAGACTTAGCAGCACATACCTCCTCAAAACCCCACTAGTCAGAGCTATTTAATCAACAGGGCATCCAAGCTCCAGGCCACCTTCTTACAGGCAAATGATCCAAGACTCTGTGTCTTCACTGAATGACCCAATCACCAAGTGTCAGAGTCTCCTGCATGGTTTTCCTCCAAGCTGAAAGAGGAATCATCCTCAGTCCTAACAGTTGTAGCACTTGAATGCTCAGGTGATGATATAAAAATGAGACATCACCCACAGCAGATTAGAACTACCTTTGCCTGGGTAGTTTAACAGGAAGGACCTTCCTGGATGGATCGGGATAAACTAAAATTGTTTCAGTACAGCTGAAATAACCAGTCCCAAATCACCCAGAACCTGAGCAAATGCTGCACCCCCATACTGCTGAATAAAAGTTGTTTCCCGAACTAAAACTCCCACATTATTCTACCTCCCATGTTATTCTGGCAGACTTTCACTGTTAACTTAAATTTATTGCTAGTTTTAGGAGAACTAAGATCATATTTTCTAAAGAATTTAACTAGTCACAGAAACAAATACCTAGGTTTTCTGCTCGTTCCACTTAAGCAAGTTATTTCAGTTCTATCTCACACTTTTCCCATTTATACGGTATGGAAAATCATACCAGCCCATGTAAAACAGACTGCAGAGATTCTTTGAAACCAGTCCACCACCCTAAATCATTTGCACAAACTCAAAACCGCTGCCAAACGTTAATAATCTAAATTAAAAATATTTTGAAGCCAATTCATATTGGCAATATGTATCGTAAGAGAAAGAGGTTTTATTTATGTCTGTAAAGCTGTCTGGAGGAGAAAGTACTGACTGGCCTCTTCTTTTTTTCTTGTCATCTCTCTCAGTCACCATCCTAATCATAAGCCATCCCTTCAGATTTCCCCAGTACAATGATCTATATATCTGTCATCCAGTCTTGAGTGAAGTGGCTGTTTCACTCATCTGACAGAAGTAGAGTTGGTTTGCCAAATTTCCATCACTATCACTGCATGGCACAACTCTGGGATATTAATAAATAGTTTGTTACCTAGGGCCACCCAGCATGGATTACTTTGGAAGCATCTCTTATCTTAGTGCAACAATTAAAGCATTTAATAGGTTAAGGGATATAGTGTATGTAAGACTTCAGGAAATCCTTTTGGAAGGTTTTCATTCCTTAGTTGAGATGCAGGGCACAAATATTTAAGGCTTAGCTCTTCCCTCTCCCAACACATGCTTCTTTGATGATACCACAACTTTCTAGCTTCCTCTGTGGAACAGAAATGAAGAATAGACACGCTGAGGGAATTATTAGACTCAGTCTCCTTTATACCTTTAAGGCAATTACATTCCAAGACAAGAGTATCTAATGTGCAGCACTTTCAGCATGTGTAACTTAGGTATTTTTATGAAGTCATGAAAACCTCCAGATATATTCCTCTTTTAAAGACTGTCATATGTTATAAACCTTAAGCCAGGTTTAATCCAAGTGTTTATTTTTTTAATGTTTTCAAAGTGGAAAATGCTTTCTTATAAAATATATGGGCTTTTTTTATTCTGTAAAGAACTTTGTGAACTTTTTTTTTTTTTTTGCCCTGGTGGAGAACTAAAGGCAGAATTTTATAATAAACAAGAATAATTAATTTGCATATTTTTATGTTTTAGCTTGATACAGAGCAACATACTATCTAAACATAATATTGCCGCAATGGAGGACCATATAAAATAGTATATGGAGACCGACAACTGCCAGAACAGTACTTCAGAGAACAAATACTATATACAAGCATCTTTTGCATAGTACCCTGGACTGGGCAGATGATATGTGTGTCATAGGGAGAGTAATTTCCGTCAGAGATGTTCCAGTAACAGTAATTCCAAATTTATCATTCATAGTCAAGATGTATGGAGGAAAGCAATTCACATATTTCTGAGTAGACATCTCTAGAATCATTGCCTAAAGTGGTACAAGACAGGGCATAGTAACAGGCACAGAAGGTGCCAATGTTCCTCTCTCTGAAATTAACCAAGCAGAGCTTGTTGAATATTTCCCTTCAACATGATTTTCTGAAGGAAAAGATAGTTACAGACAAAATAAAACCTGTCTCTATGTATTTTTCTGCCTCAACAGTCCTGATCTTTGACTGTTCAGCTTCACATCTGCTCAGAATTACACTTTTCTCTCTCGTAGGTAGAGTTTCTCAGAATCACACCTCCACTCCCACAGTCAAACTGCTTCTTCTTCTTTGGCACCTTTGCCATGAAGCATGTCTCCTCACTTCCTCTATCCCTTCACAAGCTTTCTTTTTGTCCATCAGTCCTTTTAACTTCAACTTGGTTGGGAAATTTCCCCCTAAATTTAGCCAGGTAACAATAACCTTCTACCAAGTAATCCAGCACTTGGTTACCGCTCCTTGAAGTGTAGAATGGAAAAATTGCTTTGTCCAGCAACACTCTGCCTTTATTGGCAGTCATTCAATTTTGATACAGTTCTTTGTACACTAGATGCAATAGTTCTTCCTACCACCAGCTATGGATTTAATTCTGATAGAGGAAGCAAAGCACATCAGAGAACAGAACCATGTCCCCAAAATGTATTTTGTAGCTGAGCACTTGTATGCATAGCAAATTCCCATTATCAAACTGACTTCATGTTTGTACATAGGCAGGATGCCTTCATTGCCACAAAAACTATTTCTATGGTAAAATATCTCTGTCTTACATGTACACCGCCCAAACAAAACCACAGTTTTCGTCAGTAAAACAAACCTAAAAACTTTCATTTTCCTCCTCACAAATAAATATTTTCTCAGTTACAACTTTACATTCCATCAGGATTTTTCACTAGAAAAAGGCTTCTCTCTCAAGCTGTTGTATCCATGGGGCTTGCAAGGGTCTCTGAGTTTCACCTGGCAGCAAACCAAGGGAGAGTGAAATGCAGGAAATGGTATTTGGTGACCAGCCCAAAAAGGACATGAGCTGCTCACTTCCCCTTCTAGCAGATATTTATAAATTCCTTTAAAGCAGAACACGTTGCAGAAATCTTGCTTGGAATGACAAAGACATGAGTAAGTGTGACAAGCCCTTTGTCAAAGAAAAAAAATGTTTCAGTCTTCTGTCCAAATAGATTTCAAAAGACACAATGAGCTACTGATTTTGTTTGGAAATGGACACAGAGTGACAGGTCAAGTATGGCTTTTAACTGATGACCATATAGTAAATAAGAAGAAAATGCCTCCAACAGATGATTCAGGCACCGTCATTATTCAGCTCTCCTGATACTTCCATAACTATTTCTATCTTACCTAATTTGTTCATCCTAGTCAGACAGGCTCAGAAAAAATGAAATTCATCAAAGAAATAAAAAAAAAAAGCAGCACTTCCATTAGCAGTGCTGGCATCCCTGATGGTTCATTGCCTAACTTGGTGGATCAGCTCACTCTTTGAAGGGAATTAAACACATCTAACCTTCCAGAGTCTAAGCAGCAGAATATTCCCTTTGAAGTGAAGCTGGTGACCCAGATAAAACACTTGTACACATACACATGTGCACCTACGTAGTCTGCGTTGGCACACTTTCACAGGTCTCCAGCCACCCTGGCTCTTCCAGGGACATGGGCAGAATACACATCTAACCCGGCCTGCTTGTAAGCTATGGCAACCATACCCAGCAGCGTAGCACTGTCCTTATTCTCCATGAGACATCGAGGGTGTCTCTCCAACTGCCACTCCAACACCACTCAGGTCTGTAAATCCTGTGGCATATGTGTTATACCTCTGCAGATGCCAGGGCTACCCTTGGGTAGAAAACCTGTTTCAGGCACCTGTATCACTCCCTTGGGGTAAAACTCAATCTGAGACTAAGACATCTAAATTTGGGAGCAGAATTCAGTTGACCAGAAAAAAACACGCAGAGCCATTTTAGGAAGCCTACAGTGCCTAGGACGGGTAGGTGGGGCATCCTAAAACACCTCTAATGGCAGGAGATTCTAATGTTTAGGCACTTCAGATGTTTACATGTGACCCATACATTATAACTGCCATTATAATCAGTGGAGATCTTCACTCAGTTCAATTGCACACATATACACATGGAGTTACATTTAAGATGTCCTATAGTGTGGAAGACACTAACGTGGAGATGATGGATATGATGGAGGACCTGCAATAGAGCAATAGCTTTCCATAGTGGCAAGTGAAAACCAGGGAGGATATTTCAGGGAATCTGAAACATGACTGAGCCTGTGTATGGTCATCTGAATTCAGCTACCAGTCAGTACCTTCCACAGCACTTAGAAAGTGACTCAGGTAATGCTGAAATCCTGCAATTGGGCTTTAGTAAGATTGTAGCAGATGGCTTTGTTTAGACACCTACATTTATGTATCTTTTCCTAGAGTTGAATCACATGTTACTGAGCAGGCAGCTGCAGTCAGAGCAGACACAGGACCAAATCTATCCACCACTTAACAGCAAGTCTGTAAGCCTTAGTTCAGAATGGCAAGGTCCTCCACCTGGGTTGGAGCAATCCCAAGCACAAATACAGGCTGGGCAATGACTGTATTGAGAGCAGCCCTGAGGAGAAACACCTGGGGATGCTGGTTGATGAAAAGCTCAGCATGAGCCAGCAATGTGCAAGTGCAGCCCAGAAAGCCAGCCATATCCTGGGCCACATCAAAAGTATGGCCTGCAGGTCAAGAGAGGTGATTCTCCCCCTGTACTCCATTCTATGAGACCCCATGTGCATCCAGCTCTGGGGCCCCCAACACAAGAGAGACATAGATCTGTTTGAGTGGGTCCAGAGGAGGACCACGAAGATGATCAGTGGCCTGGAACACCTCACCTACTAGGACAGGCTGAGGAAGTTGGGGTTGTTCAGCCTGGAGAAGAGAAGACTCTGGGGAGACCTCATTGGGGTCTTCCAGTATCTGAAGGGGGCCTACAAGAAAGCTGGGGAGGGACTTTTTAGAAGGGCTTGTAGTGATAGGACAATGGGTAATGGCTTTAAACTGGAGAAGGGGAGATTTAGATTAGATGTAAGGAAGAAGTTCTTCACTCTGAGAGTGGTGAGTCACTGGAACAGGGAAGTTGTGGATGCACCATTCCTGGAAGTGTTCGAGGCCAGGTTGGATGAGGCCTTGAGCAACCTGGTCTAGTGAGAGGTGTCCCTGCCATGGCAGGAGAGTTGGAGCTAGATGATCTTAAGATCCCTTCCAACCCAAACCATTCTATGGTTCTATGATTCTATGAAATTCTGTGTTACCACACTACTCATCAGACTTGGACGGTTAGGCTGTAAGATGTCCTTGTAAAGGGCAAATAGGGTGATATGCTTCCAGGGCCAGCTCTGTCAGAGCAGTATGGATACAGACACTGAAGTCCCAGTCACTTGAATGGCTCTGTACAGAACTAGTTATAAAGATCATCCTAAGATATTGCACAGTGCTGACCACTTACATGGTGACCATACCACTTACCTCAGCTGACCACACAGTTAAGAGTAACTAATAAAGCAAATCATCCCAATGCTCAGTAAAAATAACTGGTTCACTATAATTTCTAATTTTTAAATGTTTAAAAAGAAAATCAGTTTATGGCCCAAGTATCAGGAATACATAGTTTCCCTTCCTTGTCTTATTTCACTATTAAACTTCATAAATTGGAAGTCACTGCATGGATAACAAATACCTCAACTCTACAACAGTTCCCACTGTGACCTATATGTGCTCACTTAAGCTTGGAGAGATGGAACAGACTAATCAGAGAGGATATTAGGTCTGCTCAGTTTCCATAGATTCCACAGAGATTCTGGTCAAATAAAAATACATCAAATAATTAGTCTGACCTCTCACAGAGGAGAAGCCAGAGAATGCAACCTAATACTTTTTGCCAAGAAGAGATTACTTCTTCCATTATGGAGGAGAATATTATCAGTGTTTCAGGTAGGAGAGCACTACAGCTGCACTAAAGTTCCTACATTTCTAACATAAATACCCATGGGCAGGTAGACACAGGGAAATAGCATCATTCATAACATCAAATCAACAGTAATACTCTGATTATTTGTAAGTTTCATGCTGGTCTTGTTTGTAATCTAAATTTTCAATAAGTCTTGAGGTTACTTTCTGTCTTGCTGGAGTTCACTGCTTTTGGGAACATTAAATGTTTCACTTCTATGTGGAAATTGGGTTCTGCAAACTCTGCTGTCACTCTGTTGTTGCTGCCTCTGTGCCTTCCCTTTAGGTGATGGGTAGATCTATAATCTATTACGTTCTGCAAATACACTGCCAGCGTACTGTCACTTGCTAGTCTACTTTAAAAACCTTTCTTTCAACAGTAGCTGACAAGGACTGGGCAACTAGTCAAAGTCATTCCCCTTTGAGGACCTGGAAGGCTACGCCTAGGAAATGTGAAAGGAAAAGCCAAATTGTGTTGAACCCTGTTATTAAGAGAGCTAGGACATGACAGAAAGCAAGAAAGAAGGAAGAGTTTGAGATAATGCAGTAAGCTGTTGGAGTTATGATTATTATTATTAATAACCATGGTTTACCCCCAAAATCATAGGCATGAAGAATAAAAATGCATTTATCCAGATCAGACAATTTTTTTTAAAGTAGCTAAGCAGTGCATATTACAAAAAAACCTAAAATAAATAAATTAAATTGCATTTAATCTTCTGAAAAACCTGAAACATAGTATTGTGGCAGTAAACCATTTTACTCCATGTTCATTAGAAAGTTAATATATTTATTGTTTATGAAAAGAGGAGATTATCTGCCTTACTGCCTAGGCACTTGAGGATTTTCATAGCTAACTTATTGCCTTTCGGTTCTAACCTTGATAAGAGATGCAAATTTTTTACCCACAAAGCCTTGTGGGTTTGCCAGCACTGAGAAAGACCATTACAACTATATAGATAAACCCAGGTTAACTAGTGGGACACTGAATGTTAATATCTGAGGTAGGCAAGGACTGCTTTGCATAAAATCACAGTTCAGCAGCAATTAGCTGGCACACTTCTAACCACAGCAGTCATCTAAAGTAAACAACTAGTGTTACTTATATAGCAGGAGAAAAAAAAAAAAAATTATACTGGAGACAAAGACCTGCTAAAAGGACTTGTGAAAGTGCTACCCCTCTTGTCAGCTGCCAGCTCCAACAAGCTTTTAGTCAGATTGCCAACAAGACAGAACTCACCTTTCTGCAATGTGAAGGAATCGAGGTGCCCGGTTGTTTCACAGAGGATTGCGAACAGCCAGTAGATGGTAGCAACTGTCGGTCACTAGTAACCTGAGTTGGATTCCTGCCCACAATCTAGATGCAAAAAAACCTCTGCATTTCATTATCAACTCTATGAGCTATTCAGCTTCCCAGAAGAAAACTGTATTAGCCTTTTGTCGTGGCTTAACCCCAGCAAGCAACTAAGCACCATACAGCCGCTCGTTCACTCCTGCCTGGTCACTGTCCATTTATGTCAATATTCAAGGGAAAAGTAACATTAGGGCAGAATTACATTGGCAGGGTGTGTGATAATGGTCTGAGCAGATGGAAAGATAAGGAGAAAAAGACTGTCTTGTCTATCCATGGTTTTGGAAGAAGGAAAGCTAATAAAATAAGAACAAAAGAGTTATTACATATGTGCAGAACTTTCAAAACTTATATCTCTATCCCCACGTTTTCAAAAGCCTGTCAAGTGTCTTAAACGTTAAGTGTCTTTATCTGGAGGATATAAAAAAATGCAATCATCATGCTATGAGGAATACATGAAAGAAGCAAATGCCTCACTGTTGGAAAAAATAATGCAAAGATTTCTTTTTAGAGGAATACTCTCTGGCCCATGATAACTGTTACTGACAGAAAATTATTAGCTTGAAACTATAGGATGTGTCTTATAAAAAGAATTTGTAAATTTAATAACATAATTTCTGCATAAATTAAAATATTTTAATAGAATGTACTTGCTAAATAGTTGAATAAATGCTAATTGAGGGAAACATCTGCTCTGAACAAGAGCATTTACCACAGGCAAAGTACTTGTCTGCAGTAGCAGTTTGCATGAGGAATAACAGGATGCAAAGCCTCAAACTGTATTTTTACTCTGACAGGGAGTTTGAGGAGATGGCATGCTGAGTTTGACATGCGTTGTGTCCCTGATTTCCATACCATACTTTCTTAGTTTTCATGAGAAAAACTGAAGGAGGTAGGAGGAGGTGGGAAGGAGACATTGCAAATGATAAGAGATGACACCGAAAAGCTTAAACGGGGATATTTAAGTCAAGCTGTACTTTTCTGGGTCTCTGTTTCCTTTATCATCACCACTAATAAAGGATCTTGGGCACATCTGTGTATCTCAGTTTTCCTCACAAACACCTACACCATGCTCACCTGCAAACTGTGAAGAAGGTACAATCTACGTAGTGGTCCTGCAAACAGCTTTCCATCAAAAAACTGGCATGTGATGCAAATGCAGTCTAAAGAGCCTCCATCAGCCTTACCAGGCTGGAACAGTTTTTCAGAACTACCAGGTTATATTGGTTTGGGATCTTTTTTTTTTTTTTTTCTTTTAGAAAAGCAGCATCTCTGCCCCTGAATAGACCCAGAGAGTAGAGCTACTGAGTAACAGGGCTGAGAGCTGGTGTAGATAATAGCAAAGCTCTGCCTGCCGTTTTCACATCCCTGCTAAGCTGTCTTTAATAAGCATTACAATTACCTTCTGAGAGCTGCTCGGAGGCCTGCATGGAGCAGGCTGGTTGTCTGAGTATGGGTCTTATTAGTGAGTTGTCTCCTCACAAAACGGCCTTCACAAGTGACACCCTTCTCAGCAGTCTCCGTGGAAGTGAAGGATTGAACCCATTCAGAGACTGAACGGCCCGTAAAGCCCATTCCCTAAAGGACACAATAACAAGAAAATAATGTAAAGGAGAATGAAGGAGTGAGGACAGGACAGCATAGAAGAACCTGCACTGATGCTAAACAGAGCATAATGGTCATAAGAGCGGTTTTTTTGATCTCTGAGCTATCAACCTGATCGGTTTGTCTCAGACCAAATATACTTACAGCTAGTTTTAGCAACAAGCAATTCTCATGCCAACATCTGCAGCTTTTAGACATGAAAAAAATATATAGCTCCCTTTAAAACTTTGATTTATTCTCCACAATAAAATAAAATTACAGTGTAGCTGAAAATAACAGCAGCCCACAGTTCTCAAATACCCAGTAGAAACAATCTGTCTGGCTGACCCCTCGCTTGTGTTTCCTGATTATAGTGTCATCAAAATCTAGTTATAATGATATTTTTTTATTAAATTATGTGCTCCTGGCAGGTATGCTCTCTTTTGTAAAGGACAAAGAGTATAATGCATTATCTCAATGCAGTTAAACATCTAAGTCGTCTTTAAAATACACTTTGTGTAGAACAGAAACAATACCAAAATGAAAAATGTACATGCATTGAATCAACTTAGTTTAAAGCAGGGGGTGTTTTTTTCATTTTCTCCTTTCATTGTTATGTTATACTGTGTGTTATGTTATTCCAGACATCGTCAAGGACTTCTCACAAAATTCTGCATTTATGGAATACTTTTTTCTAACCTCCAGCTGAGAAAATGCCTTTTAGTTTTGTTTAAATCTGATCATTATTTTCCCTCCCATTCTGCATACATACTTCCTAACACAAAGTCTCTCAACTGAAAAAGGAATAGACAGGTAATTGAAGTGTTCTGTTTGAAGACTCATGGTACATAATTCAAGGTTTATTTCTACTAACAGGCAAAACTGACCGATATCCATTTTTTACCTGAAAAATCAAACTTGTTCTCCATGTATAATCTCTATCATAGAAGCATCAATCTGAATATAAAGCAGAATTTTTCCTACCAATGTCACATATTCCATAACATTTCTGTGTTGGATCTGCATATACAGATATGTACATACATATAGCCAGATCCATACGTACTACAAATGCTTTCAGCAAAGTTATGAAGGTTACATCAGCTAAGATCTTGACCTGCACATTTGTGTAATTCAGATTCAATACTCTGAAATTGCAACGATGCAGGCACTTCTAATAGGAAATAATTACGTCGGCAAGCCAGCTCTGAATGGTAATGTAATAATACTCTCATTCTGAGCTCTGGAAGAACAGTCCTCAGGGGAAGATCAAGGATTCACAGAAGCATAGGCAAAATCAAATTTTACTGTCCCAGGAATGAGGACAAATTCTTGCAGCCTCACTACTAGATAAGGAAATGCAGTTTCACAGTAGCTCTGACACTCCACCCTGCCGCAGTCAGTTGCTGAGGATTCAAAGGAGCTGAGAAGGTGGAGGGTTGATAGTAGGAATGGCCATGCAGACAATGGGATCACGGCTACCCACTGATGGGACATAGTAGGTCCACCAGTCACAGCTCAGTTGCTTAGGAAGGACTATACTGACAGGACCAATTTGCTCTGTCATGGGTGAGCCAGTATAGGCTAAGTTCAGAAGTGCAGTAGCCACTGTAACACCAAGAACAGCCTTCTCATGCTTTCCCTTGCTTTCTTGGCATGATTTTTCAGCTGCCATCCTGTTCCTGGACTTGGCTGATCATGCTAAAAAGTGCCCCAGAGCAGATCTGTAGAACAGCTCTCTAGCAAACTGAAGTATCTTGATCAAGAGTAGAGTAAGCTCCACTTGAAATGAAAGTGAAGTGTGTAAGTATAAACTTACTTACCAGCCAAGTTAGACAACCAGACAATGCCAGATGACAGAAGTGGCCAAAAGCAAAGTAGACACCAGCCCTGGAGGGATTTATTTCATCTCACTTTCTTATCTCCAACAATGGCATAAACCAGAGCTGTGAAAACCCTTCTCAGGCCTTCTGAAATGTTTGAATCTCAGGGTTTCAGCTCAGTCTGACCCTTAGTGAAATCTTGACATCGCAAATACAGGCCTTTCACATGCAAATAAAAGGGTGTAAATAGAGAGTGTAAGCATTTTGGAAATGCTTTGACACACTGGGCCCTTAGACCAACTTTTTCTTTGGTCACTTCTTTCTCTGTAGTTAAGAAATCTTAAGATATATTCCATGCAATGTTGTCAAGACCTCTTCCCCTCATTACCCATCTGCCTAATAATTTAGATGAAAACATATTCAAAAGGATCATTCTCCAATCTCCCTGCAGGCTTAAATATTTTCAACTCAGGGTCAAAGGATGCTAGAATGTGAGTGATATTCTGCCAAGCCCTTTTCATAATACAAATCATCCAAGCAGAGTGAGCCTGAAAAAACATGGACATGCCTGGTGTTACTGTAAGGCTTCAGTGTTAGCACCCTGTGCTGGGAAAGGGCTCTGCTTAAATTCTCCTGTGTTGATAAGATTTTCCTGTGCATGCAGCACATTTCCTGTGCCTCTGTAAAGGCAACTTCACGCCTTCACCAGATAACACAGATTTCCCCTGTGCAAAATCCGTGATCACACCCTACTCTCTCTTCAGGTGACAATCTGAGTGCTAGCATGACCCCAGGCTCTTTGTATGCTGCTTTTATCTTTACCATTTTAAAACTGAAATTTCCAGGAAGCAAATTCCAGACACTCTGGGGGCCTTGCTAAAATCTCAGGAGCATTTATGGCTAGTCCAAATAACCTTGGACCACCACAACCACCACATTTATGTGGATTCTCCTTGGGCTACTGACTTAAGTTACTGTTCATCTTACCCCCAGATGGCTTCCTTGGTTAACACATGATCCTGTTCCTCAGTTAGTCTTACCTTTTAGTTAATCAAATATTATTGAAAAGCTGTTTTAGCCCAGAAAACACCATGGACTCTGATTTTCAGCTAGATTCTAATTTCCTCTTTTATGCAACTCACAGCAAGTAGAATTTCAACAGCTGAAGATCCTTAAGCAAGTCAGTTTATTTTTGTGCTTTTGATATTATCAAATTTATAGTCAGGTCACTAAGGACTTAAATGACTAAAACAAGGTCTTCTCCAGGGAAAGCCTATCAGTAAGAAAGATATTCTTAGAAGAGTTTTAACCTTTCCTAAACACAAAAGCATTGTAAAATTCCATCTTAAGGCAATATCCAACTGACAGTTTTTCCATTTTATTGCAATAATCTTGCAATCCTGCTTTGCTATACATCTTAATCTTCCACTTTCTTCTGCACTATTGGATTGAGATCACCAACATCAATAAAGAAGCAGAAACAGCATCTACTTATATTTATCAGGAGGAAAGAATTTCAGTTGACAGTGATGAAGAAAGATTAAATTCTTTTTCACTTTCAGCCTGGTTCCTGGGGATTTTCTGATGTATTTTAATCTGATGGATTTTCCCGGACCTATAAACAAACTAAACTAAAAATCAAAACAAAACCCTTCCTTAAAAAGTTTTTCCTTCAATTCACTGTATATATCTTCGTCATATACTTTCCTTACTTTCTCATTTCCAGATTAGGAATCAGTACCTACATTCAGAAACAAATGTTTTTAAACAGCACTGTAAAATATGGGTGGCCTGGTCACTTATTACATGTATGTAGTGATAAATGACCAAGTCTTTTGTTGCTGTTTAGGTTGGTGGAGAAAGCTATAACATATCCATGTAAGGGGAATAATTCTCATTTTGATTTAGCAAGGGAAGGAAGGAAGGAGGAAGGAAGGAAGGAAGGGAATTTGCTAACATGCCTGTGTGTCTCAAAAGGGTTTAAATCTGCCTTATTCTTTCCACAGAAACAAGTCATAAATCTGAAGAAGGACTAGACAAGATTAGCTGCAGATCTGCATGAACAAACCATTTATTGGATGCAGCAAGCATGAGTACATTTAGGAGTGCTAGACTCCTGCTACAACTTGGCATGTCCTGACCCTCTCTTCCTTCTGCCAGTTCTACTGAGACTTTGTAGAGCTGGTCAAAACACACACAAATTTTGATAACACCCAAGTCAAAAACAAATCGTGAAGAATTCTTAAAAACATTTTGTTTCCTTGTTTGCTTTTTCTTCTTTCCTTCTCCATTTGACTGCTTTTTCATTTTCTGTGGAAAGTTTCTGTTTCCTTTCAATTTGCTTTTCCTCTTGATGTACTAATGTAGTCAAGCATCCCATCAAACTCCAGATGTTTTCCCAGGAGGTCACTATTTCCCTGGTGCACATGATCCCAAAAGGATGGATTGGCCCAATAATTTTATATTTTTATGGTACAGAGAGTTTATTACTGAGGTAGAGAGGTCAAAGTGCAGGGGAAATGTAGTTTTACGGTTTCAGTTTTGCAGACGTGGACTTTAAGCCAATAGTAAAGGCCATCTTAGAGTATCATACTCTTGAAATAGCCTGGAGGTCCGTGCAATGCTTGGCCTCACAGTCAGGCTCTAATAGACAACAATACTTCTGTTGGTTTCACTGGTGCAACGAGCAGTAGACCTGACTGAATACAGGAGTTAACAAAGTCATGGAAAATGCAACCTGGAGACCCAGTTTAAAAAATGGGTGCTTGGCTCACCATTAAATTCTACCTCATGTGATCACTTTCATTTCTACAGGATATTGTGTAGACAAGAACACGTGACAGTGGAATATTCTGATCTGGAAATATTTTGTGCCTACATTATGTAAATATCTGATAGAGGAGACCATGGCCAAAGTTTGTGTTTGGGGCCTGAGGAGCTCTCCAATTTTTTTAGCAAGCAATTTGCATCACTAGAAGTGGATCTATAGACCTTAGCAGTTGGTGTAGAGGTTCTGGCATCCCAATAAACAGATTTATGAGTATTTCACTTTGTAATAATTCTAGTCTGATTCTATGGACTGAATGTCCATCTGCAGCTAGAGCGCAGTGGGTAACCTCCTAAACCATTGCCTCTGGTTTCATTTCAACACAAAACACTCCGGTTCATGAATTCTGAGACCGTTTCATGGTACAAATCAAAACACAGCAAGCAGGGGAGAGTCCGCTCTTAAGGATAAGGAGAATTGTGGGAGGTTCATAAACAGTAGAAACATCCAACTTACTAATTCCAATAATGCACTTACAGTAGGTAATGCCTACCACACCAACGACTCCTTCAGTGGTATTAATTGCAATTTATTATGCATGCATTCATTAGGGCCATTCCTCCAGATTTGGCTGTGCTCTGCTTTATTCAGCACCCAAGCGTGGCTCAATTTTCCTTGCAATTTCTGGTCCTTGTACTTATCATTTCAGCTCCTGGCATAATTAGATTCCCCGTTGGGAATTACTGCTTTGGTCAGAGATTGCTCAAAGCAGCAATGATCCATCAATGCTCTTTCCTTTAGGAAAATTTATTTTGGGGTAAGCTTGGTTCTGGACCAGCCAGAGATTACTCCCAGCTTGGGCAATCGCACTGTAACATGAGGAGAACAGGATCTCTTCCATAGTATATTTCCAGGTTATCATACTAATATGACACTTGCTGTTATTGTGATTTGTTAATCACTATACATCAGAAGCAGTTGTTAGCCTTGTGTTCATCATTGGAGATGAAATCTGTCAAAACTCAAAGTTCTACATTTTCCTTTTTTCCTGCAACCTGATAAATGACACAACTCTATATGAAACTCTCCCCTCTTTTTTTTTTCCCAGATATTGCTCTATTACATACATAGGGTGATTTCTATAAGAAAGTAAAGATGCAGCTCTAACAGAAAAATTGCTTAGGAAGTTCAGAGCATCTGAAATCAGAAAATGAGAAAAGAAACCATTCTGCAGACTTAATTAAGGCTTTTGCTAGCAGCAAAAACTATAATGCAACATGACAGTTATTTGAATGATTTTTCTTAAGATGACTATTGCTTTTCATTATCTAATTTGACATTAAGGTTGGTGCTGTGTGTCTAGCCTGCAAAACAAAAATAAAAGTTAATAAAACACATGCTAGAAATAGAATACAAGTTCAGAGGGAATGCTCTGGGGGCTAGGCCTTTCTCACGCTTTGGGGAGAAATATACTAGTATATACCCTTGTCCTAATTTTTTCAGTGTAGTTTAGAAAAGGCCTTATGGCTAATATGTCACATCTAATATAATTTCCTATTTCTGCCTTGCATTTTATTGAACCTTACTTTTTCATATTATAGCCACTGTGCTAGAAGGGCTATAGATAAAGTTGTGTCAGCATTTCATTATTAACGCTGGTTTTTCAGTGTTTTTCAAATCAGACTTTAACACAATTCTCATCCCTGGCTTTAGAGTGGTAGATATTTTCCACATAGGCATGAATCATTTGGAATAATTTTTAAAGGAACAATCTGGCCCACTTTTTATCTTAGGATCCATTTTTGCTCCTGAACAGGGAAATGCAGCAGGTTTTCTACTGAGTGCTGGAGCTTAAACCAGAGCGGAGGCAATTTCTTCTTGTGGTGTTACCTTCTTCTTGCAGAATCTCTTCTTCCCAGTCCTTCTCCAAAATAAGACAGAAGACTAATGAATGATAAAGTCCAGCCTTTGCAGATGCTGAGTGCTTCCACTTTACGTAATCTGATAACTCAAAACACAAGAGCGTTCTTTCCTTGGACAGGGAACTGGCTCTACAAAATCAATAGATACACACAACTCCCAGCATAGTCCAGCCAATTGAGGCTTGAAATCAGAGATTAAATGCCATGGTGTCTTTATGATAAAATTTTTAAATTAAACTACACTTACTCTTGAAGTCCTGATTTAAAAAAAAAAAAAAAAAAAAAAAAAAC
>VZZY01000984.1:165906-230668 GCA_013400335.1 Eurystomus gularis
AAAAAAAAAAACGAAAGAAAAAAGACAACTTTTTAACTTAGTGTATGTTTTGACTACATAGGAATGCATGACTAAATCTCCTGAGAGCTTTACTTACAATGCAGAAATAAATAAATAAATAAACACAGTAATTCTCCCTTGAATTATTGAACAATTGAATTGGTTAATACCCTCAATGCCAGCTGCACAAAGAAAATAAATAAGGAAGAATGTTTAATGAAAAAAAAACTCCTGTCTCAACTGTGTGCCCTTCTCTTGAGTATTGTAGATGATGAACTGGAATATTGATTGATAGGTAATTAACAAAACATATCTAATTTATCTGATGATTAAAGATCTAAGTATCTCTTTCAAGTGGATTAAAAGGAATTCAAATATAAGTATTTCATTTGTGAAACTGTATTGCTTAAGTAATTCTGTATTAATTACTTGCAAATGAAGTATTTTTGTTTTGTATGTCTTAAACCTCAACAAATACCCTTAATGAATTAACTGATAATGAGTGTCTTTTTAAAGCAGATCAGATACTAATTTGAAGTAGCTTAATAGGTTCTTACTGCTGATATTGTCATTATATATTGCAAGCATCAGCAAAATAAAATGTTTTCCCTTTTTTTCACTCTCTTTTCTTTTACAACTTTTTACTGATGCAACAATGTTAACCCTAAGGTAGAAAAAGAGGATTTCCTTAGTCCATGTCTTCAGTGTAAAATTTTACATGATAATAGCAGAAGGCTGTTATACACTTATTAAAAATGAAAATAAATTATTCCATTTGTACATGATGTACCTTATTCCATGATGTACAAACTAAAGAAAAATGCCATGTTTTTAGAATTGAAATTTGGAAAAGAGGCACAAAATGATGGAGCAGCTGAGATTGGAAAACACCTCTGGAATCATCTCATCTCCACCCTGCTAAAAGCAGGGTCATCTTTAGCTCAGGTTGCTCAAAGCTTTATCTGCTTGAGATTTGAACACCTCCAAAAGATAGAGTCCTCAAGTTCCCATGAAGCATTGCAAGAACCTGAGCTTCTCCATCTTTCTCCATGTACTTTCTCTGTCTTCTTTTGATGGCTTTCACTAGCCACCCTGTGCCTTCTGAAGCAGACCCAGAGCTCTAGCATTCAGTGCCCAAACTCTTCAGATGTTCCTTTCACCAACACTTCCAGCTCACATTTTTCTCCCCTCCAAATTTCACTGTTTCTCTCTTGCTTTCTATATTAGTAATAAGTAGCTACTAATTGCGATTTCCTTAATTAGAAGTAATGGTTTTCTGACATCTTTCAGACAATTTAGATCAAGGTTGGAATACCTGTATTTTAGCTTTCTAATGCCTCATTCCAATTTTTCATTAGAGTTCTCTTCTAATGTTAAACTACCACATATTCAAATTGACCATCCTTATTCTCAAAGTTGCATTCTAATTAGCAATTAGGTCTCGACTTAAAATGCCTGCAATGATTTGAAAATAAAACTCCAATCTTCTGGCCAAAAAATAAAAATCTGAATAATGTTAACTGAAAAAGTAAACATGTTGATGAAATACAGTGATGCTGCACAGTTTTAACCTGAAAGTTAAAAAACCAGATGTCTCATGCGCCAGTTCATGACCATACTCTGCTTCCTATTAGCTAAACATCTACTTTAAGGCAGTCATTTAGTCAACCTCAGTAGTTAGTACAAAGGTATAATTGCCTCAGAGAGAGATTCAGCCCTCTTACCATGATGCCTATCCCAAGATAGAAAGAACTACCTATTGCAATATGTTTCTCTCTCCTTGTCTCCAGACAAGGAGAATCTCCATCCTCTTTAAGACCTTACTGTTTGCCTTTTTGACTTCCAAAGAGCTTTAAAGAATATTTCTGACACGATATATCTTGTATCATCAAGTCTCTAGGACCATACTGTTGGCTCTTGTTGACTCAGCAAATGCAACCTGTGAAACAAGTTTGGCAGAGCAAATATATGTGAATGCAGACTGAAACTTCATTACACACAGTAAGTATAACATATAAAAGACAGAAGCAAGGCCCGGGACAGGAGGGAAAGGAGAGGTGAAAATACTGAAGGAGAAAAAGTATGGCCAATGCAAAGAAAAAGCATGGTCTCAGCAAAGAAGGCCACAAGAGCAAACAAGGCTGAAGAGTGCAGAGTGGCTTTAGACAGAGAGGATAAACATGACATGACAACTACACGTGGAAGGAAGGATGTGTAGTCAGAACAATGAAACAATTAAGCTGAATATGTCTATCAATTATTGCTAATTATCAGTATGTCTCTCCTAAGGGCACCACTGTGATTACACACAAAGATGTGATAAATTGTTTAGCACAAAGGGAAAGAGATGAAGCAAAACTGTTCATAACTGATCCTATAAATAGAGATTCAGCATGTCTTAATCTCTGTCCACCAACAGGCTCAGCCAGAAGGTGCATTCAGAGCAGACAATCTCTGAGTGCAGTCAGCCAGGCAGGATGCACTGGTTGGTGGTAAAAATGAGACCACCTGCCAGGTACAATGTGCATCCACCTTCTTTCCACAAAAAAGTGAATATAAATCTGCTGACAATAGACTGCTTCTCTTACTCATCTTTCATAAAATCCTTTAGAGGCAGGATACAGGCTTTTAGGGATCTGTGACACAAAGCTACTGATTAGAAATAACACCTTTATTAGGTGGCTCGCAGGCACCCTGTGGTGAGCAGCATCTAATTGCATGGTGCAAGAGAATCAGAACAAGACAGACTACCGATTAATTTGAGAGTCTCTCTTTGCCCCCACATTCACTGCAGTGTGATTGACAAGGGCACCTCCTCACTGCCATGGGGTTTACTCTCTGAAGGACAGGACTGTATGCTGAATTCTTATGCAACTCACTGAAAGCTGAGCTACACTGAAAGAACAGAGTATAAGGGGAACAGAGTATTCGGTTCCCCCTTCATTTAACAAAATTTGTTCAACGTACATGTTCTTTCTTAAGTGTTTACTATCTGTGACCTCCTTCTAGAGGAGGAGATTCATTTCCAGAAACCTGTCAGGCTAAAAATATGATACTTTTAAAGTGGAGATTTTAATTGTTCTTCTGTTAAGAATATATATAAGAACCCCTTTAAGGATGATCTTCCCATGATTTCATTGATGTCTTGAGTGTTTTATTTGAAATATTAGACATTCCTTAGACAGAACTATGAGGTTTGGCTTTTAGCAAGACAATCAAGGTTTAATGCTTTTAATCACCATCTGTTGCTCAATAAATGTCAAATTGTTCCTAATCCTATGTTCTAGCATAGAGGTTTTTAATTTTATTTTGTATTCTGTGTTCATTACTGGCAACTGAGGGCTTGTCATGTAAGATTTTCATTTCTTATACTGTCTTGATTCCAGTTAGAAATAAATATACATATGCATTCATACACAGACACACAAATATATGAAAGATGTGCACACTTTTCAAAGCTGTAGAGGAATACAGAAAGCAAATGAAAATGTTCTTTCAGTGGTCACAGTGATGGTAGTCCCTACAAAGAATATTAAAAAATAGAGTTAACAGGTCTCAGGAAAACTGCTGAGAAACATCAAAATTGTCAGACTGCATCTTTCAATCAGAAAGATCAAAAGTCCTTTTGACTGAAAATAATCTGTGTGTTGCAGTGAGGGTCAGGGTTCAACCAGGAGGACACTGTCTGAGCCACTAATAGAAAATAAATCAGCTGTTGTCTCAGAAGACGGTTTGGAAGTCACAGCAAAGAGTCAATACACCCTGAAACACCATGTAAACCCAGGCTGGCTGGACTGAGAGATTAGATATTAGAAGGTTTTCTTCTGATCACAGCAGAGAAAGCAGAGGCGAAAATTAACTGTCTTTGATGAGCTTCTGCAAATATCAGCAGAGGAAGCAGAAATTCTATCCTGCTCTCTGATCCAGGATAACAGGTCATCTGGCAGTGACTGGTTAAATAACAGGAATACACTACTTTCCTAAAGAGTTTTACAAATACTTCAGGACTCCTTTTCTGAAGAATTTTCTTTGTAGTCATTAACGAGAGATGAAATACCTTTCAACTATCAATGTGCTGTTAATAATCTGAGCTCTGCATGATGCATCTGATTGCTTGGGTCGATTCTGAAATATTCTCCAAAGCCTTAAGAAACCATAAGTAAAGCTAATTGGGGCAGATTCAAGGTTAGAAATACAGAAAGCCAAGGTAGGTCACTGTAAAAAGTATCCTAACTAGTCAGCCTGCTACTGTTCAGATCCTTGAGAGGTATAAACTGATTAAGGTTTAAGAGGTATGAACAAATCAAGATGCCTCATGAACACAGATAACAAGAGAGTAAGTGGACACAAACAAAATCCAGGAGTGAAGCTGGAGATCAGTATTGTCTAATTCCAGAATTTAAAATCATGGCTGTAAGTCACAACAGGGAAAACTTTTTGCTGAGCTACCAGACAGGAGATGGACTCACAAACAGGACCCAAACAGGACCTCTGGCATCACAAAAGGCTGTTTAGACTAGTCCCAGCACCACAGCATGAACAACCAAATTTGTGTTATTCTTCAGAGATGTTTGTCCAGCCTTAAAAACCTTCAAGACATTTTAACATCCCTGGTCAGTCTCTTCCATGCTTGACTGTCCTTTCTGTTAGAAAACCTTTCCAAATCTTGATCATAATGCTCTCTTGCTGTAACTTAAGCCTGTCGTTCCTTGTCCTATGTCCTGCAAACATGTAAAACAGCTCATTCATTTCACACCTGACACCACTTCACCTCTTCTCCTCTCAATGTTCTCTTCTCAGTACCATCTATCATCAGAAAGGGAAAAAAAAAAACACTGGTAGAATTAGTTTTTTCACCCACTTTCACAGTTAAGACATCTTGAAGTTGGCTAAATGGCCCATGGTAAGTAGCACTTGTGCACGGTGAAGTGGAAAGGAGCACCAAGCATAGAGCTAACAAAATAATAGCAGAGAAGTCTCTCAAAGATAGCCAAACATCTCAGCTATGTATTCCTTGCCAAACATATAGCAGGTCATCAGATCAAAAGAAAAGGTAGTTGGTATGCCACAAACCATAGCTGGGTGACAACAGCCTTTTCACATGGCTACAGCATCAATAAGGTGACAAGTGTATTGATGGAGCACCACAGAAACACATAGCACCACCAGATAACATATCATTCTTTTCCTCGCCTTTTTAGCTAAGCCACAGCCACAAACTAGACCAGGCACCATTTGTACTGCTGCAAGAGCCTGCCCCAACGACCCTGTTGGTATATTCAGGATATAGCAATCTCCATGCTGCCTCACCTCTCTGCAGCAACAAGCTGATGGTGGTTCCTGTTAAGGTCAGTTGGTGGGCAGAAGCCAAGTCCTAAGACATTCCAGTAATGCTTCTATTTGACCTGTACAGACTGGAACCATGGCTAAGGTTTTGCCTAAACATGTGGCCCCAAAGTCCAATCCAGCAGCACCTATTTTACACAAAATTTTTGGAAATCTTCCTAAGGTAAACACGGTGATGGCTTGTGAAATGAAAGGTGATAAGGGCCTGGTTGGGAAATAACTGAGAATGGAGAGGAGGACAAAGGACCACTATTATTGCTATTGTATAGGAAGAAACAGAAAGATTTTAACATGACCTGTTGTCACGGTCGGAGCGCAGACGTCCGACCCACCTCCTAATATTGGAATTTGGAGAAAGGATTCAGGTGAGAAAAATAGGTTATATGACGTCCAGTGCCAAAGCAGAGGAAGAGGGCTTCAGGGGTGTACTAAGAGCTCCATTTTGTCTGCATTAAGCTTATGCTGATGGTTTCAAAAGCGTAATTGCTTCTAAAATAGTCAAATTATGCATTATGAATACATTATCTCATGCATTTAGACCTCTTTTTCTGCTGACAAAGTAATTCACAGAACAATCCTGATTTCTGCAAATGTATCCACTTGAAGCTCAGAAATTGGTCTAAAAACAGATCTTTACAGCGCTGAAACACCTCAGCTAGTTCAGCTACATTAGTAGGTCAGATAGATCTTCCATTAGACAGTCTTTCTCTCACATACACATATACACACACAAGTCAGTATATACTATACAGTGTCTATACTATGGCAGCCTCCTGAACGTTTCTCAGCTTACAAGAGCAATTGCCATGGAAATGTTGTGACAATCCCCTCGAGGCATATAAGTGGTCTACACAACAGCATTTCTGAGCTCGAGAGGTCCCTTTTCAAGGCTACATTGAATTGACTAAGTCACACCATTACTGAGGCAGTCTCAAGACTGGCAGTGCAAAACTATACAGTGATTTGCCAGCCTTAATCGCTTTTCAGCTCTATGCAGCAGCTCTCTGGAAGTCCTGAGACATGCTTTTCCAACACTTGTGCAGTATAACTGAAGCACCCATTGTTAAGGGGCTGTTTTCAATTTTTCTTAGCAGTCCCTTTTGTAGCAGGGTCAGCTTTTTAAGGAGGGCTAACATTCCTTCATTGTCAAAAGGACCCTGGTTTCCAAGAAAAAGATCCCATAAAGTAAAAAGAATTAAACAGATTATTTAAATAAAGTAATAATGTATTATCATAGCTCAGATTATTTCTGTCCTCATTCTTCAGCACACGTCCTCTCCCGTTTCATACAGCTTTCAGGTATAAGCCTTTTAGGGTTTTAGTATTCACTTTATCCTTTCCATTCTTTACCTCTTCACATCTTTTCTCCTCCCAGGGTCTCTCCTTCTCCTATCATTTGTGTGATACTTAAGTATTAAAAATTAGTGCACATTGTGACCTGCTATGTACCATCATCCTCCCACTGCACTAGACGGATATAATCTACCCCAGTTCAGAATATTGTTCTATATGGACACATTTTATATAGGTGATATTTAAGCTTTCAGCTGTTGCTGCAAACCAATATTCCTAGTATTCAGTTTAGGAGTATCTGAACTGAGCAAGGGGAGCTTGCTGGTTATATAGACACAGCTGCCAGCTCTAAGTTCCTGTTCACTTACACTCCTATCCACCTCGCAGAATGGAGGTTAGTCTATGTCTGGAGACTTGTTCACTGTCATGTCTCTCTGTAAGGGGATTAACTGCTTATTAGCAGTGTGAGAATTACAATCTGGGAATTTAGGAGACTCACTCAGGGACAAAAGTTACATAGCATAAGTAGGAACATGACAAGGACTTCAGTTCATTATATCCATCAGTGCTGAGTTTGAGGGAGCATGCCCATATGGAATGATAAATATTCATTTTGCTCTGACCTGTTTCCTAGTGTGATCAACAGTGCAGAGTATTATGGTGACAACGGTGATGAGGAGATAACCAGAACTGGACACAGTTCTCCAGATGTGGCCTCACTAGGGCAGCATAGAGGGGATAACCTCCCTCAACCTGCTGGTGACACTCTTCTTAAAGCACCTCAGGACACCATTGGCTTTCTTGGCCACAAGAGCACACTGCTGGCTCATGGTGAACTTGTTGTCCACCAGGACTCCTGGGCCCTTCTCCACAGAGCTGCTTTCCAGCAGGTCAACCCCAAACCTGTACTGGAGCATGGGCTTATTCCTCCCTAGGTGCAGGACTCTATGCTTGTATTTGTTGAACTTAATTATGTTCCTATACTGTTCTAGTTCCCGTAACTTCATTATGTTCACAACTCTAGTGAGCATAAAGTCCATGCTTATCCCCCTGAGGTGGACAGACAAGCTCCATGATCCAGGCAACTTCTGCTCACTCTCACAGAGGTGGTCTCAGCTCAGCATGTCCACCCTCTGCTTATCCAGCACCAAACTCCAACCATTCCCTGTTGCTCTGAGCTGTCATATGCCTGGTCTCACTGTAGAGAGATTCATGAGGAAAGTGTGGGTTCATGAGTCTGCTCAGCTGTCAACCCCCCAGAGGAACGTGTAGCTCTACTTTCTGACTATAACAACATGCATGAAGGGTGAAGTGGAAACCAGTTTGGATTTCTGGGATCAAGCTTGGACCTGTACTTTTCCAATGTTTCAGATTTGCCTTGCCTACCCAAATCCAGTATCGCTCTTCTTGAGAGACTCATTGCTAATATTATAATCCACACTGGGTAATAAATGTACACATCTCATTGATTACTAGAATGACTGCAATGAAATTGCTTCCTCACATCTTTCCACCGTCTTTCTTAGCTCTGCACAAGTAATTTTCCACTCTATTGTACTTGCTCTGAACTCCACTTTGAAGAGCTTTTCCATTTACTGAAATACTAAACAGTCACAACAATTTATTTGCACTTCTATTGTGCTTGCCTCCCCTCGGAGAATATCAACACAAATTACAAACATCAGTGATTTTAGCCTCCATTCATTCCAGCAATATAATCCCCAGCCTACAGATGAGGAAACTAAAGCGTGACTTGTCCAAAGTCATATAGGAAACTCACTCCAGAAATCAACGGTGTCTTAAGGATGCTGGAGGCCATGAGTACTGCGAGCATGTGCAGCAGAGACACTCTCTATACATGCAGTGAGACCAGCTCCCTGAGCAGGAGATGTGGATTCACTCCGTCTCCAGACTTGCAGAGCCACTGCCCACAAAGTCTCATCTATTTGGCCACAGGCTGATTTTGAGGGAAAGACCCAGAAATTGAGCCCTATGGTGTCATAATTTAAGACAGCGCTGCCAAAATAAGAACCCAATTCCCGCACAAGTCCCTGCCTGCAGAAGTTTTAGGGCACAGTTAAGACAAAGATGTGCAAATCAACAGAAACTTTTCATTTCCGTTTCTTTCCCTCCTATAGGTGTGTATAATTCTAATTCTCACCAGCTGGCTGAAAACGATGTCATTAGGCTATTAGAATAGAACCCAGCTTGCTGATCTCGGCCCCTAGTTTAAGCTTTAAACATTAGGCTTATGATGAGGCAGTCCTCCTAAATTGTTTCAGTCCCTACACAGCAAAACGGTAAAGTGAAGGCTTCAACAGGGAGATTATGTGTCCAGCTCAAGTGACCAAATACAGATAGACTATATAACTTCTAAAGTTTTTTCATAAACACTTATAATTCCCAAATATCTACACAAAAAGTGCCCATATTAAAACTTAGGTAATTACTATAGAAGGATCATTTAACAAGTAGCTTAAAATTTAAGCTAAAGTTAAATACATAAAGTAGGAGGACTAGACCTTGTCTTTATCCTATATGCCAAGTTCAGTTTCTTTGTGTTTTTGAGTCAGTCAAAAACACAGTCCCAAATTATTTCTTTAGAAGTTTAAATTAGTTTCTATTCATAGTCTATTGAATAAAAATCATTATACAGCCAATCTTTTCTACAGGAACATGGTGGGAGCTGAGTTTTCAGTTATTCTTTTACAATGTTGAGAGTCACAGAGAATGAATTGTCATCTTCTTACAACTGAATTCACACTGTGCTAGATTTATAAGTTGTCTGCTCACACATCAGACATAGAACTATTCTAAAAATATAGGTGAATAATAGATTTGATCAACTATGTTGTTTTCTCGATAGAAACTATGTAAATTTGATTTGCATTTATTTGACATTCCATTTGAAAAAAACAGGAATGAAACTTTCGAAATGGCACAGCATTTCATTTCAACATTTTCAAAAGGAATCTTTTGCATTTTTTATTTTGAAATGGCTTTTTCATATCAAAATTGACCTCATTTTAATATAAGGGGAATCAACCATATATGGAACATGTGGTTTTGGTTGACTACACATTTTATTTATGCCAGTATGGTGCAAATCATATTAGTTTTGGGTCCCTGCATCTTCCCCCAAGAAAGGAGAGATGGTCCAGTTTGATGTGAGTTGAGGTAGGATTTTTTTTCTCACAATTTTTTGGTCTCAGCCCTCAAACTGTAAACTCTAGTACTCGTTATTTTCTCACTAGAAACAACATCTTTGGGTCATGTTCATCTCATCCAACTTAATTCCCTCCCTAAATGCGACAGTGGAATTCAAGTACTTACATGTAGATGTCCAGCATTCAGGTTTCTACAGGTGAGATGGGCTTCCTCAAAGAGGTAGCGAGAACAGCCAACAGAGTATAGAAGGGCAGTGAACACAACCTAGAATAAACACGTACATCTGATCAGAGAAAGAAATCTCTAGTTTCATTGGCCCTGACAATTGAGGGACACGCGTTCAGGGATTAAATAGCAACACACTGTAAGCACCTAGGGCTGTTTGCAATGCCCTAGAAGAGGTGTTTATGATGCAGGAGCTATGGGAAATGTACCTCACTAGACCAGGTAGAGACAAGGCAGTATATCATTAGGCACTTCAAATGGCCCTAAAAATAACAGGGTGTACCACAGAATTAACCCCCCACATGTTTAATCCAATCCACTCAACATTTGACAATACTCCAGAGTGTTTTCTAGCCTATCTGGTTTTATTATTTCATGTTTTTCATTAAGGAGCAGATGAGTAAGAGTTGGACAGTGCTTTATTCTTTCTATGTATAGTGCTTCTACAACTATCTTAGAGTAAATACGTCTTGTAGATTGATAAAGATGCATAAAATAAATTCCGTTCCATCTGATTCATGTGGCTTAGCAGTCTAATAGCAAGTGTGAACTTCGAACATTGACAGCAAACTCACCACACTGAGAGGACTGTGACGAAATACAGCCAGTCACAAGTACTTCATGAGCTATTTGCTAACAGTTTGCAAAAAAGGAAAAGTGGGTTTGGTTCTATAATTAAAACTTCCATGCCAAATAATTTGCTCTGTTAAAATAAAACTAGTCGCTATAGTGTCAGAGAGAGCACTTAGTTTCACTTGTGGAAGCCCAGGCAGTGTCCTAACAGGCACCTGGGTGATTCACATTGCCAGCTGTAGGCATTCCAATGAAGTGCCTGAATTAGGAGGCCAGCTTCCCTGGGCTCCCTCCATAATCCACAGACAAAGAACAAAAGGAACTAGTCTCCCTATATGCTACCTAAAATCTCAAACAACAATCCATTCTGAAGACTTTAGAGTCCTCTCAGCCCTATAGGTGCTTAAAATCATTAATAAATGAATTTTTGGTTGCTCTCACATGGACATTTAGGACAATGCAAGATACCCTGGGGTATCATAGATATCAGGTAGGAAGCATAGACCCCTCTGGAATGGCTGTGGGGGCCAAGCACAGCACTTCAGACAGCTCTAGACCTAAACTACCTTAAGGTCTAAGTGATTTCCTACTTCGCTTCAGAATTCCCAGAAGTTTATCTTGAATTAACCATGACACTGAAAAGGACCTCTGTTTTGAGGCTAAGCATTTATTGACTGCCTAACGCTCTATTGCAATCCAGGATTAGGCAGACAGGTGACATTCAGGAGACTAAGTCTCATGGAAAAGCTCAGTTTATTCTGGTCTGGCAGAAATTCCATGGGAAGCCAAACATCCCTCTTGCTGAAAAGGCTTTTTGGTGGCAGTAGAAAAAGGTAATGTAACGATTTAACGGTAATATTTGAAATTCACTTCACTTCACTGTGTTTGGACTTGTTCCGCCCACAATTGCCTCCCCCTTGTCTGGACTGAACAATCCCCCTGATGTGACTATGGAGGTCCTTGAGATGTGCACCATGTTTGGGACAAAATAATGCTATTATCATACAAATGATGCTGAAGAGCTGCCTCTGTTGTGCAGGCTACACTAAAAAATGAATGAAAAAAAGATTAGATTCTGTGAGATCCTTCCTTCCAGGAACAATGTATTGTAAAGCAGATTTGCTTCATTTCCTTCAAAATCCCTCAGATAATGCAGGACAACGCTTTTCAATGCTTCCCACTATAAGCACTGCGTGTCTAAGTAAATGGGAACATGGTACACTTCAAAAATCATTGTATTGAATTACTGTTTATCTGGATAAGGAAGGGTAGTCTTGAGACCTGATTATGCCTACTGATCCAAATGCATTGAAAACTCTGTTCTCATTTTCACATTCCTCAAGTAGCAAAACTTGACATCTGTGCAAAAACTGTCCTGCTGAACAAAAAATATGGCTGCTAGTGCAACTAAATGGGATAGAGTTTGTTGCTAACAAAACTTTCACCACATTTTTATCTGTCCTTCAGAGGAGTTTGCGGTTATTGTTTTTTTAAAGTTCCCACAGGAAATCTCAGTGGGTTTATCTGCACTTTGAGGGTCATGTAAAAGGTTGGGGCGTGTTTGAATGCTGAAGAAATTATTCAAAATGCAGATTTGTAAACGAAAGCGATTATTTACTCAGAACAATTGAGGCCAGGCATAAAAGCCAGGAAGTACATATATAGTGAGAGGGCTAGATGCCAGCTCTAAGTGCTCGCTGCCTATCTGGGTTTCTGAGCAGCTGTATCTCTCAGTCAGTGACACTAATGAGGGATGAGGATTTCAGCATCTCACAGGCTCTGACGGCTGCAGGGCTGTTTGCATGGACCATCCTGGGGTTTGCATGCTTGCCATAGCTCATGGAACTACGGCAGTGGAGATATATCACTCGTGCACCTGGACCTCTGCTCTGGTCCTGACTGCTGTTATTTGTTCATCTCTTAACACTAGAACTGCCACAGTCACTGTTATCCTGTATAGCTTGACAGTATCCTGGCAACAATTTTTGTTAAAGGATGGCAACACTGAATTTTCCTAAACAGCCTTTCCATCCTGTAAAACCTCACACACATGCACAGAACACAGCTGGTATCTACCTGAAAGATTTGTACCTGTTTCATGTAGAGAAGTGCTGAAGTCAATCATTTGGTCATTTGTGTAGTGAAATCAGTCATCGACCGTAGTAAGGAGCAAGCTGCCAACAGTGATGATTTCATGATGCGCAAAGAGCAGGTATTGAAATGATCGAACATTCAGCTTTGCCTCCGAAAGATTCCCCAGCACACAAAGCAGAGTAATATAATTGTTAAGAATGGAGGGGTACATTTCCAGAGTGCTTTGCTCAGCAGTTTATTCTCCTGACTCTGATTAAAGTTAATGGGAGTCATGCAGCTGAAACCCCATGGATTGTGCATGGTTTGATGACACAATACAGCTGCAAACGAACGCAGGATTGTGAAAAGTCAGGTACAAAATGGCAATTTTTGCTCCATTTAACCATCATCTCTTTTCCAGCTCTCAGCACATTAACCACTTTTCTGCTGATCATGTCTGCAATGTCTAAGACTAAGCAGTGCTCTTTGGAACACCCTGTTTCAGCAGTAAAACTGAGACTTTGACAATACAGCCACTAGTACCTATGGTAACACCTATCTTGTGTTTTGTTCACAAAAGTAGAAGGTTTTTTACAATGTTTTCACTCTGCTGCAGACTACTAATAATTTCTCACCAAGATACATGAAGAATTAACTCCTGGGAATGCTCCACAGGTGCTACTGCTAAACCCTGTTCAGCGCATTGTTCGATTAACAGCATTTTTCACTGTATGAAGTAAACTTCGGTGATTTATGGGTACGAAATAATTCTTGGCCAAGAGTACATTGTGAACGTTTACAAGCTGTAAACACACACTATTTATTTAAATCTTACTTAATAAAGTGTTTAAGTGCCAGGAAATTTTGCTTGAGGTTTATTTCTCTTGAAGACTATAAGTTCAGAAACCTTGTGATCTGTCCTCATTGTTTGCTCACCTCCAAATCCTTTCAAAGCCAAGCCATTCAAAACCCTTCCTTCTTTTTTGATAACATCCCTGTATTTACAGCTTTCATTCCTATTCTGTTAATATCATCTTCAGACTACCTTGGACACACCACTTAGGACATTCTGCCCAAAACCCCACCATAGGCTGATAGTGGAACAACTTCTAGCTCATATTTTCCAGATATGTTTCCTATGGAACTCAGTTTCCCAAGCTGCAAAAAAGTATATCCATGACTTGCCTGCAAGTCATAGAAATCCCCATGGTGGAAACTGAAGCTACGTCATAGAAATCACCATGCTGGAGGCTGAAGCTATGCACTAAGAGAATATCTATACTACTAAATAATGGGGGATACAGAACCCTGCTGGGCTGCTGATCATCCAGATGGTGTTTCCCCACTCCCTGGCTGTGCCCTGAAGCTCTCTAACTAGATTTCTTCAAGACTTAGCTATGAAAGAACTGGGAGTTCTCACCAGTGCAGACTAGTGTCTGTGACACTTGGATTCAGCCCTATTTCCCTTGCAACATTGACAATGCCAGTTATTTTTCTGAGGTTTCCAAAAATGAGTTTTTGTGATCTACTTATGAATCCACAATTCCACTCCCAAGAGGTGAATACATGCACTTAAAAAGCCATTGATTTATTAATCTAACAATATTAAAATATTTTTAGGAAAGTGGCTTTGCAACAGGGAGAAGCTCCTTGCTCGTATTTCTCCATATGGAAACATGAAGAGTTAACACCCAACAAAACTAAAAATCAGGAGAAGATTAATCTTGTGTCTTGAGGCTCTTATGCTGTGACCATCATCCCAGATTCTGGACGTCACTCCAGAAGAATAGAATAAGAAAAATAATTGCCATCTTCCTTGTGCCTGATTCTGTGCCTGCAGGTGCACCTCTGAATCTCTCTGGGCCACTTCCCTTGCTGCCAATACAAAGGGAAAAGCAGAAATTAGTCCGAGCTAGGGAAAAGAGAAAATACTTCCCATCTCCCACAGAGAACAGACACATAGTTAAAGCCTCCAGGCCCTCAATAAGAAGACATCAAAGAATCGCTTCCAAAACATAATCCAGTTCCCAAAGATTTGCACTAAGAAATCCCTGCAGGGGCTTGCAATGCCAAAAGCAGCACTGATCCCCATCCCAGTTCCTGTCCTGCGTGGCAGGGTGTAGTACAGACTGCACCCCAAAGTTTTAAGGGAGTCAGGTTGTTTGAATGGAAAAAAACCCAGTAGTCAGCACAGAGACAAAAGCCCACAGGTACGCACTTCATTTTACCTACAGAAACTGACGGTTCCCCCATTTTGCAAAGCTGCAGATTCCTCAAGGGGAGGGAAGATATAAAAGGAATGTGTTGCAGATAAGGAGATCTTTCACAACTTCCAGCTGACTTTTTCTCCTTCCCCATTTAAAAAGGCATAGAATTTAACACGAATATGAGTATTATTCTATCTTCCCCTTCTTCACATTGAGGTTTCCATGCTAAACGACTGTTAGTGAAAGACTCTGTGGCTTACAGATAAAAGACACTATAAGAAGAACTAGCCATTATTATTCCCATTTAAAAAGCCAAACGAATGTCTTTCCCCTTCAGAACATGCCAAAAAGGGAGATGCAGAAAATGTTAAACCAAGGTGCATTTGATCACTCCAAACTTTCCTGAGTTCCAAAGACACAGCATCTTTAACGTCACTGTTTCTTGGGGGTATTTTTCATCACAATAAAACATTTCAGCAGAGAATGTTTCCATTCAAAATGTTTCAAATTACTTTCCTGTCAAATGTATAAAATGTCCTGCATTATGCATAAGAAGGATTTGTACCTCAGCTTTGCTAACACAAACAGTATTTCCAGCATAGGCAACTAATAGAACAGGTTAATGCTCTGGGGTCTGTTCATAATGCAGATGGTAATGATTTGTGCAGCTTATGTATGTGCCTCCCACACAAACATCAAGAACCTGAGTTCTTTTATGCCAGTCTGTCAAACAACGATCTTCCATTGCACAGGCAATGGCAGCAATCTTCCATCACCTCAGTCTGTCCAGTCTTTGGCCCACCCTGATTAAAGATCAGGAGCTAATTAATTGAGTCGCATAGATGCACGTAAAACTAGCCAAGAATCCAGTAGGTTAACAAAGCTATGGCTCTCTAGGTAAAGGCACGAAAGGCATTCTCACCTCTGGCGGCAAGGTGCCCGGCACTGAGGAAATTGTCTGTTGATGTACCCACACCACACTGCCCAGAGGAATTTGTCAGGTGTTTCTAAACAAGCTGGGTCATTCCTGTGGCACAGTGCTGGCATTCTAGAATCAAGTTAGTCACATTATCATAGCCTGCTAGCCAAGTGCTCATGTTAGCATCGTGCTAAAACAGCTATCCTTTTTTCAGATTAAAGAAGCTGTCTATACTGCCAAATGAAACATGGCAAAGAGATTTCTGTCCTTGGTCCAAGAGGCACTGGCAGCTTTACATCATCTCGGCTTAGTGACTCAAGTGTCACTGTAAGGAGTTGCACTGCAGGGCACAGACATATACTTGGTTCCCCATGCAATACAGTGAGAGACTTGAGCTTCTAAGAGGAGGGTGCAGAACAACCAACACACTGAACCAGCCAGAAGGAAATGCCAAAGACTGAAGTCTCCTGGTTAGTTGCCATTGCAATGCTAGGAGTCAGAGCCAAACCCCGTACAAATCCATATAGCCCTCAACTCTTATTATAGCACCAGCAGGGGGTAATATAAGGGCTGGCGTGCAGTGTTTCAGTGGAAATTCTCCATCCCTCCTCTGAAAACTGTATTAGCATGCAGGCAGGAATGCCATATCCCTGGAGCCTGAGGGCTAGTAACATCCCAGCTCTTCTGTGCCTCTCTGATGAAGAACTCCCATGGCTGGCTCCCACACCTTAGACAGCTTCTGTATATGTCATGCACACTTCTTGAACATTAGATGCAGGAGGCAGGACACAGGGCTCTTCATGCTCAGCAAAGTTGCTTGGGCTAAAGTGTTAGCCCTCCTCTTTTTTCTTCTCTTCCTGGCTCCTCTGTGCTTTTCTTTCAAACCAGATGGGGACTAAACCCATTGGCAATAGAAAAGATGGTGCCAGTTCAAAATGTGATACATGAAGTTTACAGGTAATCAGTCCATTCTCCTCAATGATGAAAAGAAAGTAGATCAACCCAAATTTTATAAGGTTTAGAAAACATGACCTAAGGGGAAAAGGTGGGAATCTGGTCTTTTTTATCTAGAAAAGTAAAGACATCTGGGATATATTAAAAGCATTTTCCTCTACATAAATGATTCTTGCACACATGAGAGTTAACTGCACTTTGATTCTGTTGCAGACAGACAAGGAAAACATTCCTAAACTTGGACACCGCGTGACAGGATTATCACTGCATCCCTTTCCCACTCCTATATGCTTCTCTGAAACCTCTGCTGTTGGCTGCTGTTATGTAGAGGACACTGGGGCAGCTGAGCCCTTGATCTCAGCAATATAGTCATGCTTAACTTCTTAAACCCACTAAATCTGCAGCAGAGAAGGTTTATGAAAAATTTCCTGGTTGTGAGAGTAGTTAAGTGCCCAAAGAGGCCACCTAGGGAGAATGTGAAATCTCCTTCATTAGAGGTTTTAAAGAACAGATTACACGAACAGCTGTCAAGGGCAGCTGAGACATACGTGATCCTGCTTCAGGCAGAGAGGTGGACAAGGAGACCTCCTGGGATTTCTGTCTAGGATTCTGCCCCTCTTTTGCACAGCTCCAGCCAAAGAGCAGCTCACTCAGATGTTTTCTATAACAGAAGTGGCACCTTCTGTTATCAATGGATCCACTAGCTGTATAGCGGTATTGTCCTTCTCTTTCCCTCTCCAGCATAATACATGTAGTAAAGGCAGAGAGATGTATGTGGGATATGACTATGTCCTGCTACTCCCTAGGAATTACGGAGCAGAAGATAAAGAAGTTTGGGAGCTGCTGAGTTGGGGACCATGCCACCACTTTCCTGCCTCATTGTTGAGGAAAAGCAACATTTTAAAGCCAGATTTGCCCTTGCCTATGGCCCAAGGCCAAGTACAGCTAAACTAGCCTGGAGAATATAGGCCAGTGGCAGGAGCCATTCCCTGAAGACCTGAAAGAATGGTTGCCCCTGCAGCTTCCTTCACTTTATTTGCTTCCCTGTACGTGGCTAACAGCTTGCAAACTGGCAGCAACCCAGCAAGCGGAGGGGGAGAGAGGATTCCTGCTAGACATACACATTTGCCCTCACATGTGCTCACTTTTACAAATCCTAATGTTGCAATTCCTTAATTCTCCTCTCTCCAAACAGCTCAGCTACAAAGCGAGCAATTTGTCCTGTTAGAAGGAGAACTCCTAGTCCTGCAAAACCGCAGGTTGTTTGGCAGCATGAAAAAGATCATGGCTGCAGGTTCTGTGTGTGGTGCACACTTGTGCCATTGGGCTCTGGCTTTCAGGGAGCAACTGTTGGGCAGTCACAAAAAAGCAAAGAAATAAAGGAAAGAAATCAAATATTTACATGAGGAAAAGTGATCCTATCCCACACGATACCAATTTAGGGATGCATTGTAGCTACATTATGTGCACCTAGCTACTGCAACAGTTTCCAACAGAATGTTTACACAGTTGTCTGGAAGCATATTGTTTGCCTACTTTTGAAAGCCAATTTATATGCAACACACGTACTGGCATGCATGAAAATTCAGAGAAAAACACAGATGCATGGAACAATCCCTGACCAGCTTTTGCTGCTCTTTATTGTTTGTTGCGTAGAAGTACCTAGGAGAGAGGAGGAAGATAGCAGCCCATTGTGCTAGGTGCTGTACCACTTCAGACCAAAAGACAGGTATTTCCCTTGAGGAACATACAATCTCCCTTTAAGACAAGATACAACAAGTGAATGTAACAGAGAGTGAGGGAGTGACATACGGGAATGAATAATAAGAGTTTATATGTGCCAGCTTTATGCTCTCATGTGCCAGCTAATTGAATACATGATGCAAATAAATATCAGTCTCCTACTGAAGGCAACAAGTTAGCTGTAGTCAGTTGGCAATTCATCAGGAGCTTCAGGGAGAAATTCAAGAGAAATTTGGAGGAGCCCAGGGAAGCTGATAGATCTGTTTGGAGAGGGCATCCCAAAGAAAAGTGTCAATGTGGGATAGAGGGAAGGGAGTGTAACATGGGAACAGGAGGATGAAGGAGGTTGGCAGCTCTTAGGCAGCAAAGCAGAGAGGCTCAAGTATCAGGGTTGCTGAGAGGGAAGGATGTGAAAGTCCTGGAACAAAGAATAAAGAGCTTGTATCTAACTTATTAAAGAGAGAGTGGGACCAAGAAGGACTGCAAAAGGCAAAAGAGGATGAAGTTTATTGAACAGACTCAGGGGAACAAGGTCAGTGGGTGTCAGGAAAGCATGGGTGAAAAGGGTCAAAGTGAAACTTGTGTCACTGCATGCTGTCTAAGAAATGGTGTGGAGCCACAAAACCAGTAACAGCCTGCGCTGGGAAGCATGTAGGTGAGAACTTTCCAATATTCAAGAAGGAAGGAGAGAAGGAAACACTCCTCAAAAAAAGCAGAGGTAGCACAAGCTGCAGGAGGGGAGGCAACAGGAACAGCGAGTGAAGCCTGCCCAAGATTGTGTGCAATGGCCAGCTCAAGAACATGCTTTGATTCTAACAGCCAGTGCTACTGAACCACCTTCATCCAAGGCCCGAAAGGACAAGTCTAATGAGAGAAGTGAAAAGATGTATTACTCCTTCTTGAAGTGTTCCTTTGCAGAAGTTTCCCCTCTCCCCACGTGCAACCATTGCATGATCAGAGTCGAGCCTTAGGTGCCTCAAGTTAAGCAGTGTGAAAACCACTCATCAACGAAATTACATCAAAGTCCCTGAACTGCAGTTGCCTGTGTCACCACATAGACATATGTCCTCTCCTTCGGGCTCTGTAGCAAGTAATATTTATGTTCAATATTGTTTATATGCCCCAAAACCTCCATGGGGAGATGCAAAATCAATAGGCCAAGAGCTGGAATATAGTAATTTCATGACTTTATTTTTCTGTTTTTAAAAGCACAATGGTCTTTTTATAGCTCTGTAGAGCCTCTTATTAACAGAAGTGCTGCTGGCTGCCAGGGTCCCAGGAGCACTTATAGTCCTCACTTCCCACCCTGACCACTCCCCAGGTTACCCCAACCTTGCCCAGGAACCCATGTCAGCTGTCAGCCCCTGCTCCAGGGCCATGAGTCCCTGCCCCAGTGATGCCAGAGCAAGGCTGGTCTCCAGCTCCCCACAGTCCCTCCCTGCCCAGCCATGAGTACTGCCAAGTCAGGCTCACACATAGCCCCATGTCCCAGCCTGGCCTCAGCCCATCCCCGGGGAGGTGCTCAATGCCTGGGACTACTGGCTGGGGTGGTGGGACAGGCCAGGCTGCCAGGTCCTGCCTTGATGAACACCAAGGGAGACCCTGCTGCACCCTGGCACCAGCTGCCTGAGAATTATTACCATAGGGCAAAAATCAAAGCACAAGCTCAACCTTGCCAGGACCAAAATGTCCTGGCCCAACCCCTCCACACAAAATATTTTAAAGTTTTAGTGCAGAGATGTTTCTGCTTTCCTTCTGGTACTGAGCTACCAAGGTCTAATCTGATTGTGTTTTATCTTCTCTGCAGCAACGTTGTGTGGTACCCTGTCTTCCCACCTCTGGGCCACCTCAGGGAGGTCTAGCTGGAGCCCAGAGCCAGGTCACATAGTATCTGGGCTACACCACGATTAGGCATGGTGGGCAGCCATGTCATCCCCACCACCACCATGAAAGCCTCCAGTCTAGGCTTAGTGCTGTTTCCAAAGGGGAGAAGGCTAGAGCACAAAGACCTGTCAGAAAAGGACCTCAGGGTGCTGGTGGACAGCCAGATGAACATGAGCCAGTAGTATGCCCAGGTGGCCAAGAAGACCAAGAGCACCCTGGCCTGTATCAGAAATGGTGTGACCAGCAGGAATAGGGAGGTGATTGTACTCCTGTACTCTGCACTCGTGAGACCGCACCTTGAATACTGTGTCCAGTTTTGGGCACCACAGTATAAGAAGGACATCGAGGTAATGGAACGGATGCAGAGAAGGGCAATAAAGTTAGTGAGACTTCTGGAGAATGTGTCGTATGAGGAGGGCCTGAGGGAACTGAGGTTGTTTAGCTTGGAGAAGAGGAGGCTGAGAGGAGACCTAATTGCTCTCTACAACTGCCTAAAAGGAGGTTGTAGTGAAGGCTGGTGCTGGTCTCTTCTCCCAAATGACTAACAACAGGACAAGAGGTAATGGCCTCAAGTTGCACCAGGGGAGGTTTAGACTGGATATTAGGAAGAAGTTATTTACTGAAAGAGTGGTTAGGCATTGGAACAGGCTGCCCAGGGAAGTGGTGGAGTCACCATCCCTGGAGTTGTTTAAAAAACAAGTAGATGTGGCAGTTCTGGACATGGTCTAGTGATCAGGGAGATGTTGGATGAAGGTTGGACTTGATGATCCTAGAAGTCTTTTCCAACCTAAATGATTCTAAGATTCTATGACTTGGGAATCACAGTCAATTCACCAGAATCAGTCACATATATGTTAACATCAACACCCTCACTAAATGGTAGTTAGCTGAGGAGCCTCACAGCCCATGCTGATGGCACTTCTTGATCATAAGGGGAGAACTGCTCACCTTATGTGACTCTTGACAAAAAGGGGAGAGCTGCTTACCTTCTGAGACACACAGAGACTTAGAGGGGAAAAAAAATTGCAGTATTTTCTTCTTCCTTTCTCAGCCAAATCCTTACTTAGGCTGTTACAGATTATTCACACAGCAGCTCTGCCTGTGCTGACTGATCATATTACTACACCAATGCCTCCATGGCTTTCAAATTCATTTCACAGGTTTCCAAGAAACAGATGTTGATACCTGATAAGTGGCAGCACCTGGATTCAAAACGTGTCATCAGTTCATCAGTCTCCATCTTAGCTGGGTGGAGAAATGTTACCCTAACCAGCTAACATATTTCTGTGTGAGGAAATAAAGCTCCTCTTATGCACTTGTTGACATACTGATTCACACCTTTGCGTTGTTCCCAGAGCTGTTTAAGCACACAGAGCTCAAGTGACTGCAATGATCCTGTTTCAAACGTTTGGTGCCCTAGCTTCCCACTGAATGCCAGAAGTTACCTATTTGTCACAAGCAGCTCTATAGCACAGATGAGATTACTTGATTTTTTAATTATTATTATTAAAACAAAAACAATCATTTGCATATGTCTAGATTTTGATCATCAGAGGACACAGACATGATTGCATTGGTAACAGAAGGAAATGAACCACATGAACTGCTTTCTTAATCATTTCAGAACTCTGAATTTCAGTATTTCAGCCTGCTTTCTGGCATGATGAAGGTAAGACATTGTTACAGTGCACACACAGAAACTATTACACAATACCTATTTTTAATAAAATCATATATCCAACTGGTTTGACCAGGCTTCTGTTTCCCACACGACCTCTTACCTTGCTGTAAGACAGAATTACCAAGGGAACAAATTGGACCCTACACTAACAAGGCTCTCTGGAATCTAATTACAGAATGACAAAAATGCTGAATAGAGGCACATTAAATAACACAGCTTTCATTCTGTGGTAATGCATGATATACACCTAAGAGCCACTTGTGGCCAATAAAGTCAATGGAAGGATTTGCATCAGCTTACAAGAGCATAAAGGAAAGGAAAACAGTGTTTCTTCCACTGTAATGCCAGGAAAATGGAGCCATGGTGACCACAAAACATGGCCATGTAAGGCCAAGTTTAGACACCTGAATTTTCTAAGGGCAGCAGAGTAGGACAGAGAGAAAGCTGGTGAAAGCCCCGCTGCCAGTTTTTCCCGCAGTCACTCTAAGAAGACAGCCTGGTGCTATGGCTGCCTGGGAGAGGGCTGAGCTGCTAGGAGGTAGCTACAGGTGGGACCTCAGGGGCAGCTGTCCCACTGTATCAGTGATGGTGAGGGCAGTGAGCTTTGTCCCTGCCCTGATGCCTTCTCTGCCCTCCCTGTAGTAGAACTTTAAACAGCAAAGTGCATTTTTACCCTCTCTTCTTCGAAGCTTTGTGCCAGATGACTACAGCTTCCACCTAACAGATGGGTTGCTGTCTTCAGACCAAGTCTACTTCCCATACTATTTTAATCCTTCAATTAATTTCTTGAGGCCTTAATTTACTCTGATGAAGATCAGTGGAAACTCATTCTCAGTTTCTGGGTGACTTGCCTGTGTCACACTGACAAATGCACATCAGTGGGTAATTAGCTTCTCAGTCAGTAGATAGGCTTTGCCCATCAATTTCTGTGAACAAAATGCACTACATCTATGCACTAAATCTACCCATAGAGACAGGACAATTGTAAAGCACCAAGCACCAATAAACACCAATCAAAACCTAAAGAACCCAGTCCTGCCAAACACTGCTGCCAGCAGTACTACTGACCAGAGTGGGCAATTCCTTTAAAGAGTATAAGTAATATATGTAACAACCACAGACACAGTACATCAGATGAACTCTAAACTGGCAATAACATTGTCTAAAGGCATATCAGATCTCTCATTGTAGTTGTTGCCAGTTTTATCTCATGCTTGTGTCACTGAGATGCTAAGACTGAAATGTCACATCATACCTTAGAAGGTAACCGTCATTGTAAACGTACAGTTTCTGATCTGTGGGGCTATAATCAATACTCTGGATTGTATCTAACTTTTTATCCATAATGACACTAACTCTGCCTTCTTTACCAGTAGTCGTGTCATAAATATAGAAGATTTCCTCCTTCCTAGTGTTCACTGGCCTTGTGGCATACAGAACACCACATAACATGAAAGCATTGGAAACAGATGGCTTGTACTGCCTTGTCTGCCAAGTACTCAGCACATCAAGTGTGGTATCATTGAGTTTGCTAATCACAATGTTGCCCATGCTATTTTCTGTTGAATATATTACCCATAACCCACTTTCATCCACGGCAAAATCTATGTCTTGCCATGGTACACCTGCATAAGAGAAACGGTTACCAATAACAGCATCTGGAAGCTCCTTCCTCAAAACCCTGGTGTTTCTTTTTAAATCATGCTTCACGATGTATCTTGAAGAATAATAATGATAGTACAAATAATTATTATAAAGGGCAGCACCACTTCCTTCTCCATATGTTATTCTACTTTCATATATGGGTTTAAACAGCAGCAAATCATCAAAGGAACTATAAATTCTGTAGTATTCCAAGTATCTCCCATTTGTGTTCAGTGGTGCAACCCAGTAGGCCTCCTTCTCTGGGTTAGAGGGAGAGTAATCTCTACCCCAGGAACCGTATTTGTAGGAAAATCCTCTCCAGTTCAGCTTTACAATGTAGGGCTGGCTAACATTCAGCAGTCCACGGTGAATGCAGCTACCTGCAATTAAAGAGAGAAAAATAGTTTTTTCCAGATATCATCATTAGAAGAGAGGGTTTGCATACTGTAGCCCCTACCGGATGCTTACTAGGGATTAGCTTTGTGGCAAAGCACAGATGTAAATGCATAGCTTCATATGTGAAAGGCTCATTTTGGGCCAAGATCAGCAGCTGGATGACACTAAGTGTTCCAAGTTGATTCAGAAAGGTAGTAAAAAAAGATAGAGTACATAGTACATAGTATTACAGCTATTGGTGGGGGTGGGAGTGGAGAGAAGATAGGGACATCCATCCTCAGTCAGGATTAATTCACAGAAAATAAGTGCTCACTGCACTGTTCCAGACAAGGGACAGATTTCTGTTTCTACCCATTTGATGCACAGCAGCCTGATGCACTAGGAAATCCCTTGGAAAATACAATTTCAGAAGCATTTTAGGTTATTTTCTACCTCAGTGGAACTGAAAGCATGGGAGACAGGAAAAAAGAAAAAGGAGCATCTAATTTCTGTGTATTTCACTGTGGAGGGGAAGGAAGGAGCAGCAGCAGCAGTAATTCCAGAGTCACATATCAGGTTAGTGTTCTGCTGTCAGAATCACATCTTTACAACAGTGCATCACAGCCACATGGTGCCTTCCACCTCAGGCCCTCAAAGAAGTCTGCAGACAGTAACATTCACAGCCTAGGAAATATAGACAGATATTACTCCGAGTTTTCATGTAAGGCAGCTCTAAAGAGAATATGACTTCCAGCTGAGCCAGAACAGCTGTTTTCCACATACCAACTACAAAGAGATTTTCAGCATCATGGAAAAATTAATTTAGATACAATAAATACTTTCCTTACACTCATGATGAATGGCAGTGACATTCCTGTTTCCTGATAAATTCTAAATATTATAAGTGGTGGAAAAAATCCTCCACTCAGAAAGGTCCAAGGGCCTCTGATGAATCTGAAGCTGCCACTGGCAAAAACCAGCATGCTTTTTTCCAATTGTTAACATTAGCTTTTTGTATTACTGCCACAGAAGTGTCCCAGATTTTTCATTGTAAGGATACGTTCACCTCAGGTGATGGAGATGGAGACATCTAGAGCCTGACACCAGCTCATAAGCTTACTGGTACTCCAATGTTACCCAATTCGGTGGGGTGTTCTAGCCACTACACAACCTTCCTTATTAAAGATGGAGTATAAGATTAATAGATCCAGGTCTCACATATCAACTAATGGATAAATTAATGTCCACAACTGCTTGATGTTAATAACACCTCCCTCAGCACAGGAACTCCGTGCATGACCAGATATGGTGTCAATGATGAAAGTCGAACTTAACTTTGGAGGTTTTTATACTTTGCGTGGGTACCATGTCACAATTGCTCACAGTCTATATGAAAAGAATGGCTGTTCATAAGCTGAGACATATGAAGGGATGTCTAGCATATAAATAACCTATGTCTTAGCACAAAGAAAGAGAAATAACAGAGAGAGAATTCACCTTTTGCCCTCAAAGCTGACCATCCCTAAGCAAGGCCAGACAATACTTATGGACCTGAATTTAAAACTCCCAAAGCCAGTGACAGAAAAAGCCTAGGAAGCATCTTGTTCTCAAAGGCATCCTAGTCTATTCCACAGATAAAGGGAAATACAGAGACAGACCAATCTGAAGTCCTCTACTTGGAAAAAGACTGGGAAACAAGATATTTGATGAAAAATGGACTGTTGCAAACACAGAGGCATCTTTTTCTGATCTGTTTTGCCATGGAGGAAGGTGTTCTGCCTCTGGGACAAGGAAACCTGTGGCCTGAGTGTTAGAAATGTCCAAGCAAGAGGGCAACATTTTTGCCAATGTGCAAAGTCAATTTGAGCAGTGAAGCTCTCCATGTCTCCTCCTTTCTCAAAAGGTAGCATTTCTCTTCTTTCACTACTTAACGACTTCACCTCTTACAATTTTGTGCTGTCTTACTCTAGCGACTTGGGGGAAGTGATTCACCTGCAGCCTCCTTTCAACATCTATGAGGAAGGTTGGGAGCAATTTTATATTAAATATAAATCACTATGCTGAGCTAAATCCCTGTGTCCCTTGGCCATGTTGGCAAGTTCTGTGGGGTCAGTATTGCCCACAGGGGTAACTCTGCATCACTGAATGCCCAGCTCATGGCAGAGAGAGTGACATGAGCTGTGCACAACCCCGTCTCCTCCCTCAGCCCCTTCTGTGTCCTGGGATTCTTGTGGCTGAAGCGTGAGATGACCCTGGTTGAACACCACTTCCCTCCATTCCACCAAGAATCAATGCACATCAGCGTTCCTGGCTCGGAGCAGATGAGCATTTAAGCATGCACTTAAGTGCTTTACGAAGGATGAGGCCTTGGAGCAGAAACCCCATTTCCAAATATAGCACATAAGGAAGGCACTGCTGTATGACTAGCCAGGCTGTAGCTCTGGAAAATGGCACATAGTATGGCTAGTAACATGGCCTCAGTACTTGGCACAGATACCAGTGTTTGGAGGTGCTTATACCTCAGCTCACGCACAGGAAGAAAGCTAAGGCAGACATGCAAAATGGCTTGCAGACTGCCAACTCCATAAATCAATTCAAACTGTTTTTTCCTTATATCTTTATTATGTATTGTTACCCCTGGCATGAGGGCTTCTTTCAAGCTGTTGGCATATTGAATATATTACAGTGCTTAAATCACAATAAACTTATCTCAAAATTAAATAGTTATTAAATGCTTTTAAACTCTTGATTTGTTTAGAAAAATGTAGCACCGAAACTTGCAGGTAGTGAAGCACTGCTAAACTCATCTATATGCGACCTCAAATAATTTTTCATGTCATTAAGCAGAACACAATTCCAGATTTATTTTAATAATTCATACATTGTTTCATAAATAAAAAACAAACGTGTGTTCAACAGAGAGACCTTTTTTTACAAAAGAAATAATAAATTATTATTTCTTCCCTTAAAGAGATCTCTCTGCTGAACACTTGTTTGGTTTTTATTTATGAAACAATGAATTATTAAAATAAAGTTAGAAGCGTGTTCCGTTTTAATGACATAAAAAATTGTCTGAGGTTTCTATAGAGTATGTGCTTGATTTTGATTGCCTTGAAAACTCTCCCAGAATTATTATTTTCTTTTACCAAAAAACTCTGTGGTAGTCAGGGGGTGATCTGTCTTCCGCACAGGTTCAGAAGAATTCATTGTTGTTTATTTAATCTAAACTTGCCTCCCTGTCTGGATCTTGGGGGGAAAAAAATGCACAAAGGAAACAAAGTGTCATGTAATTTTGTAAATATTAGAAGGTACTTGAAATAAATCCATATGCATTATTCAAACTTTCAAGTTTTTAACTCCTCTCTCCACTGTTTTGGGCCAATGATAAATGATGTCCTGGTCTTTTTGCCTTCCTTTGTTTCATGCTTATGTAGCAAACAGACAAGAAGAGGACTAACATAGATAACATACACATGTACTTCTTCTTCTCCCTACTTAAAGAACCAGTATCTCAGCTGAGTTGTGTGCTAATGCTTCTGGTTCTTCAGAAAAGGAGCCAGTACGTAATTGTGAGGACTGGAGGGAGACTGACTTGCTTGGCTAATGAGCTGCAGAGCTGAGCATGAGACACATCCCATTGGGTCTTGCTTCACCCATTTCGCTCTGAAGCAGAGCACATCAGCTTCTCACTCCAACAATATGGGTGCCAAAAACACTCCAGCAGCCCCCTCCCACCAAGCAGCTGTATCTGATCACAGAATAGAAAGGACCACAGTTTGCTTACGCAGCCAACAATCACAAGATAAGATGAGATCAACATTTAAAGGAACTCTCACGAAGGGCACAGAGACAAGGAGTAGGCTGGTGCAGCACTCTCACACATGCTCCCAAGCACCAGATGTGCACCCTCCCCTCCCATCAGACAAACCACTACAACCAGATGTGTGAGCTGTTACCAGCCTTAGTATGGCTTGAGACACAGGAGACAGAGCTGCTCAGGGAAATTCTCATCCTGGCTCCTACTGTCACACTAACATAGGAAGACCTACACAGACACCTCAGTCTTCACCAGTATCATGGGGCATAGACAGAGGCTGACAGCTGTGTCACAGAAGACTTATATTGTCAGCATCTAACAGGGCATGAGATGGATGGCTGGAGTTGATCTGACCTACCTTCAGGCAACTGAAAATACAAGTGCCTCAGCTAAGCTCCCTCCATTGCCAACAGAGAAATACATATGACTTTAGGAGCAGTTCTGGCAGTCCTGGAGAGGAGGCACTGGCCAGCTCTTCTCAGGTGCCTGTAGGCATGTGTCTCTCTTTGAGTATGAACATATTCATTCCAAAACACAAACAAAACACTTAAGAAACACAGACATGGGTGGTAAAATGTAGAGTAAAACTGAAATCACTATAAGACTCCAATAGGATCATCTGAGTTTCAGCATTAGGCTACACCAGGTCTTCCTCTTGCTGAGACCTATTCACCAGTAACTTGAAATCCTAATTTCTGAATGCATAAAAGCCATTAAAAACAGTTTTGCTCTTTTTTTCCTTTCTTTCCTTTTCTCCCTTTGAGAGTTTCATCTGACTCACTTCTCCCTGCTGCCTCTATCAGATCATTTCAGCAAGATGTGACAAAGAATCTGCTATTGAGTCCTCAGAGAACCATCCTGGGGTCTTTTCTCTCTATACCTGGCCTGATGCAGCCAGATGAGATTGGGGCAAAAGGAAAATGAATGGATAAATATTTCTTCCTATTGGAATGATGAGAAGAAAGATGCCAGGAACTACTGCAGTTAGGAAAGCCAGTGATGATGATGAGGTTGATTATAGTAATGAGCCCTATCTCAGACATTCAGATACCCACCTCTCCAGTTGGAGAGAAAGGCAAATGGAGGCCAGTGATTTCTTTCTGCTATGTTGTTGGAGAACAGGCCTGCTCAGTCTGAGCAATCCAGCAGCAAAAGCCTTGGGGGACAGAGTCAGAGGCGCTGTGTATTACAGCACCGAGAAGCAAGAAGCTTTAATTAAACTTGCCGTTAGACTCATGGTCTTAGACAGCTTGGGGATTAGCCAAGCTCTCTCTAGTTCATGTTGCCTACCCAAAATATGCAGGAGAGAGGATGAAGGGGGGGGAAAAATGCAGTCTGAAAACAGGACAAAGAGTCAGTTTAATACAAACATTATAAATATAATATGAACTAAAAGCAGGGCAAGGCCAAATGGTTTGGCAGGAATTCAAGGCATTCAGGCTTGCAGAGAAAACGTATGGAAATTGTGTTCAAACACATAAATGTGTGCTAGAGAGCTTCAGAGGCCTAGGTGTGAGCATCCATGCAAAGCCTCCAAAATGACCATCTATAAATTGCAGCTCTCTCACATACTTGCTCCATCTCCCCAAGCAATAACATCTTACTGCTTCTGCTTGTTTTCAGATACAGCCTGAAAGACATGTAATTGCCCTACAAAGTTCTCTGCCCAGAGAATATTTACCTCCTGCCAGGCACAAAAAGTCAGGATACACCAATCCTACAGGTATTAGCAGGGATCTGAGCTTACATAACACCTGAGTTATCTGTATAGCCAGTATCTACCAATAGGCAGGAAACCTGATGGCCTTCCACAGTTGTTCTGTCATTCCTTCGTGCCAGCCTCAGAGACCATCCTCACCCTAAAGGTGTCCATGACAGTATGTCCACATGCATCCTCCAACCCCTCCAGCATTCCTATTGCTGTGGACAGGACATAAACTCACAGATAACACCAGGGGACATCCTTAGCTGATGTCAATGGTGGTGATTCCGTGGGAGTCAATGGAGGTATCGTTGTTCATACCACCTGGGGTACTGGGTTATTTCATGCTCTGTGCTGTCCACTCAGTGCGGTGACATGCAAAGTTGCCTAAGGTAGCTGATAACACCATTCAGGAATAAGGCAACACTAAATCATTATCATTTTGGTCCCAGAGAAATTCTATCCATCTCCCCATCATTCCCTAAGAAGCAACGCTAAATAATTCTATTAAGGTCATAATCCTATGTGATTACATTTACCCATCCCAGAGCTACCGTCCTGATCTAGGTGTGGCTTGCCTATACCTACATGGAGCTGCCCTGTGAAGCCTAGACCTGCCTTTCCCACTCTGTGAAAGCTCCTACATCCCACCGACACTCATGTCAACCACTCAGGTGTTAAAGCAGTCCCTTCCTTCAGCATTCTTGGAAGGACACAGTATTCTTGTTCCAGAGCTCAGTACTTTCTCACTGAAACAAAGGCTTGCTGTAGGCTTGAAGAGAAAGAGGCTGTTTCTTTCCACACACCATCACCCTCAATAAATCAATAAAATGTCCTTCAAATACTTTTATAACATTGCTTTTTTTTTTTTTTTTCATTGAAACATTCTAAGCCCTTCCTTTAGGAGTAGAGAAGGAAAAAGGGCCTTGAGATTCTGCAAGGCAGGTTTTTCTTTCAGCTTTCTCTCCTGCCTGATCCCCAGACAAGGTGTTACTTATGCGTCCTGTCAGAGAAGTACAGCAGCTGCCCGTGCTGCCATGAAGTCTTAAGGAGATCTCAATAGGAAAGGCTGCTGACCCTAAGGGAAGCTTGTATTTCTGCCTCTCACCTTCCCAGTGAGACGTTTGAACTAGCTGACCCCAAAGTGATGAGAGGTAAATGCTGCTAGGTGCAAATCAGTGCTCCCCGCCTGCAGGACACCACTCATTCTTTTTTATGGGCTCCTCTAGCTGATTGCTAACCAGCTTACATGAAAAAGCAGAATCCTTCCCCTGGGTATTGTATACAACAGAGCACTTTCTTTCTTACAATATTCCATCAAAAGGAACCTTCTGTATAAATACTCAAGGGATCAACACAGTTTGATAAATCCTCCTGTCTCTTAGCAAGTGGGATCCTTGACCTGGCATACCCAAACTAGTGTTTCCTAAACAGTTTGCTCCAGTGTATCATATCTAGGTCTCAAAATTTCTCAGACTATGATTCACTCACAATGTGATTTTTCAAACTCAACACAATGTCAAGACAAAAGTTATTCCTGTTGTAAACTAATTACCACAGGCCCTGTGACTGTTGATAACTTTTATATGAACTACACTCTGGTAACTCCTGATCTAAGCTCCAGAACATAACCTTTCCTAGTTAAGAAAATGATAAAATCCTAGTTCTGCTGAAATCAATAATAAAGCTCCCACTTTTCCCTGAGACCAGAATTTCCCCCCAAGGTTCTTGACCTTCTGATTTAGAAGAATCTTTTGCCTGTGAAGCAAAAGTAATCTTCATGCAAAGCTACCTTCTGGAGCTTGCACGCCAACAGCTTTAGTACATCAGCTGTTGCCCCATACATTTCCCAAGCAGAATAAGAGCAAAATTGCCATAGCATGGGCGACTTTCACAGGAAGTCTTAGAAATCAAAGCTGGACAGAAAAAAAGCATAGTTTCCCACCAAAATGAAGGTAGTTGTTTTAAAAAAGAGAAGGGAGGTAGAATTTGCTTTTTGCACTGCAAGTGAGAGGAAGATTACAATTTTCTCCAGTTGAAAACAGCTGCTGTGTCTGAAAGAGTTTGTTTCCTGCCCTCACCTGTTGATGAAACATTAGGAGCTGTCTGCTCAATTTTTCAAGAGCTAAGTTGTATCATTACAATTGTATTTAATATTAACAAAGGGAAATCACTGCATTTGCTTTTCTAGCCATGTATTATGTTGTTTCTTATGTGATACACAACAGAAACACTTACCTGGTGGGAAAGAAGGGGCTACTGTAGTTTTGTTTACACTCTCTTCACACTCTTTCAATCTACTCTGCAGAGACGCAATTTGTCGACGAATTGCAAGGACATTGTTTTTGTCCAGTGATTCTAGTTCATTTACCAGTATAGTCAGATTTGTAATCTAGAGAAAAAAAAAAAAAAAAAAGAGAGAAAATCTGAATTTCTGTTGACTTTATTTTACAGATATTTGCAGGCAGGGTTGATCCTACCCCAGAAGATACTACGGAACAGGATTCAAGAAATATTCCTAAAAATAAGCCCTATCTTGCTAGCCTGAACTTTACATTTCCAGCAGAGGTATATGACCCCAGGGAAATGCTTTAACACTCAGTTGTATAACATCATAATGCAAAAATATAGTGTTATTTTATATGTACTTTATATAATATCCAGTAAGTCTTAGGCAAGTACTAGCTATTGTGTTTTAAAAGTATTTATTCCAACCTTACGAAAGTATCCGGAAATTTTATTTGCAAAGATAAATAGTGTTCTCAGTCACCTACTTGATGATCTAGAGGACAACAGAGAAAATAATATTTCACTTTCCATCTGAAGTAATTATTCTCTCTAGGTGAGTGATTAACTATAATTTTGAAAAAGTGATTTATAGTCTGCTGGGAAGGTGATAGTCTTACCCACTTCTTGATTTCATATTGATTGGGCCACGGCCCTAGCAACCAGAAGCTAATTTTTAATTATCTAAGCCAAGGCACAGAGGCTTTCAAGCATGGGGGTCTATAAATTAATATTTATTATAATTATTTAATCAGCTCATATGCTTAACACTATGAAAAACTTAACTTTCAGGCAGATATTCAGCAAAAATAAAGTGGTCTCCATTTGTTTGGGAGTTTCTTTGCTTTTCTGTGCTCTACATCAAGGAGAAAGTTGTTAACACATTTAAGGTCCAGCTTTCTTTTAATTTATGCTGATGAAATGCTAAAATAATTCCACTGGCTGCAGTAGAGACTGGCTACACTTCCTCAACCTAAACACTAAAGAGAGAATAGACTATCTGTATATTTGAACCCTCTGTGGCTAATTAAGACTTTGGCAATACCTCCAAAAATATTTGCTCAACGACGACATTGCTTCCAACAAGGCTGGTTTTCAGCTGTGTGACCAGTCTCTCTAGGTCACTGATTTCCACTTTCAGTAACTGGAAGTCCAGTTCTGTGTAAGATATACTGCCCTTCTCCATACGCTCCACTCTGACGGTTAGATTAAGGATTCGCTGCTGATACACTTCAATTATTTTTGAGTACTTTCTAACCTTAAAGAAGAAAAAAAAAGATAGATATTCAAGTCCAGGTTAGCAAATAAGACAAGTCTGTTAGACATCTTTATTATATTTCTGAGTGCCCCATGCATAACCTCCACATACTTGACATAGATATTCTTCACATAAACTACATAAATGAAATCCTCGTCACATACATTAAAAATGTGAAATTTAACCTTCATTTATTGTTGGCAGTTGCACAAAGTCCCCTCAGGAATGCCCGGGGATAACTGAAGGCAGAATTTTACTCACTGTCTTCCATTTTTTTAATTCTTTGCCAATATTGTCTCTGTGAGCTAATTTTATCCTCAGTATGCCAAGAACTTACACTGGTGAAAATTTTATTAGGAAACCTGCAGTGTATTGTCTCACAAAAGCAACCCAAAGAAGTTGAAAAATGCAACAAAGGATTCTCAGGTTTTTCAACTTTATTTCCTATTAACTCTGAATCCAAATAGGGTATTACCCTGTGTAAATTGTGTCAAAAGTTGGCAGAACTGGCTTGGGGTTTGTCTTTGGGCAGGGGGGAAATATTTAAACACAGGGTTAAAAATCAATTCTGGTCTAAATGAAAGTGTAAAATACATTGCAGGCTTTAGCTAAAGTAATTTACATAGCAGCTTTTTCAGCCTTTGAACCATTAAACAGTTGTCTGGATAAATATATTTCCACACATGTATCTGCTGAGGTAAAGGGCACAGCACAAGTATTGTGATGCAGAATGTTAGAATATTATACGGATTTGGGACATTCCTTGGAAAATGTTAGTTCCTTGAAATTTAAACCCCTGGGAAAGATTTCTCTCCCATGTGTTTCATAAAAGTTGTGTCTCTTTTCTCTTAAATCAGTATAATTCTATCACAAAAGGTAAGAAGTAGGAATAAATATAATAAGTTTGTTGCACCAGTAGCTCCATATTAATACTCTCAGATGGTATTTGTAGTACAAGTCCCTCTCTCTACAGCACTATTACTTCGACTGAAAGACTTTTAACCCACATCCTATCAACCATTCTTGCATTATCTTACATGAAATGAAAGTTAGTATTTCTCCCCATTGCCTCTGGGATGATGTCTAAAATCCTGCCATGGTGTGAAGACTATGGACCTCTACCCCCTGTTTTCCTCTTCTGGCAGCAGCCCCTGGGGCAGGGACCCCAAAAAAAACACACTTATCAAACAATTCCCTTAAAATTTGATTGAATCCTTTGTGTACCAAAGAGGAAGTATAGGAGCTCATGGCATAGAAATTCATGAAGGGTAGAAAAGATACTTTAAGATCATAAGATATTCAGTGATGTGGCTTAAGAAGAAGAACTGTAAGAAAGAAGACCCTCTTTTCTAAAGTATAATTTTCAACCATGCAAGAGCCCACTAGCAAATCTCTGCATGCACCAAAACCAGGCTTCTCAATCCCCCACATTTAAATCAAAGTTTGAAACAGATCTTCTGTTCTAAATGTGTGCAGCCAGACTTCAAGCTCCTCTGATGTAAACTGGCAAGTTTCCATAAGCTGCAGCAGAAGCACCCTGACTCATAACACTGGATGCACTAGATATCCTGGGTCAAGCCAAGGTAACTACAAGCTAAGCTCTTTATCACAATTAAGAATAAAAAAATAATAGGATATAAAGACTTATGTCTGGTTCCTTGTAACTCGCTGGCAATGGAGACTGCTGGGATCCCTTGTCTTAGTTGTCATCATCATCTCTTCAGGAGGGAATAGTAGGAGGAACTGGATAGTGTTCTTAGAAAAGCCAAATGTAGTTGGACCTCACACTTTTGGTGATCACACTGATCACCAAAATCAGTTTGGAGTTGGAAGATGGTGTCCAAAATCTTCTGAAAGAAATCTTAAGAAGTCAGTGTTTAAACTGTGTGTCTAAAGTTTGCACACTGAAAAAGGGAACAATATGTGATTACAGCCTAAGAAATACAAAGGAAGCCCTTGTCTGAACAGAATCGCACTGCTATGTAAAGCTATTTATATCATAGAGGTGTTTGTCTAGGTATTAATAACCTTCCTCACAGTAATGCTACTACTACTACTAATAATAATGATAATAATGCAGTACTGACCAAATCTACAAACCACTAAAATAAACAGACTGCTGGAATTAGTGGTGGCTACTCATTAGTGAATAACCTGTGAATCTGGAGTTTTCTCCAGGGTCCTGAGAGCATGGACAAAATGCTGAGGGCTGGAAGAAGGCATACACAGTTATTTCAGCCCTGATTGCAGAGTGCTGCAGGACACAGACCTGAAGTTCTCCTCCAACATCAGAGGGTTTTCACTCAGTCAGCCATCTAGGTCATTTAAGGACATGTCAACACCATCCACTAAAGTATAGCTGAGAGATATCCACACAAGTTGAGTCTGAACCAGCGCCAGCACTCTGCAGTGCTCTGTACAGCCACACCAGCATCACAATGAACTTAAGCTAATAGCTCCCTTGGCAAATTATTGGACAAATACCATTTTCTCAGCAGTGCTGCTCTAACAGGTCTATAGTGCTTTTGCAGACAAATCCTGCACATATGTCAAGCATCGCAATGCCCTGTGTGGACATTCCCACCTGCTCAGATCTGGCTTAGTAGTTTCTATAGTTTAGAAATACGAGTTGAAAAAGGAACATGATGTTGCTCTGTTGCTTGGCAGATAGATTTAAGCAGCTTGTAATCCCTGCTCTTCCAGTGCGGACTGGCGGTTTTCTCTTGACAGGCTGGCACCGAAATTCTGTGCATATCCTATGTTTAGGGATATAGACCGATAACTAGTACTGATTGCTGCCACATTTGTCATAAAAGGCTAAAATAGGGTATGATCAGTTCATAGGGCCTGAGTTTATAGAAAGAGAATGGAGCCATATGAAGCATATGTAGGAAAAAAATTCCTGTTTCAATTTTGCCTCCTTCCCAAGCATTGTCACACTCGTGGAATGAAAAGGGCAGGAAAAACCTGCAATGCTCATTTACTGTGTCATTTACCTGCAATTGGTATTTATCAAAACAGGCTTTGCAGCATGCAAACAGACACTTCTCCAGCACGAATTTGGAGAGTACAGAAAGAGAACAAAAGTGCAAGATGAAGATGTAAAGGAAAAAAAAAGTGATAGGACTGAAGGAAGATAAGAAAGAAGTGACAAAACCAGAAACTCTATAAAGTGACTTCACCCAGGACACTGCCTTCAGGCAGACCTCACCTCTACAGACCCATGAGGAGCAAGGTTGGCATCCAGCCTGCAAGCTGACACTGGGAAGAATTCCACTGTAGTTTAACATAGTTTGAAAACAGCTCTTCCTGGCAGAGGGCAGGCATGCTTTTTTTCTCCTGTTTTTGTTATGGGAGGATGTTGTGGCTGTTGTGAGCCGAGTTCTGAAATGCATTTTCTCTCCTTGGGATCATGCGCTGATCCTTCCCTGTTACAGAGGTGTCCCCTCACCTTTCCTCTTGAGAGGAGCATCCAATTCCCGCTTTACTTTGAAAGGTTAATTTTCTTCTGTAATCATAATTATGCTGGCAAAGGTTGATGTGACAGTGGAAAAATTAATCTGGTATTTTCAGCCTACGGTTTGTACTCATTTGGCACATGAGAGTATCTCTTTATCTGTGAGCTTCCTTGCCTGCTGATTCTATAAAAGGACCCCCTTGCTTTTTGAATTAGCCTACAATCAGGCAAAAGGTTAACGATTCAATCAGGTTGTTTATCTGGAAGTTCTAGCACATGGAAAGCATCCTTAAGAGGGTCCAATCCTGCAGCTCTTACCCAGAAAAAGCTCTCATGATCTTCAAAGGTGTTTTAAAAGAGTGATTAAAGCATAAATTCTAAGAGTCAAAAAAGGAAGAACTCCATAGAAATTCCCATCACTGTAGTGAGACTAGGTTAGGCTTGGGTGTGATTCCCTAGGAATTTGCTCAGGATAATTTCTAATAATGATCAATAATGAGAGCTTTTCATTATTTCCTTCCTTCCATGAGTATTATCATGACTAGAGTAATATACAGGATTGTATAAGGAGGATTTTTTCCACAACTGGAAAGGTGAAGAGTTTTTAAGCATGGAGACCCATGCATCGCAAGATCTCAGATCACAAGTTCAGATATCAACAGGGCAACACTCGACAGCTTTCTTCTTTCTAGGGAAAAGCAACATCATAACTGAGAAATCTTACACACATAGAGCTACACCAAAATGCAATCTGTTTATTTTCATTTCTGACCCAAAGCGTCTCTTTGCCTATATCACTCCAAAGTATATGTCACACTTTATCTAACCAGATGCATTGAAACACTGTTTGGCTGATTGGTCTCGACAGGATGAAATTCAGTGAAGCCTGAGTTCGGTCAAAAATTTTCACTGTCTGAAGTGAGAACTGAAAGCCAAGGTCAGTGTCTACACTGTGGTGCCCTACTGGGCACTGAAGGATGACAACACAGTTACACCAGTTGACACCAGCTTGGAACCTAGACATTAAAGTCCATGATGGGGACTCAGTTTGCCCTGAATTTATAGGTGAATTTCAGATACAAACTGGACACCTAATTTTAGGTATCTACAGTAACCTGTGTCTTTACATGAGCAAGATGTCCGAACTCAATGGAGATTTGAGGTTATCCACACAGACAGGTCGAGCAGCACTTGAGATGCTCTGCAGATCTGCATGGCACTAGCAGGTAAGTCACACATCCTAATGGAAACATGCAGCATTCTGAGGAAAGTACAGGTAAGAGACTGGCTACACCAGAGCAGTTCCTCTTCAAGGAAAGACCTTGAAGAAGCATGCCAACTTTCTGGCCAGGAATCACGCCCCTGATCCTGTCCCGGTGCAATTACCTTAAAATGCTGGCACTAACCACAGTGGGAACAGTATCGGGACCTGAAATCTGTGATTTTCGTGGATCATTAGCTATGAGTTACACCTCCATGCTGCAAGGCATCAGGTAACTCCTACGCTGGAAGGCAGTGGGACTTCAATCAGCTTGCCCTTCATATCCCTGCTGACAGCTGAATGTGTTTCATTGTTAGCTCCAGTTCTTTTAAAACAATTTATTTGAACTGAAAGATCTTGCCACAGGATCCTCCGCCTGTTGTTGTGTTTTTTATGCACAACTTCTTATCTGTTCTTGATTATACCAGAAGAGGGTTATGAATATTTATAGTTAGAATTTATAATTTAATGCTGCGCCTTTTCTGCTGATTAATTCAAGGACACTTCATTTCTTAAGATGCTTGGTTCCTGAAGAAAACACTTTCTGCTGGACACCTAATCTGTAATCCTGAATATTTATCCACTATCAAAAGTCAAATACAGATTTTTGCCCTCACATGCAGCTTCACCCAGTGCACTGCAGCATGTGTAGATTTGCCCAAGTTCCTCAAAAAATGGATCTGAATTCATGCAACAAGAAGTCAATGTAGTGTTAGGTGTGTTTGTCTTCAACAGCAATGCATAATTCAGCAGTCTCACTGCCACAGCTTCAGATGTTGACAAGGAAGATATTTGATGTTTTAATTTATTATTTTTAATCTGTGAGAGCAGAAGAAGTGAAGGGGTAAATATTCACCTACTTCTTCACTCTGGGCTGCGATGACCTTTCTTCTCTTTCCCTTCATTTCCCTCTTACAATCTGTCTGGCTTGATAAAAATAATAACACATGAAAGAGCAGAAGGCTTGGCTTCCAATAGCTCTGTGTAGCAATCACAAACCAATAAAACTGAGCCAAAAGAGGAAAAACCTAACCATTCTTCCAAAAGTGTCATATGCCTCTAACTGCAAAGGCCTAGAAAAGAGACCTAAGGATATTCAAACGCATGACACGCTACAATGCAAAGATTTGAGATTTAATCACCCTTCTCCTTGTTCTTACAGAGCCCTCTTTCCTGCTGCTTGAAAGACACATCATAGAAAAGCACTCACTGCTGTACTTCTTCACAGGCAACCATTTTTCAGCAAAGACACAATTGTTATATTTATGAGAAAAGAACAACTTACTTGAGAAAGTTCTATCTCAAATTTCTCCGAGAGTGTTGTGGCTATAATTTCCAATCGCTCAGCCTTCTGCACTGGAAAGGTGGTATCGGGCAAGTACACAGAGCACTGACAAGTTCCGTCATCATCCACAGAGCCAGGCACTTTGGTGAAGAGCTGCAATAACAAATTGGTAATGGAAAAAATTGTTCATATTCATCTCTGGAATCAGTAGGTAATGTCTGACAATAATATAAGCTATGACAATAATGAGATTAGCAACTTCATGATGAGATATTTTTCAGCTTTTTCTTCCAAGGAACTCAAAATACCTATCAACTTTTATGACTCAGCCTTACTGAGCTTTCTGAAAATAGTTAAATATTGTTATAAAGATTTTACCATTGGACAAACGAGGCATATAACTGTCCTCACTTTCCCAGTTGTGTGGTCAATGTTCCTAACATAATGCAAGAACGTCTCCAGCATACAGAAAAGCACACAACGGCAAGAAAATAACCACTCTGTATGTTAGGTCTTATAGTTACTGTTCTGTTATTCTGAATTGATCAGATAATCTAGTCATTTCCATCCATAGAGATGAAAGCACCAGTAACGGGGAAAGTTTTGAAAAGAAAAACACTTCATCTAAAGTTTCTCAGGCAGCCCCAGCAAACAGACATATGTATTTAATTATACACTGCTGAAAGGTGATGAATTAAATATGCAGGCTCAGCCTAAGGTAGAGGTACTTATTTTGCTGCAAAATCTGGCACACGACACCCACACATCCCAGCCTGCCCATTCACATTCGTGTGTAGTTTGCAAAGCTATTGTCCATGCCACTAGCATGAATCACCTTGTCCTGGTTATCTGCATGCTCAAAGCATCACCATTGGAGCAATATGTACAGTGTATGGAAAGGTCAGCACTGGCAATTCAAGATCTTGCCATAATTTATAGCCAAAACATATAATTTTCTATAAACACTGGGCTGAATACTGAGTATGTTTGGAGCAGTTCTTTTTTGTTTGTACAAAAAAAACGTTTCCCAGTTCATAAACCTATCACGAATTTATTAATAAAGATATTTGATGTTACTTTAAAATATTCTGGAACACACTTCAATGCAGCTGCATATTGTGAAGCTACAGACCTGCTCTTTAAATACATTTCTTTCTATAATCTCTCTTCCTACCTTGCAGAAATCCCAGTGTTATTCATGTGTTTTCTCTTTCTCTCTCCCTCTTAAAAATAAACAAGCAAACAACAAAACTGCCTACTGAAAGCTGACATTTCAGCACTTCTACCCTTGCTTTTTCAGAGTGATTTCAACTAACTTCCTCACCACCAACCAGCCCAGAACACACAATGATGGCCAGCGGCAAAACTGTCTCGATCTGTGAGCTCAAGAAGAGAACAGCAGCAAGCAGGAATAATCCCAGTTCACACTCCTGGCAACCTCTTTACTGCAGCCATAACAAACAGCATGCATCTCATTTTAAAGCAAGCACGAAAAGACCTTTTACCTGTGTTATTCAAGCACCACGGACCTTAAAATTTCACTCATAGATGGAGTGCTGAAGACATTTAACATGAAAGGAAGCAGAGAAGTATCTCATGGCATTCCAGAATGTCCCAGCACATAAATTCCATTGATATCCCTGCCAGGTAGGTTACCAAAGCACTTCTGAAAATCCACTGAGAACATACTGCAAACTATTTCTAAGTTTCCAAGGACTCAGGAAAGACCTTACTGCTCACTACAACTACCTGAAAGGAGGTTATAGTGAAGTGGGTATTGGTCTCTTCTCCCAAGTAACTAGTGATAGGATGAGAGGAAATGGCCTCAAGTTGCACCAGGGAAGGTTTACGTTGGCTATTAGAAAAAATGTCTACACCGAAAGGGTTGTCAAGCATTGGCTGCCCACGGAAGTGGTGGAGTCACCATCCCTGGAGGTATTTAAAAGATGTGTAGACATGGTGCTTAGGGACATGGTTTAGTGCTATGGACTTGGCTGTGCTATGTTTACAATTGGACAAAATGCTCTTAAAGGTCTTTTCCAACCCAAACCATTCTATAATTCTATATGGTTATCAGTTCCTAAATTACTATGACAAATAGGTTCCTAAGTCACTTAGATGCTTTGGCACCTCTGAGTCCTCTGTGTGTGGACATGACTGGGATGGCAAGTTGCTCAGCAATAACAAAAGAAACAGATGTTGGGGTTTGAACAAAAGAAATAAATGGAGCTTAGTGAGTATATGAGACTACTGTGTACTGGCATGTTAATTTTTATGTGGAAGGTATTGCATTCTATCTCTTATGTGTATAACACAAATACAACACGTATGCATGCATGTATACCAAGAGAGAGTGTACTATACATAGTATAGCATAGTATACATTATACATATGTATATGTTTCTGTATATACTGTAGTATGAACTACATACATTGTATACTCAGTCATAAACTAAAACCTTGACCACAGCCTTCAGTTTTTCTAGAGGTACCATGTCTATTTCATGCACTAAACAAACCATTCATAGATATATTTGAATGATCTCCCCAAAAACCTCCAACTTGTGCATTTAAACTCCCTACGGAAAACAATCATTATGTTTGAGCATTCGTGTTAGGAGAGAGTCTTGAGTTGAAGGCAGAGCCTCACTGCAGTAAGTGCATCTTATGTCTAAGCCAAGAGACAATCTCCCCACAGGAGCAGACAGCCTGGGCTGATAGAACTGCTTCCATTCTTCCACCGACATTACAAACATTGAGATCATCATGATGTTGACGAGACCAAGAAGCATTGTTTAGTTAAAAGCCCCTTGGGTCAGTAAGTGCTTCAATCAAAATATAATACCAGTCAAATGACAACCATATAACAAAAATGTATTCCCTCATCCTGTAGAAAAATGCACAAGATAAGCTGTTACTTTTGATGGAGTTATATGGGTTTTAAAGTTTAATAATTTACACTGAATGCTTAAAAGAGAGCAAACTGTCCTAGACTACAGCAAGGACTTGACAGCAGCATTTCACTCTGTAAAATTAAGCTGTTACATATACGTATTTGAAGCTATGAGAAATGTTCCTTTTCCATATTCATTCAATTTAAGAAAGGGAACAGGAGCTGGCAGTTACTCAGTTCTCTGAAAACCAGGAAATGTATTCAGCTGCCTAAATGTGGACTCAGGGTTACATCCTCAAAACAGCCAGGCCATTTTAGTGCTTAATTTCCAGCTACACTGTAGCCCAGCTCTGAATTAACTATTTGCTCATCCTAAGACAAAAAATGGGATCTACAGAAACCACACAGCAGTGATAGAGGCCATGGCAGGGACACAGGCAACCTTAGCTGGGCAAGGAGATGGATGAGGTTTGGGTCCTGCTACTGAGACTCAGAGGGAGACTCCTGACTCCATTTAACTTTCTAAACCCTCTACTGGAGCCTGAGATTTCACTCTGTCTCAGAAAAGGTCACTCCACACATCCCAGGTGCCACACCGGGCTAGCTTGTCATCAAGCTGTCTACCATCTCTGACCTCATCTGGAGCTGTGCTCTGGAAAACTCTGTTCTTGATTTTAGGTTGCAGGACCATTCAGAGCAAGTGTGTCCTAATGAATCTGCTCCAAAGCAAGCATGTTATTAAGCAGTCATTGACAGAGAGGGAAAGAAGCCAAACCCTGAATCCCACAGACCATGGACTTAATCATTGTACCACGAGGCACAAAAATCAGATTAAAGCCCCTTTATCAGTAAATAGTTGAATAAAATTCAAGCTATTAGAGAATAGAGTGAATCAAGATTTTCTCACCCCCAGCAGCCACAAGTGGACACTTCTCATAAGATAGCTTCAAGGCCCTCTTCTGGTTTACATGAGAAGACAGAGTTGAAAAGAACTTTTCCCATTCCTTCAGAAAGGCTGTAACCACTAAACTGTTTGGTTTGATACATTGCCATCAAACACCAACAGCCCCAGCTATTTCATGTCCAGTGTCCAGTTCAAGAATCACGAGGGTAATGCTGGAGCTTTGGATGTGACTTAAGGCATTGAATGACATGGCAGCAGCACTGATTTTGGGAATTTGCTACTGCCTAAAATCCTGGATACACAACACCTAAAAACTTCTGGGCATCCTAACTGACGTAACTCTGTCAGGGTTAAGTCTCCAAATGACTGTGTAGCATTTAAAAAATGGGACACAAGTTCGTAATTTTACTCTTTTCTGGACTTTATTGAAAAATAATGGTTATACCTTTGGGGAAGCGTGCAGGTTGCCAGTCGTCTTGTTAGGCTGAGACAGATACAGAAGCGTCGTTTGGAGATCAGGGGTCTAAAAAGCAAAAGGAAGCCTTTTTCAGTGTGAATTCCTCTACGTGGCACCAACCCTTCCCCACCAGCTAGCTTCCATTCTGCTGCTCCAAAGCATTTTGTTTTTATTATGGAAGCCATCCCCAGCAATTGTAAAATGAGGCTTTTATGATCTGCTGCTGAGGCAACCAACATTTCCCCAGGCAGGGTGTCACTTCATAGACACTTTCTTCTTGAAGAAAGGCTCTGTGTGACCAGTGCAAGGCAGAGGACACTCAGCCTGCCCAGAAGGTGTGAGCTGGGGCTCTGACAGGCAGCCCTGCCAGACTGCATGGCAGTCTAAAATGACAGTACCGTGTCCCCCTGCCCTATATCTGGAGACTATTGTCCTCCCAGCAGGGATGTTCGTCTGCTCCTCATCACCCAGCTCGCTCTCCAGCCTCTTAGCACAGGACTCACTGCCCCTTTCAAGCCAAGCTGTCAGGCTGTGAGCTGTGATGGCTGGGGCACATGTCCCACTCTGCTACCAGCCCCAAAGGGTGAACAGCATCCCACCGCAGGGAGAGAACACTGGGGGAAACTGCCACACTGCCAAGGGTGCAGCCAAGTCCACCTTGGGAGCCTTTTATGTAGTAAAACTATATATATCTCCTTTTAAATTTCATCTGTGGCTGGTGCCTGCTTTCCTGCCACAGCAAGGAGAGCAGCTGTCACCCTGGCACTGTACTGTGTGTCCCTAAAGGTCTACCACGTCCCCATGTAGTGTGCAGAGCACGGTGCATCATTGTGATGCAGCACACTGTCATCTATAGTGGAGTCTCACCAAAATCTGTGGCAAATGGGGAACTGCAGCAAGACACCCTCAGTATCAAATGGTGTGACAGATGGAGCATCAAATGGGTTTCCCTCGCAATAGGGCACTCACCCCTGGGTCTTTCTGCATTTCCCAAATGCCAGCCAGAGCCCCATTCCTGAGGCAGAGAATGGTGGGGAAATCCAAATGGCCAGCAAAGGGCTGGTCTGTTAAAAGGGCACAGTGTAAACAAGCTTTTGTGGGACAGTTTGTCAAATAAACCCATTTGAATAAGCATTTGTGTGCTCATAGGATTACACTGAACCTGGTGGGGGGAGCTAGTAGCAATTTACAGTGGTAGGACAGAGAATATCACAAATTCTGTAAACTGCACAAACTCTGGACTAGCTTAAAGCTAAGCAGACTGAGAAATGTCTCCCATATTAAGCTTTCTACCCTCAGCTTAACAACATACATTCACACCTCCATCTTGACTTTCGCAGCTTTCCTTTCCTTGATCAGATAAAAGCATCTCCCCAGGAGATGCTGACTTCACTGCCTGCATCCACAGTGCTCCCAAACTTCAAAAAATGTAACTAGGGGCACACAAGGCTTTTCTGGTTCATAACTAAACCAAACAAATCAGAAAGAGTCATTGGGAGCCAAAATGTTTTGTTTTGTTTTGTTTGGTTGGTTTTTTTCCCAAATTTTAACTAAAAAAATAACAAAAGGCAGTCATTTTGGGTCAAAACATTTTTTTCCTTTGGAAAAGCTTTTAAGCTATTTGCAAACATTTTCTTCTGATAATTTAAACCTAGTTTTAAATTAAAAAAAAAAAAGAGTCAGTACAAAATCAAAACAAATCTTTCACTAATGTAATTTTCTACTTTGAAAAATTTTTTTCCAAAGTTTTCTCTTCTGCCTTCGTCCCTGGATTTGTTGTTGCTTTTCTTTTGGGTTTTTTTTCTCATTGATGGCTTTGAAGGTCTCTCTTGCCCAACGAGACACAATTTTCTGGTGAAGAGGGAGAGCACCCCACAAAAACTACCCAGCATGGCTTTCATGTACCTGGTCACAGACTATGACAGCAGTCATGCAACTGGAGAAGCCCCCACCTCCCAACTCCTTCCACATCAAAGATGTGGATCCTTTCCTGCTATAAGCCCTTGCTAATTAATTAGAAGCTACACAGACTATTTAATATCCACTCAGATCCTCACTGGGAGTTACACTCATCTAACCAAAGGCAGAATTTGACTCTGATTTTAAACCTGTGTCTCACTTTTACATTTATTATCCAGTCCTTACACATTAGTTGGGCAGAGGATAGAGGAATACTTTAAACTTTCTCCATTAAGAGATCTCAACATTTGCCTAACAATTTTCCAGTAACTTTAAGAGAATTTTCAGCAACCTAAATTACATGAGAAGACAAGAAGCACCAAAGCTCAGGTTATGAGACCCCCCCCACCTTACCACTTCTGTTGTTGTCATTGTTCCAGCCAGAGGAATCATGCTTTGCATGAGGAGCAGCACAGCCACCTGTGTGTGCTTCATCTTCTCAGCCAGCAGATGTGACAGCAATGGGACAAATGAGGTCTTTTATAGTAGAGCCTGGGGATTTCCCCAACCAAACCTTAAGGAACTTGCATGGTTTTTTAAAAGTTTTTGCAGAAGTGATGTCATTAATTCATATAATAATAGGTGCCAAATTACTAACGTACAAAACATGAATTACTCGCCATCAGAAATCAGTTATATCCAATTTCCTAACAGGAAATCTCTCCCATATGGTGCAGTATCTAATCTTTATCTTGGTTATGCAGAACATTGGGTGTTTATGTGCTAGGACAGGTAGATAGACATTTCCTCTTACTTAACTGCAAAAATTCTTAGAGTTATCCTTCTAAGTTATGCAGACAATACCAGTCTGGGTGGTATTTATTACTTCTCATAGCACAGAAAAAAACAGGTCAGGCTAGACTGTTCACACACCAGAAACATCTTCCCCTTTTTTCAAAGGCCAGTAGACCTTTGACAGTAAGTAAAACACCAAGGGGTCTCTACAGCTTTTCATTTCCCTCAGTTCTCACACGGCACAGGTAGGACACAAAGAGACTACCTCCTCCCTTTTCCTTCCCAGTAGGCTTTTGTCTTGTACGTTAACATTATGTACCAATTAATGCTTAGTCGTGCATTAACATTGTGTACCCACCAATGCTTGCTCACTTCTTCTCTTTTCATGGAGCTGCATGCCACCTGACCACAATAATTCACTGTCCTGTCTCTAGAGCACTGATCCAGAGAGATTAAAAAAGGCCACAGGCAATGTCTAGTGTGACCCCTACACTTCCCTCCCCAGCTGTACCATGCAGCTGTATGACAGGCAGTGAGCTGCATGCTGTTCCCAAGGGATCCAGTTCATCATGCAAACTCTCTACTTCCAACAAGCCACCACCTTGGTGGAGACAACTGCAAATCTCCATTTGGTGCAAGAGAAAATATAATGCCTCTCCAGAGTTCTGTGTATCACTGGGAAAGCAAGCTTGGTGTTTGGGAGTGAGGTTCCAGTCAGGACTAAGGGGATGTCCATATCTGTGCAGTTGTAAAAGAAGTCCCTAGACCAAAACATGTCATCTCTTGTCCCTTCCTGTGCACTGTCAATACAGCTTTTGCCCTTTCCTTCTCCATTTTGTCAGATTCGGTGCTTCTACTGAACCAGCAACAAAAGGCTGCAGTTATGTGTAATTGGAGAAAGTGGTTAGAAGACCATTATTCCCTTCCAGCATTGGAGGGCAGAGGTAAGGACAGGAGCAGCAGTACTTCTGAGATGCACTACTGCCTCATATGAAACCCATCTTCCAGGTGAGGAACTCAGAAGGCTTTCTTGCGTTACCATAGCACTAACAGCTCCAGGTGGCAAAAAGGAAAGCTGAGGCTTAGGGCAGATCCATACTAGAAAACTCTTCAGAGCAGTTAAGTCCATTGGGGTAACGTTTCACATAAGCTTCACCTAAGCATAAGCCTCCTGACACATTCACAAGGCTGGCAGAAGCATAATTTTTGAGGAGTAGATCATTTTGTAGGGAATGGATATACTGTGTTCCTGAAAAAACACTTTTTCACAGCAGAAGCTGCACCTCCACTGGAGGATTTAATGGCTAATAATTCAGTGTAAGATAAACAAGACCTGGAAGGCATGTGATAATGTCTAAGCAAAACCAACCAGAGCCACAGTGGCAGAGCAAGAAAACAAATCCAGGCCTCTTCATCCCAGGTTATAGCCGTCTGCTTTCCTGGGGTAAACCACAGTCCTTTCAAGGGAATAGAGAGACTGAAGCTGTAAGAACAGTGTCTTTGTAAGGGCTCAAGCCCTGAGCTCCAGTCCAAGAGGAGCAGACCGGCCCACATTAGAGCAGCTATAGGCTATGAACTATCCTCTGCACCATAAGAAAAACACTTTGTCCACTCCAGAGAAGAGTTCAGGTGTAAACTAGCACATACATATTACAGATAACCAGTAAGTCTACAGTGCCCACCAAGTTAACCCACAGTTTAGTCTCGGGTTGTGACATCCTGATACTGCATAACCACCACCCACTTCCTTCCTAGCCCCTTTTTTGGAGTAAACCAACTCATTTGCTCCATATAAAAATGAAGGTAGTCCTGGAAACAGATTGCTCCCAAAAGATGGCATTAAAGAGGGTTTATTCCTTATCAGCCGTGCCTGGTCCTAATCAGCCCTCCAACAATATCCCACCAGGTGTTGTACTGACAAAGTACTGCCATAAGCCTTCCTGGCACATCCCTTGTTATGGAAATACCACTCTGGTGGGATGCAACCGATGCCTCATGTTATTTCTGATGCTTCAAACAAACGGGAAAAAATAAAAAAAACACCCCACCCCCATCCCCCAGAAAAGAAAACACTACAAAAAACCAAACAAACCAGAAAAGCAACAATCATATCTTAGAGCCAAAGCACTCAGAAGAGACCCAACAGGACAAGTACTTTACCACGTGGATAAGAGGAAAACCACTAGCCTGCTGTAGAAGAGCCAGCTCTGCACAGGGTGCCAACAAGCCACTTTTCCTGTGGACTAGGCATGATTCCTAGAGGTGGGCACATTTAGCAGGATAGACATAGCCTCAAGGGAAAGCCTAACATGGAGAGATAGGGAAACCAACCTCACAGTACAGACACAGCAGACCCCAGGTAGGTAGCATGCTCCATGCCCCATCCATGCAGCAACACCTGGGCAACCTGCAAACTGCCTGGAGGCAGTTGGCTGTGGCATGTACAAGCCTACTGGCCTTGCTAGGGCATCTGGAGTCCTGATGGCTACAGCCTACAGCAAGGGCAACCTTGCAGCACACATGGCCACATGCACAGGTTCCTGTGCATAGCAAGCAAGTGCAGTTTTGAAGGCAGCTTTGTACAGTCAGCAAATACAGGCATTGAGTTTGGAGCCTGGATCTCTAATCAGGAGAAAAATCTGTTTTCTGAGCATAACAGTGAGTCTCTGTTCCTTCCAGATACTGGCCATCACAAAGCACACAAAGCACAATAGTTTCTCACCGGTTTTTCTTCCATACTTAAAAGCCAGTTCCGAGATAGGAAGCAAATATTAGCTAAGTAATGATAGTTAATGAGTTGCTTTGGCAATTTCTCCTGTATTTCCGTTTGCACATGACCTCACAGAGACAATGGGGACCTACATTTTTATTCCTAGTCAAAGCATAATTATTACTAAATAAAAATATCTTCTTTGGATCTATGTAAATCCTTTCATCTGAAAAAATAAGTCAGACTCAATGTTTGCATTTTAAAGGAGAGAAACTTTACTTATATGTCATACAGGAAGGTTACACTTATTTAGGAAATTCCACTTAGGAAAACAGCACAATACAAGGTTTTTATCTTTGTAGAGCTGCACCCACCGTTACTTCCTTGTTGTGCAACAGATCTAGTGGGCAATCCAGGGCAAAGTCCCCGGGGCACAGACCTTCTCTTTGATTTCAGTGGGAGTTATACAATAAAATGTCTTTGCAAAAAACCCCCTTTGTCTCTCGGAGGTCTGTTCAGCAGAGCCCTTCTCAAATCTAGCCTAATTTAGGCATTGTGTTTATTACAGCAGAGATTATTGTGATTATTATTCAATGGAGATATAGTTGATTCAGATCATCTGCTCTCTAAAGCTGCTGGCTTCGTCCAAAGGCATCAGAGTCAAATAATACTTGGTCATGCTTGGTGGTATAAACATAACCCTCTACATCTCAGTTTCCCATCTACCTTTGGAAAAGATAGTATTTCCCTGCCTCCGAGTCATGTTTTGCGATTAGGTGCATTAGCAAGAATAAGAGGCACTCAACTATTACAGGAACAGGGACCACACTAAATATGCAAAAATAAAGGCAAATGAAAGGGTATAACTTGCCTTAGCTTAGCAGGTCAATGACAGGATGAAGAATTGAATGTAGGTTATGTATCTTGGTTTTAATCTATCAAATAATCAACTTACATATTTATTCTAGCTGATGTAGCAATCTCAAATTCTCTCTGAACTGTTCTGGATGTTCCCAGGACAGGCATATGACTTAGATTTTCTTAAAAACAAAAAATAAAAAGAAGAACATTAAAATTGGGGTGTAGTATCTAATCAAGCTAACATGACAGAATGGTTCAGACAGAAAGTACTGCACTGCACGTTACATTTTGCAAGTCTAATGTACAAGCGTTTCTACTCTTTGCCTGCAGACACGATAAGACTCCGAGCCTCCTGGAATCAGCATTCCAGTGCATGTCGTCCAGTACTCTGTATACTGTGGATTTAGCAAAGCTCGCCTAAAGCTTGTTAAATCTCCCCTCTCACCAAACTATGTATTTCTGAAGTAAAGCCAAAAAGATGGAGGAAATATTAATTCAAATTCATCCTTTGATACAAGAACATAACAGCTAATATCCCTTTTTTTTTTTTCAAAAGTGGCTGCAAAATGTGGGTTTTTTTCTGAAGCTAACCAGGCTGGGGTTCCTTGGTTATACAATCATCCTGTAGTCAAACATGGGCATTAGTAGAATGGGCAGCTCTTTTCCATAAGATGCTGAGTAATTGACAGCTGACATAATGAAATCCTACTATTTCACAATATCAGTGTCCAACATAGGTCTGTTCTACACTGTTAATCTCTTTACAAATTACTTGCACTTTTTCCTCCTCCAAGTGATTCACATTCTTATGCAACATATTTGGTGTCATCTATCACAAAGCCCATCTTCTTGGAAGACATTATGAAAATACTTTCATTTAATCCGTTTATCAGTAGAATGTCAGGTTAGTGTTTTAAAAACCATCCCTCTGGGCCATGTCCAAAATAAGAAAGCATATGAGAAATATTAACACCTAATTTAAAAAATGGTGTTAATAAGGGTGAGCCTCAGTAGGAAAGGGGCATATTCTTGCAGCAGAATGAGAAAATCAGTACCATTATTTGCAGAGGGGCTGAAATTTCCTTTACACTGAGCTGATTGATCTGCCAAAACTGAAAGAAAAAAAGTTAGCTGTAATGTCAAAAAAGAAAGACCTTCACTAAGAAAGACATAAGAAGAAGGAGACAGCAGGTGAAGTACAGGCCAGACAGAAGGATGAGAAATGATTGGCCACAGATTCTGTGGCTTGGCAGAAAAGCTTATTGCCCTGAAACAAAGCAACCTAGAGACATTTGGATAAATTAATTGTGTCTAGCCATAATCTGCCTATGAATTCAAAGCCAAAAGAAATCAAGGAAGTAGAGGCTGGTCTATAAGACCAATAGGCAGAAGGGAGAGAGGATGGCAAAAAGGAGAGAGCATAGATGAAAACTGGCGCGTTTTGTTAGAGAACATCAAAATGTATGAAAAGCAAAATCTAGAAGAAGCATAGGTGTGTATATATCAAACATGGACAGCAGTACCAAAATATGCTGGGGTGGTGAGTGAGAATGAAATCCCATTGCAGGGACACTTAAGCAAAAGCAGTAACTACTTCATTGAAAGAAACAAGAACAAAGCCAGAGAGTAGGTTATATTCATACAGCCTGGCAAAGAAAGGCAGAAGAAAACATCTGGGAGAAGGAAGGTCAGAGGACAGTAAGGCTAGGAAAAAGGTGTACAGTTGCATTGGGATTATGATAGATTTACAGGGCCAGCTAACCACACGCAAAAATGTAGGAAAAATCTGCATGCAAATACTTTTAAAGAAGAATGAATAATTGCTCAACAATAACCTGGGGCAATGACAAGGCAGGGGGCATGTTATTGCTGACAACAGAAAACTGCTCTTTCAGAAGGTATCTCAGAAACAGAGCTATCATGACATTGAATGGAATAATTTACTTTGGTATTATGTTACAGATAAATTGATTTTCAAAAGTAAAAGTTGACACACAATTAGAAAAGACTCCAACCTAATAAGGGCTGTCTTCTCATCTGAGCTGCTATTTGTTTAACACTTCAGCACACTGCAGTTGAAACTCTCAGAGTCTTGCCTTTAGTTCCTATCCCTTCCCCTAAAAGTGCATCCAATTATGAGAATTTCTACTCCTTCCTAAGACTTGTCCTTCATACATATGTTCCCAGTCCCAGGGAACAGAGGAGCATGGTCTGGACATGGTCTGAGTCATTAATACCAATCCCAACACTTACAGGCACCTATATAATAAAAGCTTAATACAGAAAGGTCCTTGAAACATCTGCTCCACATATCACCAGATCACAGGTCCTAACAACGAGACCTTTATTGAAAAAACAAAAGCCATTTCCCTAATGCCTGCACATGCTTCTGGTTAGTGAATATAAATACAGCCACTTGGCCAGAGGGAAAAGGCTCCCAGCTGCTTTTATGGCTTTGCACATTCCAGGCAAACTGCTGCTGCTGTCAACTCACAGAGCAGCACCAGCCTCATGCACCAACTCATGCAGCCCCAGCTGCTCCATGAACAAGAAATGTGGCTAGCCCAGCCAGGAGGCAATGAGCCTTTAGTGACCACTTGACTAATATTGCACACATCTTGCTGTGTAGAGTTAAGGGACGGGAAAGAAAAAAAATCTTTTCCCCCACGATAAACCCATATCTGAATGATGTGGTCCTCTGCTTCTTATTCCTTCCACCTGTTTCGAATCTCAGTTCAAGATTGCCTTGACCAGCCTAAAGAGTTGATGAGAGAAATGACAGTTCTACTAATACTTTTCTTCTCACAGGTACAAAGAGGATCTTTTCCCCTATATGGGCCAAGCAATGCAAAGTGCAATATGTTCAATCACACCAAAAGCATTAATGACCACTTGCTTTTCAAAAGACAAAGTCTTCCAGGCTTAGCATGGTAGCAAAAAGATCTTTCTTCAGGTCTTAATCTCCAGCCAGATATCACAATAAAGAGGATATAGAAAATATCAGAGCTGAAATAAGAGATGAGGAAACCTATAGGCTATCAGCTAGATACAACTGCAGCTTTATTTAGCCATTAGCATTGTGAATATTTTCACATTAATATTAGATATCCCTAAGGAGGCTCATAACATGTATTTCAAAGGCCTCATTGCTCCCAGGAAAGGAGAGTATTCTCATGCCTTTCCTGTAGCATGCACAGAGAGTTAAACTGACCCTGCACCTACTCAGCCTCCTTGGAGCCTCATTAGAGCATGAATATATCCAGGATCAAGGTGTGGCCATTGTGTCTTCAAACAGCCTGACATCTTATGGCATAGACATGCTGCATTTGTGACATGGGTTATATAGGGACTTGACTATGATCAAACAGAGTAAATGAGCTGTCCCTTCTCCTCAGGTACATTCATCACACAGGGATCAGTGAAAAGAAAACTCACACCCAGATAACACTTGAACCTAGAAAAAAAAAAAAGTCATCACTTGGTTATATATACTATGCGAGTGTTCTATTTTGCTGTACCTGTGTATATGGATATGTGTGCTTTGGGCTTGGCAACGGACACAATAATCCATTCTGACCAGGTACACACTTTGCATAATGGTAACCGCAAGCAATGCCAAAGCAGCCCTGCTGTCCTAGAGATAAATAGATGGACCACAGGAGAATGTGCATATTAGGCAGCATGAAGGAAAGTCATGCTCAGAGATGTACTATGCAGTTGATTGACCTGAACTGTAACTATAGTGGCAAGCCAGATTTCTGGAAATCTCAGGACGGGATAGGCTCTGGTTCACCTGCAGTTGCTATTATGCAACTCAGCCTGCTTCTCAGAACAAATTAACATACCCGCTTTCAACTTTGGAGGTAACTGAAGCAAGAGAGTCTGAAGAAAATAGAGTGGCCCAAGCAGCCCACCCTCTCACTGCCCTGGGGACCCTTGAGCAAGGAAAGCTTTCCTACAATACTGCTCACACAATAACATGCACGCTGATTGCTTTCCCCACCATTGACTACTGCAGGCTTTCTATAGGCTCCGGAGTTTATTAGTCCAATTCATCCTCAGCTGCAGTGGGCTCAATCCAGCCATAGAGAGAGCACAGGTAATGACCCCTCTATTAAGGCATTTACCAGGGCAAATGCCTCATTTTCCATCTTTTGCAATACAGCCAAATTTCAAGTGTCTGAGCTCAGTGCTTGCATTAATGTTTTTTTAAGACTCCGGAGGAACAGAACAATTTTTTGTTGCTGTGCTTTGAGAATAAGGTTAAAGGAGAACAGACAGTTCTCCTGAATGCTATTTTTTGGCAGAATTCTGAACAGTCTCGCTGGCTTTCAGAGGAACCTGCCATTCAAATGAACCTAGGGCAGCGGCTGAAAAAGCTCTCTTGTTGATCTCAAGCAAAATCAGATCCAGTTTGGCCAAGTTACACATTCACCTTTTATAGGAAAATATGAAAGACACTATGCAAGGTCACTCACACAGTGATGGGTGGGGAGAGAAAGTCTATAATGTCCACTCCCCAGGGTGAGCTACTGAACCACACCACCTCTCAGGTATCTCCTGACAAATCTCTGCACCTGGTCAATCTTGCTGCAGCAGCAGCAGATGTTGCTGTGTCCAGCTGCCCCCCTACAACAGTGTAGCACCCCCAAAACAGAGTCAAAGGAAAGGAACATGCATCCTCAACCACATGCCAGTTCACAGTCCAGTATAACCCCTGAGTGAAATCACGTTTGTGCCAAGCCGGTACCCTTTGAACTGGAACGGTAAGACTTGAATGAGCCAGTACTCCAGTCTGTCATCTGCCACCCTGGCAGGAACTTCTGACAGAGCGGCTGTGATAAATAGCAGAGAAGGTGGGAAAGTGATAACATCTTGAATTGCTGTAGGTTGAATTGCACATGAACATGAGTTGGAGTACTCACAAAAGCTTGCAAATGTAATTCAGAACACATGGCATGCTCCAGAGGGCTTGTTTACACCACAAAGTGTATTTAGACTGAGATAGTGTCAACTGTAAAGAAAAATGAGTCCTTCCTCAATCAATTTTTGGATAGGCTTTCTTATTTCAAAATAGGAGTGACTTAGTCTGAAGTAGTTTAAGTCCACTCTGACATGAGCTAAGTTAATGCAAAAAAAGACACTCTATCAATGGAATTAGAGCACCTGCCTAGAGAATGAATAGCTATTAATAGAACTCTATGTAGACGAGTCTGGAGCAATTTCTCAAAACACGTATCAAAAACAGGTAAGAATGTCGCACCAGAGGAAATGATGGTAAAAAAGGAAAGAGAAGCAGAGAGAAAATCTGGGTTGTAAAAAACCCCAGAATTATAATGTTTACTTATCTAGCCATTAACTGCTGTAAATGCACTTCTCTACATGTCTTTCTGAATAGTCAAGAGCCATATCTGCAAAAAAATATGTTTTTTTCACAGATCCTGACTGTGGAACCTTTTTTTTCTTTACAGTTTGGATTTCAGCTTCTCCCTGAAGGTAAATGAGGGTCACGCCATAAACTTGGCAAGGATCCATCTGCATGTCTACATATTAAAAACTCAGTCCTCTTCCCATAAGACATACTCCCAATTACTGTTTTTAGAGGAACAGCAGTTAACTTCCAATAGCCTGTGGAAGTTTGCCATTGGGTTTGGAATTTCCTGCCAGACTGGTTTCTGCCAGTTTGTGACAGTATTTGCGCTACTTTATCATTATAGTCTCACTAGGAATCTGAAGCAATGGTAAAATGCGTTTACACAGAAACAAACCTTGTTTCCTCAGAAATACACTATATGACATCAGAATAGCTCACTTTGCCAGTGAGAAAATTAAGTCCACCATCATGAATGATTCTGTGCATTTCTCTGCAATAATCATAAATTAATCTTCTAGATTTTCTGTTTCAATAGGAGGTTTTAAAGAACAGCATTAACATCCTAGTCAAACAGGATCTCAGTTCTGCTTTCTTCAGTTGTTTAATCAAAAAGTAGATCTTCACCTCTCTTGCATATAATGTATAAACTCAAAATTAAAGTCTGCTTCTCCTTAAAGTGCAATTAAAGTTTCTCAACTCATTAGTTTGTATTCTAACTGAAGTAACATTGCTCCCTGTGTTGCTTAAACACAGGAGTGAAACATCAATCATCTTACACCCCTTGTTCAGTATCTGCCCATCTGGACTCCGTTCTCATCAGAAATATATCAGAGGGATGTCAACAGAGCTTCACCAGTACAAATCTGAGCTAAAAGAAAACTTACCCTCACCATCTGTAGATACCAAGACAACCTGAAATATCTGATAGGCAAGTTCTGGCAGTTCTTGGCATGACAGGTTTCTGCCTCCAACTGTCCATTCCATGACTCTGCTGGTAGTACCATGCAGAATGTGTGAAACTCCCCAGGCCTTCTCTGCTCACATCTTAGCACCTCAGCTTAAATGGCTGGAGGAGGTAATGTCTGCGTGCAGGGTGTGCTACCCTTTGCTTGCTGCCTCTTTGGCTGCGGGTCGAGGGGGGCAAATCAGAACATGAGGCAGGACCAGCAGTGGAGAAGCAGCAAGGACTGCAATGCCTCCATGGCTGACAACAACGGGCCCAAGCCTGCATGAGACAAGGAGTTCACGAGAGGGAACAGGAGCACCTGAGGCAACACAGCTCTCAGAAGAACAAGGCACAGTATGAGATGAGAACCAAAAGGGGACTCGCTTCCCCAGCTCGCTCAGGTGAGCTCAGCTGCGCCACCTGGGCCAGGGTGAAGACACCTCACTGAGTCCAGTAACACTGCTATCCAAAGGCAGAGCATATGGCAGGTGTCAGACCATAAGAGGGGAAAAGCACGGCTGAGAGATGCTTCCTATTTCCCTGCTACACTCACAGCAAATGCTGTATAGATATTATACAAACAGCTTCCCTTCTGTTGGATTTGCTTGCACCTGTTATAATCTAATTAGAAGGAAATTGGACTTCTTTTGCTCACATCATAAACAGACGCCACATAAACATACAAATCTTTCTTTTAAATTCCTTTTTCTTCATTCTGAAATGCCAGAAGACTGCCCTGTGAACCCAATGTGCAATTCTCTTTTGCATAGCATGATGAATAATGGATCAAGCTTATATCTACCACAGATGAAAATCATGCCTTTCTGAAATCCAGTCACTGCTTCACGGACCCCAGATCCTCTAGGTGCTATATGTATCAGCTGTCATAAATCCGTGTAATGTTCCTGTGCATGACACTATTCATTTAGACCACCAATTTAGTTAAAATGACAGATGTGAAAAAAAACCCACATGTAACTAAACAACTCCCCAGCGATCACACAGCTGCTAATGCTGAAGGGACTGTGTGCTTTATTCAGCCATCGTCAGGCACTTGCATCCACATTTACCACCTGCTGTCAATATAATGTCAGGTGAAGCTGAGCCGTTCTCACTCAGCTTACCTTTATTCAAGCCTCCGCACCCACTGCCCACTGTGGCTTGTAGGAATCTCCCCACTGTTGGACCAGGGCCCAGAGACCAGCTCTTAAAGAGAAGGAAACCTAGAAGCTGATCCTCATTTCATCTCTTTTTTTACAAAAAGCCCCTGTCTGTCTCAGGAATAATTCAATGTAAAAACAGAAAATATGACAGCACACTAAACAAAGGGTATTTATTAGCCTTATCTTTAAAGTCTAGATCCTGCCATTCACACTCCAGTTCAGCAGTCCTTGTTCTCCAAGTAGTCCTGGGCATCCTCAAAGTGGTTTAGGGACCTCCTCAAACTCAGCTAGACAAAGTAGAGCAACTCAGGCTATTAGGACGCTACTCAGCAATGACCTTAAGCAAATGCTTATGACCTGTATTAACAGCCAAGAGCTTTGATGAATTGAGTCCTTAGACAACAAGAAAGCCACATTTCAAAGTGGCACCATGTTATCTCTAAAATGAACATATGGTCCTTAATGTTCTCTGAAAGGCTTTTGTTTTACAATATGCATCAATTTATTGTGCAGTAATGAGTTTTTCTCAATTTTTAACATAATGAAAGTCACCAGGAAAAACTAAGTTTGCTTTTCTGACAGAACAAGCAAAATGTCTTCAGATCATATTTCTTCCTGGCATACAACAAAGAACAACCAGAGGATGTGCCTTCTTCACAGAAAATTCACCATTGTCTTGATATTAAATGGAATATATAGTTTTCTGTTCAAATCACTATAAATCAGCTTTCATCATAGACTTTGTGCATAAAATTAGCCTGCCCAACCATGTAAACAAATAAATGAATCAACGTAACATTGTTTTTATATGGCATATTGTCATCATTCATTAGTAATTTAATTCTGCATGTGTTCAGCAGTTTGATAGACAAGTTGTGCACAGGAAAAAAAAATAACATTCTTAAGACTTTGGCACCTACAGCTAAGCTATTAAATTCATATTAATGCGTCAAAATAAGTAATCAGCAACTCTGAAAATCAGGTCATTCATTTTTGTGCCTAAATATAGATCTAGATGACTAACTTTAGGCATTCATAGCTGAAAAATGTTCATCCAAACGTGTCATCAGGGAGGGTTGAATAGATTTCTAGAAGAAACACTTGAGAGAAAAATTCTAAATGATAACAATTTAGATGATAAACAGTATTGTAATTTATTATTCATATAGTTCTATTGGTGTGCCTGGCATTCCAAAGGCAAGAGAAAAAATACAGCTAAATATGTTACTCTAAATATACTTTAAAGACTAGAACTGAGGCTATAAAGATTTAGAACACAATTACTGGCATTCAGCTGATGGTAGTATTTTTCTGAGGAAAGCATTTATGCAGAGATGTTTCTCCTCTACCCTGTGAAAATAAAAGGTAAGATGATACTTGTGGACTTGGAAGTAGAGAGAAACATCATCAAACAAAATTTTCCACCTTAAACTTAGATCCATTAAGATATTTAGATGCTTAATTTCTATGTCAACATCCAACTTCCCACTGACACAAAGGGGAAAACAATGGAAGCAGGGGTGGGATTCATCTCTGAAATCAGTAGAGAGAAAGGTATTCCAAAGAGTGACTTACATAACACTGAGGTAAGTGTCTTTAAACGGTTTGTGCTATGACTCTGTTTCTGTTAATTCGAGAGGAAGACAACTAGTTTCAACTGGACATCTGACTTTTACAGGTGAAATAAATCCTTTTCTTGGTGCCTACATCAGTCATGTTTCCATATTTCATCTATATTGAAGCACTCAAAAATTCCAGCATTGGTAGATGTGGAAGTCCAGGAATATTCAGCACCCAAAATTCTTGTGGTTCATTCTTGTGGTGNTCATGACTGAGAACAACGTATTTTAGCAGAGACTGTACAACTTTAGGAAAGGCAGCGGTCACACTCTTGACAAAGTGAAAAGCAAGCATTCATTTGAACAGAGGGGAACAGGTATGAGCACTGAGAGAAGTTGTGCTCCTCTTTAAAGATGTGTTGAACAACTCATGCATTCCTGGCGAATCCCACTCCTGGCAGGCTGTCTAATAAGCAGATAGTGGCCATCTGAGTTTCATTCTGTGCCAGCTTTTGTATCTGGCATCCCAGCCAGTTAGTACAATGGATTGCTCTTCCTAAGGATATAACAGCGCTAATGAAGAGCTACTGATCAAGTTTAAATGCAAAAGAAAATACTTTATAGCAGGGACATTCATAGAAATAACTTAATAATAACTTCCCATTTTGCAAGGAGGAAGATGGATGTTGTTTAACAGGGTCTTTTTTCAGTGAAACACTCATTTCTCTCCCTCTAGCAAAGTGTGTCATCATATGTTACAGAGAACCCATTCCTTTTGTGTCCAGGGAGAAAACAGTCGCAGTGTAAAAATTTCCCATAATGAATCCAGAATCTGGAAAGCACTTTAAATGTGCATGCCTGGATTACGTTTAAGAAAAAATGCTTACAGATAAAATTCCATCTGTGTCACCACTCCCTGACATGAGAAAGGCTGCAAACCACCTCTGAGACCATCTTCAGCAGTGACACTGGAATCTTTGTGGAGTGTTTCAATGTTAGACAGTATATCTTTTAGTCTGGTCAAAAAAGATGGCAAAGCTGAGGCTCAGGCTCTGGTAACTATAAATGATGTGGCCATCAAATCATTTTGTAAAGAACCAAAGTATGAGATGGTTCAGAGATGGTCAAGTCTGTTTATATAAAACAGGCTAAATCGACCACCTCTCTCTCTCTCTCTCCCTCTCTCCTCACTGGCAGTAGAGTCTAGAGGGAAGTTGTCTAACTAGTTTAGGCTAGACACTTAACTCTTAGACAGTTACATTTAGATGAGACCAATGCAGGGAATAACCTACAACAGGGAATAGCCCTAAAGCACCAAAGTCCAAGAGATATGTTGAATGGTTAAATGAAGCTGACTATGTGGAGGTAACTTAGCTCCTTGCTGCCACTTGATCTGCAGAGTTCCCATCTTGGTCCTGCTGTGGTAAGCCCTTAACCCTTAATCCAGGTTTCCTAAACGGTAGTCAACCAGGAACATATGTGATTTTCACCTGGATCTGAGGGCCAGCCAGAGCAAAAATAGCATCTTTAAATTGAAGAGAGGTGTGTTTTGCTGAAACAGAAGTAATTCTTACAGTCTGCTTCCTGAAACAAGAAGAGTACTAAAAACACATGCAAACAAGGCAAACCAACATATAAGAAGCATACTTTTAACTAGCTTCACCACCATGAAACATCATGTAAAGGCCCGCTACCCTCACAGCACAGCTAAACAAGCCATGCATCATCTGGTTACCAAACCTGAAAAGCACAGGCTGTCAGTTCTTTCCTGACATCTCTAAACTTCTGCAGGACTCCTACCATGCCAGCAGTGCCTCTGTCTTTGTACAGTGCATTTCCCACCAGCAGGTCATACAGCAGTACAGTTAGGGGGGTGCAATGGATACAATGCCAGCTCCTGATCAGTCCCGTCACCAACAAAATTGACTACCTTTCCACTGCTCCCAAGCAGTCCTTGATGAGGAGCTCCTACTGGGAGTTGTCATTTTGATAGAAGGCATCAATGACCCACTTTCTCCCACTGACACCTCTGGCAGAGGTCCCACTCTTCCTTCTATTGTCTCTGCACATCCTTAACAGGAAATATTAAACTCTCACATTCTCAGAGTCCTCCCCATTCAGGCCCTCCTTGTAGCAGGGTGAAATAGCAATAATGAGACTGAATAAATCTTTGCTGCAATGACTATAACTTTCCCTAGGACCACTCAAGAGGAAGCACAAAAATAGGTTTGTATCCTGCAGTCTCCATCATACTTGTAATTTGAGTTCAGCTAATCTAGGTCCAGAAAAAAATATTATGTGCCAAATTTAGCAAACCACCCCCTCCCCATGATAAAATCAATCAGATAAACAACTGATTTCACAAACAGGAAACACTGTTTAAAAATTGTAATGGTTACACAAAGGCCATTAAGGAGAGAGTACAGAAGTCATATTTAATTATGTTTTATACCATCTTTACTAACTTTTCTCATTTTATGGACTGGACAATTTTTGACCACTTACAAAAGCAAATATTATTGCTTAACCTACTCAGTGTTGATGGGGAAACAGAATAATGAGGATGTTTGCAGTTTATGGGTACAGCTGGTGATGCTGCAGCCCATGAGCCAAATTGATATTATTTAATTGAGTGCCATCTACCACCAGTTAAGTACAGTTCCCATGTTAAGGAGCTTGAAACTGAGCATATTTGAATCAAGGTTTTAAATTTAGCCCTTCTTGTCTTTTCAGCCATTTGAAAACAAAATTGCCATTTATAATCATAATGGGTTATTTTGCTACCAAGCTGCTGGATGAAAAGGAAGAAGTCTTCATATTCATAGGGCCTTCACATAGTTAAAGCATGTAACCTCAGTGACCTGCAACACCAAACAAGAAAATACAATGCTCAGTCTTTCAGCTTTTAGCTTTAAGCACTTTGAATCTACAATTAACTCAATTCTGAGCATCTGGTCTTTTTAACCCCTTACATTCAAAGGTCATTTGATCTTTCGGCAGTCAAGATTTGACTCTATGACAAATATAACTTCATAATTACTAAGAATGGAGACCAGCTCATGACATGAGGATTTGCTATAGTAGGGTTATGTGGTTTTTGATCCTTCCCGTTATTTAGAATTTCATTGAAATATAAAAATGAAAAAAAAAAAATTGTGCCTGTTTGTATGAAACCTCTTCTAGCAAACACTTAATATGGTATGTGACAGAGTCCACACATGCTGATGAAAGTTACCAATTTACAAGTAGCTCAAGCTGGTTTCTGTATTTCCTTCAAGCATTTCTCATGGAAGCTGGTTTGGTGCGACTGGTTTGATTTGAGCCACTGATACTTTTCTTGGCTAGGTTCTGTTGCTGATGAAAGCAGATTCCTACTTCCACTGAGGTCAATAGCAGAGTTCTGAGATCTTCAGTGTGTACAAATAATCAGCTAAGAAACAGTTGTGACTATATTTTCATACTAATATTCTGTGCAAAGATGAATCCACCTCTCAGAATCCTAATGTGAAATTTCAATCCAAACTTCCACCCATTTCACCTGTCTCAGGTAGAGTACATCTGTATGGATATCTGCTCAAGATGAGTGACGAAAAATACAAGTTTCAGTCCCAGCTTTTTCAAATATGAAGCTTTCTGAAACAAAGTCTTGGGGTCTTTGTGTCAGAGAAGCATTTTATATGTATCTTAATTCTCCAGTATTACGAATGTATTTTTGTGATTCTGCTTCAAAAACTAAATGAGTCAACTTGAACTTCCATCCAGCGTTACTCAGAAATGAACTCTTCAGTTAACACTATAAATGCAGTAACTATAAAAGACCCACCACTCTTACTAACATTTAGGCTCTGTTTAACTAGCTCATTGAAGTCCATCAGACTATTAGGTGCATAACTTGAAGTACTTTAGTTCAGCACCTTATTTAGAAGGCTGGGAAAGAGGTGGGAAAGAAAGAACGAGTTTCACCTAATTTGAGACAACTCACTGAGGTAATAAATAGGGAATTCAGTAATCTTAAATGATTTTATACACTGAATAAAACAAAGAAGATAACTCCAGAGAGCAATTGTGCGTTGTCACATACCCCCAGCCCAATACTTCAGTGCAGGACTCATAAATAATACCAGAATCGAGTCATCTTTTCCAGCTGCTTCTTGATTACCATTCACCCCAGAATTAGCATATCAAGGTAGGAAGAAATACATTAATATTTATTATCTCCATTCCTACATGGAAGCTTAAATGAAGAATTTGCAAGAATGCGAGGGACAGACCTACAAATACTATTTATATGCTTAAGCAAAACCTTTGAGCTAAAATTCTGATGGCACAGTGATGACTTTGAAGGAGGGAGAAAGCCGTGTCTATGAGCATGTTATTTCTGCGAGATATCACTGAAATAATGGCAACAATTACCCTAATTGGCTGTACTGACAATGAGTGCAATCCACGAAGCCCTTGAAAACAGGCAGCTCGGAAACAAGAGGAAGAGCGCAGCTGAAGCTGGCTGAACAATGGCAGCGCACATGAGCCAGCCAGGCAAGCATTGCTTGGGCGATGTTTTGGCACTGTGGGGACACATGAGCTTCCAGGACTTTATTCCTTTCACCTTGAAAACTTTCAGTGGCGAAACTCCCAACCACTGCCCAGAAGCTCCTCCCCATCACCAAGCCCTCCTTCCCTTCAGTCGATAGCCCAGAGGACTGCAGAGAAGGCTCTACCAGTGGGAATCCTACTATCCACAGGCATCGGACTTCCCACAGAAAGTTTTAGGGTGGAAATCAGTCTGTCTCCATTATTCCCTCCCCTAGGTCTCTGGCATCCATGCATAACCATACACACTGTCTCAGCATCATGTGGCCCTTCTCAGTCATTCCTGTACCTTAGAAAAGACTGGGAAATCTGATGCATCACTGAGACTCCATTCATTTCCTTGAATAAAGAGAGGAACATCTATAACCCAGGAGGTTGTTGGAAGTGTCCACCTTTCTCCATTGATTAGTGAGAAGGTGTTCCCTGCAGGAGGACAGGATTATCACCTCCCTCCCAGGCAAAGGTAACAAAAACTCAGACACATCTGCACTCAGACTAGGTAAATACCATAATCATACTGGATCACATCACTAAATATTTCTCAGGGGTACAATAATGTTTTATTACAACATTTATGACTGTCCCATCATGGAAAATCCCCAGCTAATTCTTGATTTTGTCTAGTAACCTATGAATGGACTAAAAATAATGGTATGTATTCATCACATAAGAGCAACTGGTCCACCTCAGACCCAGCAGTTCCAATAGTGGCAGGTACAGAGAGTATAAGAAAAGGGAGTTCTCCAGGAAGAAGAAAGAAAGGGACGAGAGGGAACATAGAGAGGAAAAACAGAACAAGGAGAGGGAGATGAGAAAGAACATCACTGAAAGCAACTTTTATTGCAGCTTAAGATTAATGATTGCTCATCCACAAGCACTCTATAATCTGAGGTAAGTGGAAAAAACTGGAGATGTTACTCAATAGCCAGTGTAGCCCTTTGCAGACATAAAAAGTAGTGCACTGATGTTCCCATTCAGACATATAAAACTGATGTGATGTATGTAGCTTTTAAGTGTTGGTGCGGTATAAAAGTTTTATTGTTGCTTTGGCTTCAAGAAAGCTACAAACCTCAGTTTAGGAATTGCAAGCCCCTGTAAAAATGGTTATGAAAGGCATTTTTCCTAATCACGTTAGCAAACCCTTCTCTCCATTTTCCCTCTCATTAAAAAGCTTAAATATTTTACAGCTATACTGTGCGGGCTTATGTCCAGATTACCCTTCATTAAATGACTTTTACAGTAGCTGGATACAAGCCTTTTCTATTATTACACACCAGCTAATTATGTCTCCTTTGTTTTCATTTCATCATTTTAAACGAAGCTTTTAGGGACCCAGCTACTCTGTGAGAGGTGTTGCCAAGCTGAACACATTTCCAGCAAATCCCAGCTGGGCTGCATTCATTTCATCTGATGGTCTTTGCAACATGAAGTAGCTTTTATAAAAAAAAAAAAAAAAAAA
>VZZY01000984.1:230682-241913 GCA_013400335.1 Eurystomus gularis
AAAGAAAAAAAAAAAAAAGGAGGGGGACAGGGAGCAACAGGGAGGAAGAAGAAACATAACAACAACATCCAACCCACAGTGCTGTTATGGTGGTTTAGTGCAAAGATGACTTCTCACTAGGGGAAAATTCAGCAGGATGTCAGTGAAGAGTGAAATATGATGTACAGTGATTCTAAACATCATAGCTAAGCCATGTGAATGACCGGTTCTGTCAGGCATTTTCTGATTTCTGACAGCATTGCTGTTTTCAGATTACTCCCGTAATGTTTCCAAAGTGTATTATTATATTCATGGCAAGAAGGAGGGGAGGAGGCCTGAAAATTACTTCCCTCCTGGCAATGAATTGTCATTTAGGTCCCATGTTGAGCCAGCTCTTTGCATTGCTAGGGAAGCCAAGGGAGCCAACAAAAAGATATGATTTCCCCAGAGCTGGAGAGCCAAGGGAAATGATCAGGCATCTGAAGCCTCCCCAGGGTACAAAGAGCAATAGCAAAAGGCTTTGCTAAAGAGAGATATTTTTCGGTATCTGTGCAAATAAAATCTACATTTAAATATTATTTTAATTACTCATTCTCATCCATGATACACTAAATAATCAAATTAATCACACCCATAATGATAATAAGTTTCTTTATGTGTATTTGCATGTACAGGGCTGTACATTGTTCCTTGGGGACAGTATGTAAGATGGCTGGTCCTTGCTCCACAAAGCCTAAAAGCCCACATATGACATGAGGCAGAAGCCAAATGAGAACAGAATCACAGAATCACAGAATGGTAGGGGTTGAAAGGGACTCCAGACATCATCTAGTCCAATCCCCCTGGTAAAGAAAGTTTGCGTAGATCAGATTGCAAAGGAATGCATTCAGGTGGTTTTTGAAAGTCTCCAGAGAAGGAAACTCTACAGCCTGTCTGGGCAGCCTGTTCCAGTGCTCTGCCACCCTCACAGTTAAAAAGTTTTTCCTGATGTTGAGGTGGAACTTTCTGTGTTTGTTTGTGTCCATGTCCCCTTGTCCTGTCAGTGGGCACCACCGAAAAAAGACTGGCCCCATCCTCTTGACAGCTGCCTTTCAGATATTTATAAACATTGATAAGATCCCCTCTCAGTCTTCTCTTCTCCAGGCTAAACAGCCCCAGGTCCCTCAGCCTTTCCTCATAAAAGAGATGTTCCTGTTCCCTAATCATCTTTGTAGCCCCCTGCTGGACTCTCTTCAGTAGTTTCCCATCTCTCTTGAGAGCCCAGAATTGGACACAGTACTCCAGATGTGGCCTCACTAAAGCAGAGTAGAGGGAGAGTGTCCCTTGACATGCTGGTCACACTCTTCCTAACACACCCCAGGATACCATTGGCCTTCTTGGCCACAAGGGCACATTGCTGGCTCATGGTTAACCTGTTGTCCACCAGGACTCCCAGGTCCTTCTCCACAGAGCTTCTTTTCAGCAGGTCAACCCCTAACCCATACTGGTGCATGGGGTTATTCTTCCCTCAGAAGCTGTGCAGCACTCCATAGGAGTCTCAGTCCTTCTTTTGTCATTGGCATTTGAACTCTCCTTTAACTTTTTTAAATTGTTCTTCAATCCTTTTAGACCTTCCTTGACCATGCAGCTTCCTAGCCCTCCTTGAGCAGATGATATGCAACTAGCTAACTGAGGGAGATTTTGCATGTTCCTGCTATCCACATTCTTTGGGTTTGCAAGTTCCAGCCTTTACTTTCTATATATTTGCAATTTTGGCCACATGTAAAGCCTTCTAGGATTTACTAGGTATTAAATCCTAAAAGACAGTATGTTCAAAGATCTTGTATTGTTATCAGTCTAGAAGTGTATAGGATTCTTAAGGGACTGTGCTAACATTTTTTTAATTTTAGAAAAACATGTTACTGCTAAGGAATCCACTAGAAAGCTCAAAAGACTGAAAACATGACCTTATTTCCACAGAGTATCACCGGACAGCTCATCTTCTATCAAAATCTGTGAAGGTTTTCTGTGACTTACACTGCCATCATACATTCTTACTATGTATTAAGCATCACATGCTCTTACTATGTATCGACAGGGAAACAGTCCTTCACTTCCTAACTGCCTTCCCACGTAGACAGGGGAAGAAATGAGCTGGTAAAGGCAGCAGATACAACAGCCTTTCTTCAACCTTCATATCTTGTAAAGAGGCTACGCATGGATGGTTACCTTCATGCTTTCCCATCCCAATTCTGGGTCATTCTTCAGCTAAAAAGGATCCAGACTAACCCTTCCCAAAAATCAGCTCCAGCTGCCTAAGTAGTCCATCTTTGCTCTTCATCTCAAATATTGTCAGAGCAATGTGACCAATAGTCAGTAAGTATAATGTATGCACTCTGCTCCAGGAGCTCTCTTCTCTCCATCCACTTCACCAACTTTTTTTTCTAATACCCAACTTGATGAACTGTTTCAAAAAGACCTGTGAGGTGAGAAGGCACCTTAATCTCCCACTGACAGAAGGCAGGAAGCCACCTCCAATCCTATTAATCCACAAAGCTCCAACCCCATTTGCCTGATACACCAGCAAAAACCAAGTACAACTCCCTACCCATGTTTCAGATACATGAAATGTAATAGGAAAATGAAAATCAGTTTGGCAGAAATGTAGCTCTGCAAGCTCCCTAGCCAGGTTAACTTTCCAAATCATGGTTTTTCAGAGATATTTGCCCATGGGATATAAAACTATGGAAAACACACTCACTTCAGCCCATGTAGGTGTTGCCTTCATTTTCCTCTGAAAAAAAAAGCTCCTCTCCCTTTCCACCACAAAGGGACAGGGCTATAATCACATTGCAGGACCTCCAAAAGCCCGTGTCCTTGTCACCATCCTGTTGCACCAGCTTTGGCAGCAGTACAGCAGGGGTCCGCAGCAGCTGTTGGAGAGCCTGCCCTGCCTGCCCAGCTCTGCCTCTGCTCCTGATATTTTGCTACTAAATACCAAAAAAGAAAAACCTGTCAAGCAGACCATTTCCAATTATTTGGAAATTAGCAACCTTTATACTGTTTCTAAAATAAACTGTTGTCCTTATCAGAACATTGCAACGCTATATGCATCCATATGAAATCACCACACTTTTTTTTTTTCCCTATGAACAATTTGCCTCCCCTTTTCCTGAGATTCCATCCAAGAGAAATATAATAACAACTCAGGTACAAACAGACTATTTGCAATTATTTTCTTGTGCCCTTCAGTACCAGGAGAATAATTTGTTCTCCTTAATTTCAAAAGAGAGCAACAATTAATTAAGCTAATGAGAATTACAGAAAAAAAAAAAAAGTACTTCAAAGGATTTCTGACCCATGGAAAAAAAACCTTATTTTGGTCTTGATGCTGAAAAAAAACCTTTTTCTTTGAATAAATAATCTTTCTGAAGCTTTATCCTTAAAACATATTCCCAGGATTGTGGATTTAGCAAATATGGGCTTCAAACTGCAGTTGTATTGATGAACTGATTTTGATATGTGAATTTGTTGGCAAAGTCCTTTGTTAAGTGAGGATATTACCAACAAGCTGGAAGCTAAGACATAAGCCCAGGGTGCTACCCAGTAGCAAACGGGGCTAACGTTTGTATTTTTGACAACAGCACACAGATTTAGACTTTCTGACTATTGCTTTACTAAGAAGACGGGGGAGGGGGAGGAAGTGCATTCACTGGTCCAAATATCCCCCTTAGCAGAGAAAGGCCTGCAGGGAAAAGAAAACACATAAAAATGCACTGAGGCACAGTAATGCTCCTTGAAGCTGGCTGTGCCCCTAAACTATGCTCCTGAGATTATATCCCGAGGCGGCGGGGGGCACAGTTAAGAGCTATTCTCTCCGGCTCCGAAAGAATGAAGGCAAGTGTCAGCACTGCCATAAAATCAATTCATGGATGATTGCTCCTAGGATGACTCGAAGCAGCAGGGACATGAGTCTGGACATTGTGCTGGCGAGGAATCGCCCCTAATGCCTTCCCATCTGATCCCTGGCCACAGGGGTTTACTCAGCCACCACCACAGGAGCACAGGGCTGAAATGTGAGGTCACAGATCCTGTGTGTCAGCTCAGGATGGTGACACTTGTTGTGCTGTAAAGAGATGGTTGCCAAACGGGCTGGTAGAGCTTAGAATACCACGCAAATCTGGCTGGCTTCCTTGTACCCTGTTAATCCACTGTTCCCATACCTTACAGAGCACTATTGTGTGAGTTCTTCCTGGTTTTGAGGTCTGAGTTACATCTTGGTCATCAGTCAGATCCTGTTAAAAAGGGACAGATTGGCATGTACCATCATAATATAAAGGGACTTTTAACCTTTATATTATGGCAATTGCCTTGTCTCTGATATTCTTTTTAGTATGTGCTAGCCTGGTCCAGAGAGCACAGACCAGTTTTACACATCACTAATGGCATCTCTCTCCTTACCGTCAAGGAGATTGTGTGCTTGCTCACAGAATTTGCACTAGTATAATTAAAATTGGTTTTCAAATTGATTCAGCCTTTAGCTAGCACAGCTTCTCTGCACAAGGACACTTTCTTCAGCTTACCATCAGGTTAGAGTAGCCAGCAAAGGATTCAATCCCATGAAGCATTCAAGATACCACCGCTCACCAGTTGCCATCTGTCAGCTGAACCATGACAACGGATTATAGACTCATTCCTGGCTGCCCCTAGTGCCCAATAAAATGCTCTTAAAAGCCTCACACTCTCACTCCTCTGACCAGCTTTTCAAGACCACACAGCACCCTGGGAAATGCTAGGCATAGCTGGAACTCCTCAAGCCTGCACTCAGAACCAGCACAGCAGCTTCCTCCCATTCCACTTACGTTCTGCCAACAAGCTGAGCACATTCAGCTCTTTTCCTCCTCACTGCACTACTCAACAGACCTGGAAATCAAGCCTTTGATGGATACCAGTGGCTATTAAGGGTGAATGAGAATTCTAATTACCAGCAGTCATATTGTGAATGGGGTTAATCTTCTTACATTCCCTGAAGGACATCAAGAGGTGAAAGAAGTGAGACATATGTCCTGAAGTTCCAAAATGGCAAAAAATATTTCCTTCCTGCATTATATTCTTCCACTCCTCATGAAAGAGATGATGAGAACAGGACAACCACTGGTGCAAATGTACTTCTGCACTTGGTGGTATTGTAGGGACAGTGAGAGATAGATACTTACACGGGATGTGTAAGTGGGAGGTATGCTATGGGTGGGTAACAAGCCTTCTAGTCTTCTGCTCCTGCCATCTTCCTGTTTTCTCTGCTCCCCAGCTTTTTGCATGTCCCTCTGGCCACTCAGAATAACCATTGGTGGCAGTTCAACCTCAGGCAGCAGCAGAGGCAACACAGGTCCAAGGAGGAGTGTCAGGGACAAAAGAGAAGGTATCTGGGACAGACAGTTCTCACCATTTCTTTTTCATACACGTGTCACAGCCCTCAGCACCCAAAGCCACCTCTCATACTCCAGCCTACTGTCTGCCTGGCAGCAGGAGCCAGAGGGGCTGCTGGAGAGGAGATAGGAAAAGGCAACAATAGGGCAGTGGCAGCTGTACGCTGCAAGAAGCACAGGTGAGAAACCACATACTGTGAACTGAAGCAGATCTCACATTTCAGCCACAGAAGTCCATAGCAGTGTAGCCCCCAGCTGCATACAGAGTAGCTGCCCCAGTACGCTATACGGCTGCTGTAAAGCCGGCTTCTGTCTAAACTTGCACTCCATGGCTGCAGTGTGGACTTCAAGATCTTCCTGTATGTGCTCTGACATGGAATGTAACACTATCAAACTAAAAAACTTATCCTGGTACACAAAGAATTATGCTGAAGAAGGATCTATAGTGGGATCCTAACATGATACCAGTTAAAATCGGTAGAGATTTATTTTTAATTAAACAGCAGTAAGTGTGGCTTAGGTCCTGTGAGCAGTGAAACATTCACATATTTTTTACTCATGTGAGTAGTCCCATGAGGCTGGAAGATCACATTTCTCATGCAAATCAGCAGCAACTTTCCCATTAATATTATCTGTTATATTTAAATAGCAGTATCATAGAATCACAGCATGATAGAATGTTCTGGGTTGGAAGGGACTTTTAAAAGTCATCTAGTCCAACCCCCCTGCAGTGAGCAGGGGCATCTTTAGCTAGATCAGATTTGCTCAGAGCCCTGTCCAACCTGACCTTGAATGTTTCCAGGTATGGGGCATCTACCACCTCTCTGGGCAACCTGTTCCAGTGTTTCACCATTCTCATCATTAAAAATTTCTTCATCTAATCTAAATCTATCCTCTTTTAGTTTAAATCTATTAGCCCTTGTCCTGTTGCAACCAGCCCTGCTACGACATAGTGCCCATCTTTCTTATAGCCTCTCTTTAAGCACAGAAAAGCTGCAACAAGGTTTACCCAGAGCCTTCTTCAGGCTGAACAACCCCAACTACATGCTAAGTACCTACATACTAAGAACAGAATTCATCCCACCTAATGCTGAATGTCTAAAATCGAGCTGACTAGTCTGAGCTCATTGCTCCAGGCTAGCCTAGGCGGTAGGAAGAGTTAAGCACTTTCGGTTGGGTGAGTCATCTCTCATACAGCAGGTGTCTAAGACATGTCCTTTGGCAGTGCTAGCTTCTTTCTGCTGACTATAACAGGAGCCAAAGGTGACTAGCTCAGAAAGAGACATCATTTAAACCACAGACTTCAAGAGGCAGGTAAGAGGAATCCTATGCCATATTTTTAACCAACTGGATTCTTTGAGAGCTGCCCCTGTAATATCAAACCTGTCTGCTTCAACTCTTTCCGAAAGGACAATCTAATATTAATGATGAATAACTTATCTGGGGGCTTATGTCAAGGTGCTCAACATTTTTAAAGTGGAACAGGTTTGCAGAGCAGCCACATCTATGGATGAAACCCACCTGAAATTTGAAAAGTAATTCAGCAAGATTTAATACAAGACCAGAAACAAATATGATATTTATCATTCTGCATTCAGTCATCTCCACATTAAAAAGACAAACCAATATAATCTCTTAGTTACAGGAAGTGGAGACCTTTAATAAGAACATAAAATGTTAGTATTTAAGACTACTAATTTTCTACCTATTTTAGTTAGTTACTTACCATAAGATGGAACATTCAAAAATTCTCATCCTGTTCCCTGGCATATGCCTGTGTTTGTTTTCACAGGCTTTCAGGAACAAAAATACTTCAGGACTGCTTTTGTGGAGTTGAGGCTTTTCCAAGCAAAGGATTACTACACAAAAAAAAAACCCAACCCCCCAGGTTATTGCTAGGATGCTGGATTCATTTTTTAGGGGCAATCTACTGTGCTTAGCATAAATAATGTTTTTACTGTGTTGGAGGGGAAATTCTGATGCAAGTCCTTTACAGGTCACTGTTTAAAGATCTGCAAGGGAAGGAAGGTGGGACCAGTCAAAACACAAATCAGCCTACTTGAATTTGTATTCTCTTCCTGTCACTTACGCCCTTACTCCTTACAGAGAGTATCTGTAGATCTAAGCTAGTCTGAAGCAACAGCAGTCTACCTGCGGAAGCTAGTCCCCTGCAGTATAAGAACGGTGAATCAACCCACACTGAGCCCAGCGCTGCCGCAGCTATCGGCAAGTCCAACTCAAATTAGCTGTTTCAAAGGCAACGTAGGTCAAATTAGCTGTTTTGAAGGTAACTCAGGCATATCACAGGTACTTATAAAATGCCGCCAAGCAATAAGAATAGTGTTGGTGTGGCATTAGAATTCTTATTCCTCACAGTTACCTTTGCAGCTGGAGCTCACTAGCCAGAACCTAGACCCTGATTAATTAAATCAATTAATTCTCTAAATTTGTTGAATCACTTCTAGCTTTAATAAGTTTGAGGACTTCCAAAGGACATGAGGCTTCTGCTTTTATTCTCTTTTTAATTAGATTAGAGGTAATTTTTGTATTCAAATGAAGAGTAACAGATGTAGCTCTGCGTGGTAATGCTGAATCAGAAAGTAATCTTACAGTAAACAGTTAGGCTTTTTACCAATGTTTACTGTTCAAATCAAATTACAATACACGCATTTCTAAATTTCATTGTCTCAGTTCTCTTCACTTTGACTTGAATATAAATATTGATCATGAAAACTTTGATTAGTTAACTTTTGACATTTTGTCTGGTTTTAAAATCTCTTAATGCCATTGGAAAAAAATCATCTTTTAATGCCATAAGTTATTTTCCCCTTATTATTTTTACATCAGATTTTTTGATAATGATTATAATTAGGTGTTTGCACCTCAGCTACAGATTTTGCTCATTCTTGGATCCTGTCCATTTCCAGGGTATTTAATTCCAAGACAAGTTGTCTCCTCAGAAGCCCACAACCAATGCTAGAATTTGGCAAGGTTTTGCCTGAAAAATACACGTAAACAGACACATTTCAACCCTGCTGGGCATGCTTTTTGAGGCACCAGATATTTAAACGGCAGCTAGAATAGACAACATAATCTGAAGAAGGAAGTGCATTATGCTACTTTGTTTTCTGAAAGTAATAGGTTTGCAGACCATACCATTAATGTACTTTGAAAGGGACTTCAATCAAATTCCATCCATTCACCTTACAAACATAAAAGTTGATTGAAGCAAATGGAATTGCATAGACGGGGACTGAGGAACAACCCCAGTTGAGCTCCTGAGCCTCCTTAAATCTCTTACCAAGTTTCTCCTATTTATGGACCTGATCCAAAACTTGTTATAATCAGTCAAAATATTTCCACTTTCACAGAATTCAGGAGTGAACCTAAATACATAGGTTACCATCTGCAATGGTTGTAAGCACATACTTGACTTTAAGGAAGCAAGTAGCCCCACTACAGTCAGTAGCATTTATAAGAAACTTCAAGACTGGCTTGTATTTCTATGCCTGACTGAATCAGGTCATCATTCCTAATTATGATCCTGATTATGTTCCTGAACTGAAGTCAGTGGGAATAAGAGCAAGGAAGTATGTCTCTGGAGGTTCACATCGACAAAGAATTAAATCAATAATGTGCGGCTCCACTCCAATGAAATCACTGGAGTTAACACCAGCAGAGACTGGAAGCATACAGTGGTAAATCAAATCCAGACCCTGTTACATGGTTTTGACACATCTTTCAGTTTTATCAGAAATCCAAACACAAAAGTTAGCACTCCAAAACATCAGTGGGTTTTAGACACTCCCTGAAGGGCTTTGAGTACTGAAATCAATGAATGGATTGCAATGGACTGACCTATAAATGTAGTTTTTCAGCTGTGACAAATAAAATATTGATAATGGTCTTCTTTTTGCTTAACTCTTTCCCACTCTTTCAAAACATCATGTGCAATAGACCATAACCAAACGGAAATTACTTATAAAAATATGAGATGGGTTGGCAGGGTTTCACAGAAAGCAACAATGGGTACTTAAAGAGCTGGTGGAGGTAATAGCAAGACCTGTCTCAATGATTTTTCAATGCTTTGGGGAATCTGGAGGGGTACCAATTGACTGGAAGTTGGAAAATGTTGTCCCAATCTTCAAGAAGGACAGCAGGGATGACCCCAGTAACTACAGGCCTGTTAGTCTCACCTTAGTGCCTGGTAAGATTATGGAGAAGATTATTCTGGGAGCTATTTAAAAACACCTAAAAGACAACACAGTCATTGGTCCCAGCCAACACAGGTTCATTCAGGGAAGGTCATGCTTAAAAAACTTGATTTCTTTCTATGACAAGGTCACCCACCTAGTTGACCAAGGGAAGCCAGTTGATGTAATCTTTCTGGATTTCAGTAAGGCCTTTGATACTGTCTCTCACAGTATTCTCCTAAACAAAATGTCCAGCATCTAGATGGATAAGCACATAATACAATGGGTGAGCAATTGGCTGTTGGGTTGAGCTCAAAGGGTCGTAGTAAATGGGGTTACATCGAGCTGGCGACCAGTTACCAGTAGGGATCCATCTAAGAGCCAGTACTCTTTAATATATTCATAAATTACTTGGATGCAGGACTTGAAGGCTTACTAACTAAGTTTGCAGATGACACCAAACTGGGGGGAGCAGTTGACCCTCTTTAGGGCAGAGAGGCCCTGCAGAGGAATCTGGACAAGTTGGAGAGCTGGGCAATTGCCAATTGTGTGAAGTTTAACAAGGGCAAGTGCTGTATTTTGCACCTGGGACATGGTAACCCTGGATATACATACACTCTGAGGAGCAAGAGGATGGACAGCAGCCTTGCGGAAAGGGATCTGGTGGTTCTGGTCAACAGCAAGTTGAACATGAACCAACAGTGTGCCCTGGCAGCCAGGACAGCCAGCTGAGTCCTAGGATGCATCAAGCACAGCATTGCTAGCCAGTTGAGGGAGGTGATTGTCCCACTTTATTCTGCACTGGTGTAGCTCCATCTTGAGTACTGTGTGCAGGTCTGGGTGCCACAGGACATAAAAGACGTAAAGCTACTGGAATGTGTCCAGAGGAGGGCCACAAAGTTGCTGAAGGGTTTAGAGGGGTTGCCACATGAGGAGCGGCTAAAGCCACTTGGTCTGTTCAGCCTGGAGAAGACAAGACCGAGGGGAGACCTCATCGCAGCTTACTGCTACCTCACTAGGGAAGAGGGAGGAGCAGACACTGATCTCTTCTCTGTGGTGACTAATGACAGGAACCGAGAGAATGGTAGGAGGATGTGCCAGGAGAGGTTTAGGCTGGACATTAGGAAGAGGTTCTTCACCCAGAGGGTAGTGGAACAGGCTCTCCAGGGAAGCAGTAATGGCACCAAGCCTGACAATATCCAAGAAGCACTTGGACAATGCCCTCAGACATATGGTGTAAGGGTTGTCAAGCACTGGACCAAGCTGTCCAGGGAGGTGGTTGAATCACTGTCCCTGGCGATGTTTAAAGAACATGAAGATGTGGGGCCAGGGGACATGGTTCAGTGGTGGACGCAGTAGAGTTGGGTTAGTGGTTTGACTCGATGATCTTAAAGGTCTTTTCCAGCCAGAGTAATTCTGTGATTCTGTGATTCTGTGAATTATTTTCATCTCCCCAAGAGACGTGCCATATACCAAGAAATGCAGCAATACATACTGCAAGAGGCTATAGCAAAGATTGGTCCAGCAGAGGGATTACTAATGGGCTGCATCAGCTCACAACTCTAATATAGATAATTCGGTTCTTCATTTGGGGATTCATTATCACAGTGAGTATATAAGCCTTATCTAGCCATGAGAGCTCTCTTACCTGACT
>VZZY01000984.1:241939-301746 GCA_013400335.1 Eurystomus gularis
CCCCCCCCCAAGACCACTGTGGCTTTACAGAGGGAGGCTCACAAAGCAACAGTGAGATTTACAAAAGGAGTTGGGGGCCTTCCAGAACCTAAGTGCTACCAACTGATTCACCAAGGACTTGCCTAACCCCTAAATAATCTAATATCATTAAGCATCCAAAGCCTTTTCATAAACAACACCATGTATGTGCTAAAGCACCTTCTTCAGGCATGGTCTTCACACCTGAACAGGGACTACTCCAGCTTTTTTGATCCTAAAGCCCTCCTGCTGCTGAACATGACAACATTACAGCCCCTTTGTGGACATCCTCCTCAGGGACTAGTCCAAGACCATTCAGGACGCTGAGTGGAAGCGAGTTTCCTCAGTGCAACCAGTCCTACTAGACTCCAGAGGCATCTGTGAGATAAAGACAAACTGATGTTTCTCAATACAGAAATAACTACAGTTCCATGAGAATCCATCACACAAGATATTAGCAAGTGTGCTCTGGTTTGTTTAGTCACAAGGTGACAATCTCCTAACCACATTTAGACACTGGAGACAAAATGCAGAGACAGGTTCATAATCATAGTTTCAGAGGAATCAAATAGCAAGTGCAGGTCCCTGAGAGAAATAGGGTGGAATCTGCAAGTTAACCAGGCACATCTTCAAAAGCACAAAATGGGGTCTTTCATTATGAATTACCAGCCTGTCTCACAAAATTATCACTCTCCTTCCACAATCCCCATCTCTTATTCTTTCAAACGAACTGGGCTGAGAAAGCAATCAGAAAGTTAGGATAAAATAAATAACAGCCTTATAAAACTAATTCCGACCAATTTCAAATGCATCCCATACGCCTCTCCTTAACGCAGGATAATGAAGTTTCATTGCTGTCTCTCCTCAATACAACAGGAATCGCCAGACATGAAGGAGCATATATAAAGTGGACAATTACTGAAGAGCTGGCATGTTCTGAGCCACTATTCATTTATCGCCATAGATCTTAATTCTTTCTCCTTTTTTTTTTTTTTTGTCTTTTTTTGGAGTTGGCTTTCAAAACGTTTCCATGGAAAACAGAGAGGAAGGCAGCTATCAAGAGCAACAACAGAGCCTATCCAGCAATGTGCTTTTCGGACCCTCCTTTCCTCCTTCCCCCCACCTTTTTTTTTTTTCCTCCTTTTCTTAAACTGCCGAGGCTTAAGTTGAACAGTTTGCACCAGCATATGGCAAAGGTTGAGGTCAGACAGATAAAACGTTGCATTGCGCCCAAGAATGGTTAACAACACGTGAATGTAAATTCTAACACATCGTAAAACTGTTGCAAAGCGGGCTGAAAGGGGGTTTTAGTTATGGCAGGAAATCTGCTTCCCAGACCCACCCCATCCCTTCCAGCTCATTTCAGGTATTGTGGAGCTTGGAGGGGCTTTGGAGTCCCCTCCCCTGGCAATCTGCACCCGGCCTCTCCGACAGATTTCTAATGACTTTCCAATGAAGATTTAGGAGGCTTTGTGTCCTGACGCTGTGAAGGATTTCAGCCGGGCACCCCTCTTCAGCAGCCAGCCCAGGCCACCGCTTTTGTCCCCTTCTCGCTTCACCGCTCACACTGAGCTCTCCCTGCAGATCGACCAAGCGGAAGGGGACCCCCCTCCCAACACTTCCCCGCTCTCCACCGGGCCCAAAGCCACGGCAATTTGTAGCCATGCTGGTGGCAGGACCACCCTGCCGCCAGGCCTGGGGCAATCCCCGGCTGGCCAGGTCCAACCTGGGCCTCAGCCTCAGCAGGGTCTGTGAGGTGCAACCTTGCTCCTCTTAGATGTCTCTGGATGCCCCAGCGCCGCTCAGGCTCCTCTGGCCCTGCTCTCCATCAGCCTTTCCTCCTGGCCTGGCCCCAAAATGCCCTGTAGACCTCACTAGTTCCTTCCCCAATTGGGCTTTCCTCAGTTAAAGCAAAACCAAAGAGGAGTGACCGCCGCACATCTGCGAGGACCACTCCTGTGTTTCTTGTGTCACTGCTTTTTTCTTCCTTGCATTTATGTTCATTCTTCCCCCCTTTTCCCCTCCCTATTCCCACATTTTGTCACCATTATTACAATAAATACAAAGATTCTGTGCCTAAGAAGAGACTACAAAAACATAAATGAATAAATAAATACTTAAATATCAAGTGACATGTTTGTGTCAGGCATTAGTGCAGGCTTTGGGTGGATGTTTTTCATTTATCATTTGCTCTAAGTTCCTGCAGCTGAAGAAGAGAAACCCCAGCTATTCAAAAAAGAAAAGTATAAATCATAACAAAGCATCCAGTTAAAAAGGGCTTTTTTTTTTTTACTTCTCCAGAGATAAGCCGCAGAAGCACGGTGCTCAGTTGTATGCCACCGTCTCTGGAGTGAAACTATTAAGGTGGTGGTAGGTCATATATATTGGAGCAATATACTGGAGTCTGCAACATGTCTTCAGGGAGACTTTTGTTTATTTGTCACACAGACACAAACATGAGCTAATGCATGCACCGAGACACCAATCACCTTAATCCCCCAGACCTCTCTGAAACTGCACCTGGTGTCCTACTTCCCTCTTCAGTGCTGCTCTGAGGGAAGAGTGATTAATGCTCTCTTTTAATCCAGGAAGATGTTAAAAGTGTGAGGGACATTGAGTTCAATTATGAAATATGAAATGCTGAGAGGGTCAAGTCTACTCAAGCCCCATGATGGAAGAAACACTCCCAGGAGACTTCAATTCTTGGTCGGATGACTGATCGTCATGTCCTCAGAAAGAATTAAATTTTATTACCAGCTTTTTGGCAGCATTTAGAGTTCAACGTGGCTAGAATTAAAGAGCACTTAGTCTGATTTTTCTTTCTTCCCTTTCCCTTTTTGTTCAAAACCTGCTCCATTTTTCCTACTAACTTGGAGGTGCCTGTTAGAGAAATGCAGGTGGCAAGTTATCTCTGGAGGGGCTGCACTGCCAGGATGTTATTCACAGCTCACATTTGCATAATCTCTTGTCTCTTCTTAAATCTTCTGTCTTATTCTCCTTCCCTTCTTACTCCCTCAAGAAGCCCTCGCTAAAGTTTGGCTAGGTTTTCTTTCCTTCCACGTGCCTCGGTAACACTGTTTTTATCAAGGTGTTGCAAGGCAGTGATCAGTCACACCTTCCTTCCCTACAGAGAGGCAGCGAACACTGCAGAATGTGTTTACTTTTAACAACTGCCAAGACTTTTAACGTCACACTGCAAGGAAAGCCCAAGAGACAAATCCAGAAATGAGCATATTAATAATGGCTGGCAACTGGGATCCTGTGGCAAATCAGTGCTTTACCTTTTGGTGTTGTTTGCCCTTCCTTAAAGTTCTTTCTTGCCCTTCATTATGAAAAGACTTCTTCTTCAGCTAAGAAGAAACTAACTGGTGTCATTGAGAAGCCTTGTGATAAATCTTAAAATGTTCAATTTGCCATGCTGAGAACATTAGTGAAAAATCAGCAGAAGGATTGGCTCTGTACAGAGGGAATTCACGTGCCCGTTGCACATGGAAGCCTTTGCTTGGGAAGGCAAGTTACACCCTTAGTTGATTTCTTTTTAGTTTAAATATGCATAATTCTGTTTGCTTTTCAAGATTCTGGACTCTGTTCCGAAGTAAGTAACTGCTGTAGCCAAGCAAGACAAATACAACAGAAAATCAGGCAGAGAAGAGAGAAGGAGAGGAGTGGGCGAGTGCTATCAAGGTTTTGACTACTATTCATTGCTCCCCACTGTCTGGGGTCCAATTCAGTTGTCTAAATATAGACACCTTGTGCTTTCTAAGATGCCCTCATGTCTGCTGAGCCCCCAACTGCTCCTTCAGAGGAGAGCAGGTCTTATGCTATATCTGCCTGCCCCTGAAGATTTCTTACTGGCCTCTCAGATGGGACCAGACACTTTTCCTTAGCCAGCTGAGTCAAGCCCCCGTAGCCTATGCAATTAATTAACTCAGAGTACAATGAGATTTCAATTCTAACATCTAAACTGAGGTGCCTAAAAGTAGGTGGCTATTCATTATGGTTAGTGGAGACTGATCAAATGCTGGTATCTACTTTTGGCTGAGCTGGGTTGTTCTCCATTCTCTGTGGGCTATAATGAGGGGAAAAACACTTAAATATCTTCTAGAAAGCCAAACTTAGAGTCTGGAGCTGGGATTCCCAGATAGAGAAACTGAAATTAACTTCTGAATTCACTGACTTTGGTCCTTTACTACGTCAGGCACCATGTTCTTCCTCCATAAAATTCTCAAGTTCCTTTCTGGAAGCAGTTAGTCCTTCCCCACTCTGATGGGAAGACTGTTGCAGAATCTCACTGCTGTAACCATTAGGGACATTCTCATAACTCCAAGACTTAATACATCCATAGTGAGGCTATATCCATGTGGTTCTTATGTCAACATCAGCCTTTGCATAAAAAGTTCTTTTCTCCTTGCTGGTGTTTAATCCCTCGACACACAGAGAGCAGTTATATTCCCTCTCAGCCTCCAGTCTGTGCAGCTAAACAAGACAGGATCTTCTACTTTTCTCTGATATGATAATCTTCCCTTTCCCCAATCACCTATGCAAGAGGATGTTAGCTTCCAATCAATAGTTAACATGAGGTGCTCCAGATGGGCTCTCACAGAAGTCTTGCACAATGTTGTCAGTGCTTTGCTATATCAGTAAGACTGTTTAAAGTGGAGAAAAAGCTGTATAAAGCAAGTAGAAAATATGAGGGAAGTTTAATTCAGGAAGGAAATTACACCATATAAAAATACACAACAGCAAAGGACATGGGGAAATACAAATTGTGCATCAATCCTTCACCATAACAAAAACAGGCATTGCATATCAGAATACAACTGTCAAAGACATCTCAGAGGACGGTAGTTTGCTGATTTTGAGAGATCCAAGACTTCTCTGAATAGTACCAGCTTCTCCATTTATGAGAGGTAGATTTAGGAAAAAAGGAGAAAATCACTCTTTATTCAGGACACAGGCTACAAATCTACTAATATGGATAGAAATAGGAAGGAATTCCTTCTATGAGCAAGTTTTGTGTTTATAGGAGACTCTCCCAACACTATCTAGCACTAATGATGATGGTACTAGCCACTGACCAAAAGGGGTGTGGGTGTAGCTGGACTGATGACTTGGATTGGAAGTTCGTGACTGTGATTCTGCTCATCTTGGTAAAATTGTGTAGTACTTCTGTGAGCCATCCACATGGAATGACTGCCTTCACTCATTTCTCTGTATGTCTTGGTCAGAATTTGAAGCTCTCTCAAATGCTCCATGGCTTGGTTATTGATTATTCTACCACCTAGACCTTAGAGTCTGGACTTCATGTTCAACCTTGTCCATTCTGAATCAGCAAACATCAACCTATAGCAGACTTGAATCCCCCTCAACTATATATCATGCCAAAAAGGAAAAAGGGATGCAAAGTAAAGATACTGAACTCTTGCTGAACAGGAGGGCTACTCTGTTGCCCACAGCATTATAAGATGCGCATAACCTCAGCCTGCACCAGGGTAATGGGCAAAGCCCTAGGAAAGAGGGCTAAACATCATGCAATGGTCAGAAATGTGAAGTGGATGCAAATGCAAGTTCTCTGAGCTTTAAATCATGAAGTCAGGCAGTGGGTGTGACAGTGAACTGATGGTGCTGCACCCTGCCTTGGGTGGAAATCTTTGTATCATCTGAAGGAGGGAAAAGGCAGCAAGAAGGTGACTTCAACCTGCAAGCATGGCATGCAAAATGCTGTTCAAAAAAGCTACAAATTTATATAAACAAAAAATTCCAGTGCACATTAAAGGGCACCCAATTAGAATTTATTCAAAATGGAAGGAAAAGTCCATCCACTGACTACCGGAGTTATAGCTAACATGACTATTTTTGTGGGACAAAGGTGACCTCCCCCATTGAATTTACTTCTGTAAAGAACACATATAAATGTATACAACAGTGAGTGAGTGCAGAGCAACAACATCGCCACTGTCCAAAATGTTATCATGCCCATTTTCACAAAGCTGAGAATTTTTCACTGAGATCAAAGATTTACTAGTATGTTTGGTCTTCATTTTCCCTGAAAAACACTCATAGCAGACCAGATGAGGCAAAATGATCAAGAACATTGCCATTTTCTTTGCTGCTTCTTACCAAATCCCTGACATGCAAATTCCAGATTCCTTTATGCAAACGTACTCAAACTTATAATGTACCAAATTCCTTTCCATGATAAACCAGTCTTAGCATCTCCATCCAATATCTTTTTTTGCCTCTGCTTTATAAGAATGTGGCTCAAACAAAGCAGAAAATACTTGGTATCATAGCTGCTTTCCATGACAGTATGAAAGAGATACCAAGTTGCCAGAATTTCATACTCTCCAATGTCATGTTTTCTGTTTCCCTTGTTTTCTTTTAATAAATGACAGGAATTAAATAGAAATCAATCTCAATACTCCCATGTAACACCCCAGTACTTAAATCCAATGTTATTCAAGATATTTTCAAGCAACAGTTGTCAAGGTGGAGATTCTTTTTAGGAGAGAAAAAAAAAAAAAAAGGCTTTTGACAAATAAAAGGAGACTGGTATGTTAAAATGCAGATTTGTTTGATTCTGACATTAAAAAAGGTGTGGCTCCCCTGTGTGGAAATGTAAAGGGTGAGCAAGTGCCATGTATTCCAGCTGTTGTTGGTAAGAATTTGTGTTGCCCTGTGAGCAACAAGGAACACTGACACACATTTACAACAGGGGATGAGCCAGCCCTGATTGTTAGTCATGCCATGCCTATGAGAATTCAGTTCCTCTGAACACACTGTGGTTTTTAAACAAAACCACCAGATCAAGATGGCTCTACCACACAGAACACAGTGTAAACCTGGAAATCATATTTGCCATGAAACATGCTGACACTGAAATCAAGTGCAATGGGATTATAGGAAGAAATAGACCAAACCTTCAAGTTTATCACCCAAACTTAGTAAAAGCAACCCTGTGAGGATCCTCTGATTGGTGTGATGCTATTCTGTTGGTTTTTTTATTTTAAAAAAAAGGTTATATGAAGATTCATGGCTATCAAGGTAAACCTTTAGTTCTTCTAGATTTCATTACACCTATATAAATACTTCCCCTGCTGGGTTTCTGTTCTATTCATATGTACAATGGGCTCACCTGGGTTAATTTCAACCCTCAACATGCATTTACCAACTACCATCACCCCACTTGGTGGAAATGAACCTGTCCTTGAGACATGCTCATATCCATGGATGACAGCATATTGATTTTGCGTAACTTAAATGATTGAGTCTTCTAATGCAGCTCATTTACAGAAATTATGTGAAAATTTGCAGTATGTTTGGCACGAGTGCTGTCCTTTTCTCTTTTTTTTTCTTTTTTCATTCTCTGAAAATTATGTGATGAGAACATCTCCATTGTCTTCTCCCTCCCTTGGAATGTTTCTCTTCTGAAAGTTCAGGAACAGGCAAGAGTAGCAAATTTTACTGTCATGAGCTTGAGCATTCACCTGAATTCATATAATTTACCCAGCATTACTTCAACCCAAAAGGTTACAGGATTGGATTGTAGATATTAACACATAACCTTTAGAGGTGAGAAGTAACCTTTCAACCCAAATTTACTATAATACTGTAAAGAAAAAAGCAGGCATAACTATTTTCCTTGGCAGAAAGAACACAGTTTTGATTTATCTTTAGAGATTATACAGGTTTATGTACAGTTTAGGTTTATGCCCTACCTACAAATCCCCATCCTGGCCTATGTCCCATTACTGTATGGCACCACCACTCATAAATGATTCCATTTACATAATTAAAGCTGTAGTCTGGGAATCAAGAAACATGAAACCAATTCCTGGATCTGACACAGGCTTCCTTGGTAACCTTTGGAAAGCCAGTTAATCTCTCTGATATCCAATTCTTTATCTCTAAAGTGGGAAAAATAAAGTGCCCCCATCCTGTCCTTAGTCTGCTTCTCTAGAAAGATAGTGACTTGGGGTAGGAATTGTTCATGTGCAGACTACCTCATCAGCAGGGCATCAATCTTTAGAATTATAGTTACAGAATTAATTGAATAGTAGGATATCAAATGTTTGGTCAGCCTGTGAAAGGGCAGTGAACACAAAGAAGGTACACTGGCCTCAGTGAAGGTACATATATCAATCAACCTAAGATGGAATAACTAAACCCCAACGTTTCATGAGTGGCTTTCTCGAGGTGTCTGAACAGCCCTTTCTTCTCTCTCTCTCTGCCAGCCACTACATATAATAAATGGTTTGTGCCTCCTCCACAGTCAAAGAGGGGAAATGCCTCTTTATAGTTTCCTGTGGCATTTTTTACCCTTCCTTTCAGAGCCATTCTCCTGTTGCTGAACAGTTGTTCTTGTGCACATGTTGCTCTGAGATCAGCTGACACACATCAACAAGTGGCACTCCAAATGAATACACAGCACAGACCTAGGTGATGCATACCTTATTTATGTTTATTGTCACTAACATATCTGCTAAGTCCTCAGCAGAAGTGGCAGGACTTACTTCCCTAAGCTGTTGTCCAGGAAATCAACAGAGCTCTCATGTGAATACAAGCTTATCTGTGCAAGTAAAGACTACACAGCCTGTCTCTTATGAAGCTGACTGTCCAGAAGAATAAAACTCATTTTTTCCTAGCAAATATGGTTGTAATCAATTGGCACCCTGTAATAATGCACTATTTTTCTTTAAATAGATCATAGAATCATAGAATCATAGAATCATAGAATCATAGAACATTAGGGGTTGGAAGGGACCTCTGGAGATCATGAAAAAACATTCATCTTTTCCCTTTGTTAGGTTTGGTTATACCCTCTGAAAAACAGAAATCAATAATAAAATTTATATTAATCATGGAAAATATGTCCATTTGGGGTATGAAGAGACTGTGACTTTCTGAGACTTATCTAAACGACCTTTATTGACATGATCTTGAAAGCCAGCTAGAAATTCTGTGGGAGTTTTAATAAAAACATTGTTCATTATCTGTGTTACAACAGTTCCATCAGATCCCACCAGTCATCAGGGATATGTTATTCTGAGGATTGCAATAACCTAGCAGAGGCACAACCTGTATCTTGAACATATAAATCAAAGTAAAACAAAGGTGTACAATGCAACCACAAGGAATAAGTGAACAGGAGTCCTTAGGCAGTAGTATTTGGAAGTTTCATAACACTGATAAAAAAGCAATACGGTATCACCAGGTACTGTAATGTAATAAAACCATGACACATTGCTAGAATTGGCAAGATTAGGAGAGTTTAAGGGGACAAGCATTACAAGATGAACAATTCTTTCTGCCTCAGCTCACCTGCTCCTGCTATCTGACAGAAGGAAAGACCTGTCACAAGGACATGGTGATAGAGTTTGCAACTTGAAGTAGCAAGTAGTAAGAGGAGAAGTCCATCTCCTGTCCCCAGCACTGTATTTCTGAGAGTGTGCAGGCAAGTGCCCCTTCTGCTCTAAGAAAGACACTAGAGGATGAAATGGATGGAGGCAATGGCAGAGAACAGGCTATGTACCAGAGAGCCTGGCTGATGTTAGGACTGTGCATTGCAAAGTCGCAGCACTGAATGCTGCCACTGTTGTCTGTGACCACACAGAAGAATTACCTTGATACCTTCAGGCCAGACCTGGTAAGATGAGACCTGCTAATACAAGAACAGTCAGCAGCTATACCTGGTAGCACAGACTAAGGAAGTGCATCGTCAGCAAGTTTCAAGGTTTTAAGAGCAGGTTACCTCAAGATTTACAGCATTTCTAGTTTTCAGATGGCATGGAAGTACCTTGAGAACAGCTTTTTCTGCTGTATTCAGCAATCTGTTTCCCATTCTGGCCACAGGCCAGAAACACACAAGAAAAAAATGTGAAGAAAAGGAAAGGCAGTAACTAAATATTTCAGAACCTTCACAAAGATTTAGTTTGAGCAAGGCTTTAGAAAAGGGCAAAAGGCCAGTGGAGAAGTGGGGTGGTTTTTTTTCTTCAAAAAACCATTTGCCCTTTCCCTATCATTTAAGTTAACTAAATTAAATAAGTACCTTCTTGTGCAAGGGTGATTACACAGTTTGCGTGAGTTCTTTGTTTTATAAACTGTGAGCTTTGTTCAAAGCTTTTCTAGTGGCTGTGGTCTGTTTCCTAAGTGGATTCTCTAGTGCCTGCTACTTGGCTGTGCTCTCATTGCAGGTTTTCCTTTGACAGCTGCCCTAATCCTCTTGCTTTTCTATTACTGATCTGCATGTTTTCACATAAGTTACAGAACCACGATGTCCTAGAGACTCTACTGCTGTGTCAAATTTGCTTAAAATGGACATTTCAATAGTTGTTAAATGCAGTACAACAGTAAAGAGTTAGACTCACAGGAGTCTAATTACCTTAGGAAATCTGGCTGAGAATAACCACTACCACTCCTTTGCAGCATAAACTCTTTCTGGTCCTGTATGAATATCAGTTAGCGAGTCCTCACAGCAGTTCACCTGGGTAGGTTACATACACATAGTCTTCGCTCTGCAAACATGAAGGAAGCAGCAAAGGGAATTAGCTTCCCAAGAACACAATGCATCTATGACAGGCAAGCATCAAGATTTCTCAGATGGCTTTGGGGATGAAATCCTGGCCCCACTGACACCAAGGCAGGTGAACACTTAGAAAGGCTTGCCATACTCATCCTCTACAGACATAGCCACCCTACCCCTCTACACAAAGTCCTGGTCATGAAGCCAGTCAGTCATTCTTTCGGGTAGGTGGAAATGAAATGTTCCGTGCATATTCCCAGATGTGTGTGACAACATCGCAAACCTACCTCTCCCCAAACCTTCCTACTAACGTGTATCCTCTGTCTCACTATGTACTTTTTCACTCCTCGTCTCCACTACGCATACGGTGCTGTGCCATTTCTGTTTAAGTCCACATGCCAAGATGTCCGTACAAGAATTAGATCAGTCTCAGTATGTACACAAAACCCTCCAGCTCTGCAAGGTGCAGTGATCAAGGAGCACAAAGAAATGCAACTGAGCAGTGTCTAGATGGGGAGTCTGATGCATTTGCAATGCGCATACCAATGGTCAAATTACAGAAAGGAAATCTTTGTGAACTGACATCCAAAATTTATTTATTAATACAGGCTGAATGACTAATTTATGGCCAGATATTTTTAGCTTTTTACAGAGCATCTATTTCATTATTTAAGATGTTCAATTATGTACCTGTCTAATTAGTATCTGAAGAAAATAGGTTTCTTTATTATACTATGCCTTTAGTGAAAAGCTCTAAATACTCATATTAACCACAAAATTTACTAACGCTGACAGACTTTAAGTTGAAAATATTTAATACCCTTCATGCCACGCCAAATGAGGAAGGCCTGATTCTATCTATAGGAGCATCATAATTGCAAAAACAAAAAACCAAAATAAAGTAATGCAACTGACCGGCAAAACCAGTAAAATAAAAGGAAGATATTCCATTGCAGATTAGTAGTTGTTCAGTTCAGGCCAGAAGACTAATTTCAATAGAGAATACTTGTATACAGGTGGAACAATTTTGTTCATTTACTGCAAGTGTGTCAGGTAAAAGCAATGTTTTCACACAGAGAATATCCTCTCAAGGTCTGCGGATCTCTCGTGTGTCTTCTCAAACAGTTTTAGTAAAATACTGAGCTTAAAAACAGAACAAAATGTTCCTGAACTGGAAAATCTGTTTCATCTTTAACATGACAGATCAAATAGAATGAAATAATTTTTTAAAATGCAACATTTTAATGTGTCTAAAAATAAGGATTTGTGCTGTGTCTCGGATAAATGAGGCAAACAACATGGGGTGGGATAGGGCTACAAACCATATTTGTGGCTTTTTGAAGCTATAAGCTCTTTGTTCCTCGGGGAGACCCACAGCTTGTTGCAGAGAGCCCTACCTTGCTCAGAGCAGCTTCCACAGACTGCCCCCTTAAGGTACCACCTGCTCGGACTCTCCAGGAAGCAAAAAGGTGCAATCTCATCCCAGATATACATGCCTGCTCATGACCTCAGAGACATTATTGTCTACTTTCTTTTGAACTGGGAGTGCACGTGAAGGAATCAGGGATACTGGACTGCCCAAAAGGAAAGACAGTAGATTGCAATTTAGGTTGGGAAAAACTGGTTTGAAACAAATAGTCCTTCAAACATCTAAGACCTTTTCATGTTTGTACTGCAGAAGAAGGTCCACTGTATTTACCTGTGTACATGCACACTACAGAGATGGATCCTTTCCTGAATAGTTAGACCAGATTTTTTTATTGGCTAGATGTCAAGCTTTTCATCTCAATTTCTTTTACTCTTCTCATATGTAACTGAGCAAACAATGAGCTCACAGCCACCTCTACTGCACGTGATTTGAGGGGCTGCTGCTTATTTCCCACATCACACGTATTATTTCTGCCAGGTGCCTGAGCTGAAAAAACTCATCTCCATTTTATTTCATAACATCTTTTATCAGCCATTCACCAAGCCATCATGTGTCCAGGTGTGTGTACAGTTCTATAAAATGAACAGTCATCCCTGCTGATGCTTTTCATTTTGTGATGCCTGTAAATGGTGTGAGTGCTACAACTGCCTGCCATTGGTGCCAAGGCCTGGGAACTCACTGTATTAAGCATCTTCCATATCTGGCTTAAGCAAAGAATGGCAGTTGTAAATAGGCTTTTTCACTCATTTTATTTCAAAATAATTTTTTTAGAAGGCTGGGCCAGTCAGTGTGACTGCTCAGCCTTGTATAAATTGTCCCTTTTCACTCACCTGGCTTGTCACTTAAAGGAATCCTGCAGAAGCTGAACTCATGAAAACAGCAGAAAACAAATCCAAAAGAAATGCAGAGATTTCTATAATTTCAGTAATTTAAACTGGCTATGGAAAGGGTCTGACAAACAGGAGTAGGCACAAGGGAACTGGGCAAGAGACCAGAGAAGCAAAAGAAACCTCACCATTTGGCAACAGTGAGTTGTCGCAGGAGCATATTGTATGTTACATGGTGTCATAGCCTCAGTTTCTTTGTAAACAACCTGGGGATAACCCTTAGCATGGGCAGGATTTTCAGAGGCAAGTGGATCACTAAAAGGGGAGGATGGGTGCAGAAAGGTGAGAGGAAGGACAAAGTCATCTGTACAGGGAAAGGGAAGGAGAAAGCAGTGCAGGGAAAGGCGCCAATTTTCTGTTAGTAGCATGGCTGTAATCTCAAATCTGTCTTCCCTTAGGCGTACCACTGGAAATATTGTGCTTTCACTCCTACCTCAGAAGGCAGAGGGATTTCTGCTGATGCAGACTGGATGAAATTGCTGTTTCTCTAGAAAATGCACATGTGGTCTTTATCAGAGCTTGCCACCTCAGTTTGAGTTCTGCCAGAGAAGGATATATTTATCTGTGTCAAGTCACTCCCCTCGCATGTTTGATGCTTTCTGGGCCAGTAATGTCTACTTCATGGGAAACCAGCCTTGCTCTCTGAGAACTGTGAGACTACAGGGACAGCTTTCCACAGTTCTTTCTCTTCCATCCCACAACGACTATCCCTCCACCTAGGTACATCCCCAGAATCTGCTTGTCCAGCTGCCAGGATTCAATGCCTCTGCCAGCTCTCTCTTAACAGAGGCTTGGATGCCACGTGTCAGTGGACTATCGCTGGAGACAGGGACAGTTCTCCTGCTTCTGGGGAGCTTCAGCATCTCTTGCTACAGCCAGTTGTGAAGCAGTGAAAAACAGACCACAGAGCAGGAGTGCCTGAAGGCCATTGGTGCTGAGCACATTCCGTGAGCAGCATCACAGGCTGGAGTCACATATCTGGGCAGAGGAACCTATATGCTCAAACACTGAAACATGACTCATTTTGTGATAAGCACCAGCTGCAGACTTTGCAATGTGCAAATAATCTATTGTGAGCTTGGACAAGAGAAAAACAAAGCATCCAGCGTTTACCTGTTTACTTTTGGGTTGTTCCACAACTCATGGAATACAAATGACCAGTTGCTGTGTTGCTGACCAAGATTATTTTAAAATGTTCATAGGCTATGGATGAATGCTGAAGCATCTGCCTTAGTGTAAAGCACTTATCGATTGCTGTAAATGGAGATATGCAACTAGAAATTCATTTTTTGCCTGCCCTGCTTCAAAGCTTGCTCTTTATAGTGACTTAAGATTGCTTATTCCGCTCTTTTTATTTTTATTTCATGAGAGAAAGTACATAATTTCATCATAAAACAGGTATCTTGCATCTTCCTTACCTCATAATTACACAGACAGCCAACCTTTTAAGAAAGGCCAAACAGAGCGAGAAGAGTTTCGAGGGAACACATAGGATTTTTTTTTTTCCTTGGGATTTTTGTATTCCACCTGAACTGTAAAGAGCTGCTGGGGGCCTTAGTTTGGTTTCTGTTCCCTTTCTTTCTCCAGCCTCAGCAATCTCCTTGCCCACTTGTGCTTCAAAAAGTCCTTCTTTCAAACATCCACCACTTTCCAGGATGACTGTGGAGCCCCTGTGTAAGGACCCTGACTAATCCCATGCTGTTGTTTGTCCCAAATCTGGACCAAAGTTCTTCAGCTCTATGCCACATAAAGGAAAATGCAAATCTTCAGAAGATAAAGATGAATGTCCCTTTAATAATGTCAAACAGTGTGCAGACAGGGTTAAACTGTCCATTGCCCTTCTCTTTCTCACAACTGCCACCACTTCTTTCTCCCGCCTCGCCTTTCTTGGCTTCTTCTATCTGCCACATCCCCAGAGTCTTCTTCAGTCTTGCAGTGACTCAAAGCTTTCATGGTCCCATTCCTCCCATCCTCCTCCTTGCCCTCCTGGCAAAACACAGCCCAGTCTCCTCTGCCTCCGCACCAAAACGTTTTCTGGGGAGCCGTGCATATGCGCTCACAAATATCAGCAAAGCCAAGAGAAGAGGCATCTAAAATAACCCTGCAGAGTTTAAAAGTAGGTCAGGCAGCGTCTGGTCACTGGGATTACTGGGCAGCAGAGTTCAGATCTGCGCCCAGAGCTGTTACAGCCAGCAAGCAGCAGGGGGTTGTTGTTGGAAATGTGTTTGGACCAGTAAAGGGAATGCAGCATCCATGCGGGCATTGGACCACCTAATGGGCTGGTTTAAATTGGCTGACCTGAACTCCAGATTATACCTGGGCACATGTGAGCAACACTGCAGAGCATAAATTGGTGCTAGGTGGGTTTCCCAAAGGGCATGATCCTGACCCTACAGAAATCAGGTGGAGAGTTGTCACCAACTCCAGCTGGAGCAGAGCTGTACCCTTTGTCACTACAATTATTTCAGGTCTACTTCATGCTGATTTTAACTATAAAAATCCCCCTAGGAATGCTCCTTGTATACAAAATCGCCTCCTGCTTTGAAACATTCATGTCTCAGTTGTTAGCCACAATAATGAGGTGACAATTTCTTCCAATTGGCACATTTCATTCAAGACATATTACTGTAACCTCAGCTGCCTAAGATGTTCAAAAATCAGGTTCAACAAAAGTGCTATTTACTGACGCATGAACAGAAAAGCCTGGAAGTCCACTGTTGTTTTCTTGCCTTTGACTGGGACTGATGCTTCCTAGGCAGGCAGGGAAAGAAAATCTTTAACTATACAGGAGGAAGTAATCTTACAGGCTTGCTGGTGTGAGTTTCTGCTTGTGTTTCCATCCCAGATTTAGAAGCAGTTTCAGCAGCTGTCACAGCCTCCTATGAGATGGCTCGCAACCCTTATGGACCACTCCTAGTTCGGAGGAATGCTGGATCCCCAGCAGAACAGGAGAGCTGGCTTCATGGTGAAAGGAAAGGAACAAAACCACTTGACTCCATTTCATCTTCCCAAAGGGTCGGGGAAGGTGAAAGGGGAGGGGGGGAGAACTCCAGCTGCAGTGCTTTAAATCTATTTTAATAATGTCTTACAGCCTTGCGGTGTACATGAAAGACAATGGGCAAGTACAATTAATAATGATTGGTTTGCCATTACAGTGATAAATAACTTTAAATAGCTCTTTAGAGAAATGTTTAGGGCCTTCCTTTCCCTCTTTTTTTTTTTTGGTGGCAGATGGTGTAAAATCCCTGTGCTCTTTGGACCTTGACCTCCTGCAGATGTTGGGATGGGACAAAATGGTCCTCACGATGGTAGAAAGAAGAAGAAAATGAAAACCCTTCTAATGTACCGTATCAGGGCTAGCAGTGGGGTGGACCACTAACTGCTTTTTTATTACTGTCACTTACCAGCCCTGATTCTCCTGCACTTAAAGAGTTATGTCAGCAATTGTGAGGCAGCTGAAAGGGAGAGTGGATGCATGTGGTGGTGAAGTATTATTGGAAATCAGACCAATAGAAGATGAATGAAAGATTATGAGAGGGGCAAACTACCATAGTTAGCAGTGCTGCAACAAACTAGACATTGATATATTGTCCTCTTGGAGATATTCTGACAGCCTATTATAGTTCCCTTAATGAGGTTGTCATGCATTTCTCTTTTTGTAGCTATTAAAATCTTGTCTACATCTGCTGAGGTTTGCTTCAGAGAGGTGGAGGAGGGGATCCTTGATATTTTGCAGTCCGCCCTTGTTTAGTAGCCAGGGTCATGCCTGGCCTAGTAGCAGAGAGGGATATTTAAGTTTGTCCAAAATGAGAAGTTAGTGGATTTTCAAAGGAAAAGAGCATCCATACTGAAAGAAACATTTCCATGGTTGCATCCTCACAGTGAGCTGAAAGCATGATGGATGTTAATATGACTAATGGGAACTTTCTACAACCATTCCTGGATCTATGCAGATAGTGAGATAATGTGGCATGTGGGTCTCATTAAATATAAAAATCCTGCACATCACCTCTGAATTACAATGTTAGCACACTGCACTGCTCAGTATACTAGCAAGCGTAATCTGACTCTCTCCAAAATATGGAATGAAAAGACTCACTTGAGGATTTTCTTCAAAATAATAAATTATTTCCATGAGTAATGTGCATGAAGATAAGTATGCATGTAGGTAGGTAGGTATGGCAGATGCGTGAGCACCATGTGAGCACTAGGAAGCCATACTTCCACTGCCTGAACAGTCTTTTCCACAAGGAAGGTAAATATGGGTTGGAGCATGAACCTTTCCCCTTTAAGACACTGACTCTTTTGCCTTTGGCTCTTTGGGTCTAACTTCTAACTGTCCCAGAAGAGCATGATATAGCTGATGAGAGGGCTCCAAACAGAGTTTTAACTCAGACCTCTTGCATGCATTTTGCTAATCCAGTTCTCTGATACAAGGTCAGTCATGAGGAGTGAATAGGGCAAGGGTATCCATGGCTGATACATGCAACTAAGGAATCTCCAAGGGCTGGGGAACTCGTCTGCATCTGAATAAGGCTGGTTTAGGGCCACCAACCTCCAGCTGCAGAGTACAAAGCAGACGTTCCTTCTTGAATGCTCTGAACCTTGATATTTAACATCTGAGGACTTTCAGATTCATTTTGAATGAAATCTCTTTGTCCACAAACATTTTCTGCTAAAACATGACACACTAGGAAATTTAATACATCAAATCAGATGCACCAAGTTAATTTCCCGCAATTAGAAATGATACAGTTGGATAATTGCTCCGCAAGGCCAACTGATATATTCTAAAGCCTCTTGGAAAATGTTCTAATACATCCAGTTTGTACATCTTTATTGCAGTTTAATAAACAGAAAGCACATGGATACGGCTGTAATGGGAAACCAGAAAGCCAGCATGTAAAATCATTTGGGATTTGATGTCTAAGTCATCATTAAACTAGGATTTGCAATGAATATGTCAGATGTCTAAGCACAGCTCCACAAGCAGTATAGAAAACAAGCTCCCCCTGCTCTAATGAGGCAGAGCGAAATGGGTGAATACATTTTGATACACAATGCATCAGTGTCTGGTTTGTTTTAGTGAAACAGTAACCTCTCTCCCTTTTTCTGGGTAAATGCAGTACAATAGACTAACGCCACATGAATCTATTATGTCTTATGGGGCTTTTAGCGGGAGTATGACTGTTTAACCAGGCAGTGACACGAGAAGAATTACTATCCGACACTCCAGCTGAAAGTAGAGATTTTATTGATTCACCGCACTGGCCTGCCATTTTAGCTTTGATTGAGAGCCTTTCATGAATCCAAAAAGGTAACACTCCTTCATTGAAAACAACAGCAGGCGGTCCAGCCTGGACTTAAACCATCTGCCAGCTTAAAAGAGAGATGAAGGTGTTTCCCAAAGCATCTACTAGCCTAGATCTATCCAGTAGATCTATCATTCCAACTATTCCATACCCAGGCGGGCATACGAGAAATGCTTGTGAAGTCTTTGACTGGAGGTTTCATGTAAATCTAATTATCAAAAGTGATATAATCTGGAAACCAATTACACCCAGTAGCACAGTAGCTACAACTTCCCACATTCACTCTCTCACTTCTGAAAGAAGTTATATCTTCACATCCCAGAAATTAAGGGATATCCTTTTCTTTTCTTTCCCTTTTTTTATTTTTTGAATAATTTTGTCTTTGTTTATTGTAGATCAGCTGTGATGCAGAAACATCTTTCAGTTAGATGTTTTCCTAAAAGCAGAATGTTCTATTATAAACAAAAGAGATTTGCATTCCCAAGCAAGTCTGAGTTCAGGGTGGCATGTGAGCAGTGTGCATGTTTCCACTTCAGCAGGTATTCATGTAGTCCTGGTTTCATGTGCTGCCATTCCAGGCAAACCAGAACCCACACTGCAGACACAATTTGAGACCTGTAGCTTTCCCTTCTCAGATCTTATGCTTCTTTATTTTTTTAAGACCTCAACTGAAAGCTATGTAAAATACAGTTTTAAAAAATCCTAGAAAATAGGCATGAAATGTAAAGTAATGTTGTATAGTAACATACAGTATTTTGGAGTCCCAAGGTCATCCGACATCAGCCTGAAGCATGTTAAATATAAAAGCTACCAAAAAGAAGTGTATCCAACTGCACTTCCTCAGAAACTTCTCTCTTAAAGTCTACAGTCCTGCTCACATCTATGCAGGATACTGATGAATTTCAGATCCAGAATAAGAACCATTTAATTGTTATATATTATCAGACAAACATACCTAGTTCATTCTCTGCTTTCAGAAAAAATGGGAATTTAAAAGAGAAGAGGCCGTGGAGAAAGCCTAGAAAATATAGATACTGGGGAAGAAAGCATGGAAACACCCCGTGTGAGTCCCTGGGAAATCAGGACCTGGCACAGCCCCAGAGCTAGTGAGCCCCATTGCTTCCAGCCTGACTCATGTGAAGTTCCGGAGGTATCTCCCAACATCCTTTTGCAAGGTGCACGATTTCTGGACAGTTTGTTAACTCAGGTGGGCTTCAGCGTCCCAGCAAACCTGTGCACTGGGAGACATGGTGTGTACCACCTGTGGCGCTTTGACCCCAGCTATTTGACGTAGCACCAAGTTTTCCTATGGCCAAAATTAAGCTTTGATAAGCTTCGTTTTTGAAACCTTTGCCCAGCCCTGAGCCAAAAGTAATAAACTCTGGAACTCAACAGAGTTTATTCAGTCAAAGCAGCATGCTAACATGGTCACAAGGCTTGCTTTCAGCTCTCAGCAGAGACAGAATGAGACCGTGTCCACCCAAAACGCAGGCAGAGCAAGCTCACCTCACTGCAAAGCCCTGCCGAGCACAAGCTCACATCTGCAGAGTGCAAATAAATCCGGGGGCTTTGCAGGAGCCACCCTGGTTCCAGCAGACTGTACATGAAAATAAAACAGGGCCAGGGTGAGGGCTTGAGCCCTGATCTGCAATTGTCCATACTGGTTAATTCTTAGCACGCTCCCTGGTAAGGTTTTGGCCCATAACAACTTACTGTCTCCCTCACAATGCCTAGGCACCCTTAAGAGATTAGCACAGACCTTGGATTTTCCTAAATAGGCAGTTTGCACGAGGCTGCTTTGTTTTGGAGAGAAGAGGTCCATGGACACAAGCCAGGCTGTACCACTTCGCCTCAGAGCCAGTGCTCAGTCTCTGGGGTCTGTCTTATTTAACAGCAGAGCTGGGCTGACCCATTTTGTATGGGCTTAGCTCAACACAGAGCCAAACACACACTCCTGGCATTCCCAGGGCACGGACACACACTGCCCATGGGCCTGAGCTGCCTGCAGGGTACAGGGCATAGCCTTGGCTGCGCAAAAAATGGCTACAATGCTTCCCCAGTCCTGTTGGGCCAGGAAATGGTACAGCCTTGCTCTCCCAGTGCTGTGTCTGAAAGAATAAGCCCAGTCAAGCCAAACTGGTTATGCTCTGAGTCAGCCATGGTGGATCTGCACCCGTATGTGATCAGCCTGAAGCCTGGAGACGTGGATAGCTGAGGACTAAGCGTACAACTCTGCAGCAATTAGCCTTGAGAGCTTACAGCAAATACAAGACAATTTAGACTGACAGGAAATTTTTCCAAGAGACATGATAGTTGCACAGAAAATCTCAGGAATCAAAAATAGCAGAAAATAATACAACGCATTTGGCCTTTTTTCCTCTCTGCCAAGTTTCAGACCAGGGTAATCACAGCGGGGTTGTTTCTGATACACAGAAAAAGAAAATTCAGGCTTGAAATATGATCAGCTCTTCAGGTTCAGTCCTTCAAGTCTGCACTCAGACAAAAATTAAGTAATATTTTGAGAAGCTTGTTAGCAAACCCAGGGACAATTGTGCCTGGCTGGAGGCACCAGTAGACACAGCCTCTCCAGGCCATTTGTTCTCACAGGCTCAATGTTTCAGGGCTCTGGGAATAGCCCACTGTGGATGTGTTACCAGACTGCCAGGGATGCGTGTCATTCCCTTGCATTCCACTTGCTGAAAATCACAAGCTACTGTCAGCTACATTGAGTATGTAATCTGAGAAAATGCCACAAATAGCAAACTGTCAGCTCAGGAAAGATTAAGCCAAATGCTCTTCTGTGCTGCAGAAATGGAAGCGGTGACATGACTGGTACAGCGTAGAGGATCTCAACTTCACAGACAGGACAGAGAAGGCTCCCCAGTAAATGTTCCTAACTGACTGGGCTCCTCTGAGCATATAGGTGCTGGTAAATGAGAAGCACCTTGCTGGATAGAGGCTCAGTACAGCAAGGGTGACAATAGGCTGTGATCGTGTGCGACAGCACAAGTCCAGATAACCACAACAGTTTCCTAGGTAAAATCAACATGTCCTGTGGTTTCTTAGACACTAAACCATCCAGATACGCATCATGGTTTTGATGTTGTTTTTAAGGGCTTATCTGCTTCAAATCCACCTAAGCTGTACTAAGGTGCCTAAACACTTTTCTTCTAATCTCGCTCTCAGTTCCCAGTTGTTTTATGTGCCTTTGAAAGCTCTCCAGCAATCCCCAGGACCTTTTCCATGCCAAGGATTTGCCTGAATTGTTTCCCCATGCTTTTGCTGCCAGCTGCACAGATCCATTGCTGGGAGCAAGAGTGGGAGCTCTGGACTTGCGTGCCTTGTGCTGCACTGCCCTGTGCAAATCTGCACAGAGGCAGACCTTGTGGCCATAGTGTCAGCTGCCCATCCAAGCTGAGCACTCCTCCTTGCTGGAGAACCATGAGAAACACCACTGGGGAGAAATGTAAGAGAAAATGCAGCCCTTGTTTTTCTGGGTAATGCATCCTCATATTCACGTGAGTGACATGCTGGGTCAGTTGTGATGTGTTAAGGAGTGGAAACTTCTTTTAGATGGAAGTCTCATGTCCCTTTTCTCTTCCTCAGGTTCTTATGGAGACACAATTCCTCTGTTTGTTAATCCCACATTGCCTGTCTCCGAGCTGTTTCATACATCACAGAGGAACAGTAGCCCCAAAGTTCCTGGAAATTCCATTAAAATATGTGGCCTGGTAGAGACATAAATGACATTGTGGAAGGAAAGACTGCTGAGTGAGGTCAGCTCTTATTAGACTCCAGAGAACCTAAAAGGAACATATGGGTTTATGAATGTCCAAATCACAAATCCACATTGGGGTTTGCACTACAATGGATGTTTAAGAGACCGTATCGCAGTCAATGCTTCTGTCTCATGTAGATCCTCTGGTGTCACACCACAGTCCCCATTAAAAAGTCAATCAGCCATGAAACAATAACAGAGGTCTGTTACATCCTGTGTTCAAGCAACTCTCATTTCTCTTGTAACATAGGTAAAGCAGACAGGGAAATACACAGGTTGCCGATTGCACCAGTAAGACAGAAAAACAGATTATCTTCCACCAGATAAGATTTTTTTTTTTTTTTGGGTGGGGTTGAAGTGGGTTCTTTAAATGGTGATATTGAATGGTGAGTGCTGGTAACTGCTGGAGCAGTTTCTGCAGCATGACAAATATTCCAGGTTACGTTCCCCGCTGAAGGCTGGCAGGTAGAGTGTGAAACACATTTCAGTCTTAGCCAGTTATTATCCATCCGTGCAAATATACTGTCACTATATTGTACCAGTGCTGTACAGAAGCATCAACAGGCTCAGTCCTGCAAAGCACCATGAAGTTTCCAGGCCTGAGCTCTCCTGTTCTCTGCTGAGGAGAGCTGCACCAAATGGTAGGCAACAATAATAAGAAACACACAGCTTCTGGCAAATAAGGATGACAGATACATCAGAGTTTGTCATTACAATCAAGCTAATGAAGCATTAAAGAAATCACAGATACAACCCAGTATCATAGACTCTGCAAAAGAAATGCGCTTTATCAGGGTCCATTGTAGCCGATTTTGTTGCATTGGCATCTGGGTTCAATGTTCAGTCATTCTGCAACAGCGAATGCTTACAATGCCACAACTCAGTGATGGGCTTACAGGGAGGCTGCTATCGCCAGCTGGATGAGAGATTCACAGCTAGCCAGACTGTGCTAAAATATGCTGAGAGAAGACCAACAGCAGCCCCTCTTCCTGTCATCCCTTCACATCCTTGTTTGTTTCTTATTCTTATGCCTTGTATTTCAGACCGTGCCCTTTTAGGGACAAGAACTGCCATTTTCTCTCTATTTCTCCTGTGCCTGTGGCAATGGAGGTCCCACCCCAGCGGAGCATCAACGAGCTCTCACAAGGTAAATGTTGGTGCGAGACAATGGAAGTGTCTTGTTTCGCTGTTTTCAAACCTCCGGCTCATAAGTATTCCTGTGTACCACAGCAATACCTAAATGGGATCCTGTTATCGCAGCTAAATTTGTTCAAATTCATTTCACTTACAAAAGGTACTAAAACTGTCTTCTTACAGCAATAGCCTCACTTTTGCTAATCACCATTTCATTCAGACTATATTTTATACACTTGATTATTCAGTTTTGCCCTGATAATAACAAATGTGCTATTGTAGGCAAGGAGTAAAATGCTTCAGCACAACCCCTCCATTTCTAATGGGTTCTCTGTTTACATTATACTGTAATAGCTATTGATCTTCACACGATTATGGAATCCAGACAGCATTAGAAAATTCATTAATGATGACTATAGAAGCTTTAACCCCGTTTAAAATGTTCTTCACTTTCAGGCTACTCTACATGAATGACAACATCTATTATGGACAAAGGCACTGTAACCACCCCTAATTTGCAAAGCATATTATCTGTGATCAATACCGAGTGATAGAGCACAGCTGACTGAAAGGACCAATTTTGGAATTCAAGCGACATATGGTTTAAATCCCACAGTAACCACCCCGCTCTAACTAAACAATGAGGACATACAATATCCAGGATTTCTAACGCAGTGCTCCACAATTAACACAGCTCTTCCCTTGGGAGTAATGCCACTATTTACATTTTGGTTTTCAAGGACAGAGAAAGAGTTTGCTGTTTCCTTCAACAGACGTGACAAGGCGCAATGCATAATGAACAAAATGCCGTAATTGCTCAGTAAAGGAACTTTATTAAGCATATGGTGTAACTTTATAAAAAAGAAAAAAAAAACACTTCAATGAATATTTTGTTCTACCAACAAAGTGGTTTCAGGTTGTGGGTTTGGTTTGGTTTTTTGGTTTTTTTTTTTTTTCAGAAAAATAAACGATATTAACAAAATTACTCCAAATACAACAGTTTCATAGGGCTCCTTCCAATAGCACTAGTCTTATATGTCTTAATAATACTTTCCAGGAAGGCTGTTTGTTTTAGCTCTAGCCTACTTTGAAAGACAGATAATGAGGGAGACTACAAGTGCCTAGCTTACTGCTTCATTTAGATTCCACAACTGTTGTCCCAGCCCTTTTCAAGTTATGTATTAATGACAAAGGGTTATGAAAGGATTTTATTAAACATTAAGTACCTTGGCAATGTAACTAAAGGCATAAACCACAGCAACCTACATGACAATTACACATTGCAGTTCTAAAAAAAGGAAGCATTTAATAATTATGGCTTTATATAATTCTGATACCTATAAAAATTCTGGCCCAAACTCAGCCCAAGTGGAACTCACTGACTCATTGGGCATATAACAAGGATGAATTTAGTGTTTTGCATTCATGGGAATAGCTTTGCCTGTAAGAAACCAATATATTTTTCAGCAAACCTCATAATAAGGGACTGACCCGAGTCACATAATTCACATTTTCATCCCCATGCAAACTTCCACAGAAGGAGCTGGATGCATGGCTCTGCTTTGGATGCAGGTTTGCTCACAGTACGTCACCACATATCCCAGTAAACCCTCTCCACATAAAGCTAGTGAGTTTATATAGCTTGTCACCCGAACTATAAGGATAGTCGCTCATTTTCACAGCAACGAGCACCCTAAAGTCTTTAGAGATGGGTTTAGTTTTCCCTGCCGTGAGGTATCTATGACCTAGGTATGAGCTAAGTGCATGTGCTATGGCTATGTGCTGCGGTTCCCCTGATCACCTGAAATGATCCCCCGTCACTATTTGGTCAGTGGGGTCTGGACAGCCATTCTGCCCACATCTGGCAACAACAGGAGTTCAGACACTCAGCACAAACCTGGCACTACAGGTGAGCCAGCTGAATTCCACCCAGCTGAGAGGTATAGGTGATAAGTACATTATATATACTATTCATGGTAACTCTTTCTATATCAAGACCCATTCAGAAGACTGCTGGTTAGTGCAGGCAGGTGCAGGAGGCAGGGAGAGGATACCATTCCACAGAAATCAGGACACAGAAGGGGCTGCCCCCTACCCAGTCTCCAGCCCGCAGCAGCAGGCAGAACACAGACATGCTGCATAACCAGACCCAGAAAGGAAGCCAGAAGGAGCTATCAGATCCCACTGCTTTAGCATAGCCATTGTATGTCAAGAGTTGTGTGATTAAGCCCCTCAACTACCAAATTACAACAGTGTGTGCAAAAAGTGTCACCAACTCTAGATGGCACCACATATGCCTCTGCCCACATAAGACTGGGGATGTAAGGTGAGGAGCACCTGGGGTTCTGTGGGTTGAAGGCACAGGTACTGAGAGACAGCGGTGGTGAGAGCTGCACTGATAAATATCCATATCTGCTTGTTTCTACACATATAGATACGTGTATCAATTGCAATTTACAGCATACAATTTCTAAATGAAGAACAAATTCACACCTTCATACACAAGCACATGCATGTGAACTAAGAGCACTGTCTCTCTCTCCCACATCACTGGCTTTAGCAAAGACATCATTTTACCCCTTATGTACCACCAAAGCAGATCAAATTCAAAATTATGAACCTGAAGTAAAATCTGTTGGAAAACAGCTTGTGAGCAATCCAAGGGCTAAAATATATTAGCTTATATGGAAGCTTGTAGTTCACAGAAATTTATATAAAGTCTCCTGTCTGCTTAAGGATCACAGATTTACAGAAGAAAGCACAAATTCCATTCAATCAAAGGGAGAGCAAAGAAAATTCTCGGGGAAGAAGATACCATAAAAAGAGTGGTCAAATGTGATCAAAGCTGAACTGATCTGAACTGAAAAAATCTTGCCAAAAAAAGCCCAGCTCTTACAAAAGGTGTCTAGAAGCCCGAGGAATAGGAGGCTGTTTCCTAGACAAATTTTAGTCCAACCCAAGTGACATTGCTATGTAAAGCAATCTAAGCAACTTTGTGAGACCAGAATAGCAGAAGAAAAGATAAGCACTTAGCAGTCTCAGTCTTAATGTAACATCGACCACACCAGCAATCATAACCTTCAACTACCTTGACATGCAAGGTAAGCCACTAAGAAGAGAAATTCATACATGGTGCAGATAATGAGGTTAATTTTTCTGTGAGCTATCATGGAAATTATTATAGTACGTTATCAGTACTTTGCTAAAAATTTTCTCAGTATGGAAATCAATCTTTCTTTCTTCTTGGCTAGAGCATAAAGCCTGAGATTTATAAAGCCTTTTAAGGTGCCTCTAAAATTAATGGGAATTGGATGTCCTCATTACCTACATGCTTTGAAAAACTCAGCCAAAATGCATAAAATGCATAGACAGTGGCTATCATTAAAACCTCTCCAATTTTGCCTTTGAAAGTGGATAAGGATATCATCATGTTCAAATGATTCCCTGTAAAGAATTTAGCATCAGGAATATTTAGCGAACACTACGGTGCTCACAGTAAATTACTTTCAAAGGCATGTGAAAGACTTTAATGGTGCCTACACAAACAACTGCATGAAGTAATACGATGAAGTGAACCTCTGGGGACTACTTGCCAGTGATGCAGTCCTAAAGGGATGGAATTTATTATATATCTCAGGTAGCCACTTTGTTGCCTCAGTTGGGAAAGGTCTGGTAGGCTAGGCTATATATCCTTAGAGCTAATTGTCTGCTGATCTGCATAGACTAGTCCACAGGCATGAGTGCAATCGGGCTGTTAGGGCTGGGTCTGTCAAAGCCATTATTGAAATCATGGTAAGTTCCCAACCACCTGAAACCCTCAATAAACCATCTCCATTTCACCACTGCCACCCTCTTGAGCAAAACCCGTGTTGCTCTAGATCAACTCTCTTCCTTAGTCCCACCTTTATGCTTTTTCCCTATAGTCTGGGCAAAAGGGGCATCCTTGCCAGATGACTCCTTCCCCAGTCTTGACCACACTTCCTTCCTCACCCCAGCTAGCCAGTAAATGACAATGGAAGCAAAACTCGGGTCTGTAGTGTTACAGTGAGGGTCATGCAAACTCTGGACAAAGTTTTTGCTGCTGTTGCTACCCTGCTAACAGCACTCAGATGGGCTAGCTTATATCTAGCACTGGCACTGATATCATAAACAGAAGTAGTGCAATCACATTCCGCAGTGGAGTGCAGATGAGAAAACCAAAGGAGAAAAGCTTCAGCCTTGTATAATTTCCATGATTAAAATCAACAGCAATGTTTGACTAATTGGCCCACAAAGGCCTTTGCATTGGCATAATTTAAATAAGCTTAAAAACAGAACAAGGTTAAAAAAACATCACCATTCAGCCTACCAGCCAGGCTACAAAGTCTCTTCACTGAGCTTTGAGCTGCACAAAGCTTGCTTGTCTCTGCAACAACCCCACAGAGCTACCCTAGCTTTCTGGTGGAGTGCCCCGCTGAAAAGTGAGACTGATGAATGTGTTGACTGTCAACATCACCAGCCATTTCATCTCTGGACAGGGACACAGTATAATTAAGGGACTGCAAGAAGAGGGTGAAAACGCACATTTTTCCCTCTCCTGCTCCATGCCAGTGCCTTATCTTCATGTATCTCCTTACCCTTGCACAGACTTACATGAAGGCAGGAGAACCAGCTGGAGAACTGGCAGTTTCTCTGTTATAATTGCTGAGAGCAATGTGTGTGGCATGACCTCACGTCATGGACTAGTGGTTGCATTTCCATGTACTCATGCACAGTGCAGGTGGACCTTGTCCTGTATCTGCTTTCAAGTTAGCTTCAAAGTATTCTTCAAAAGAAGTCACGGGAAGGCTGAGATAGAAGTGGACCAGGTTGGGTTCTGGACATCTCTTTCAATACCATGGGTGAGATCTCTATTGAGAAGGCCATGGGCCATCAGGTAGGCTACAAACTATCTGAAAGCACCAAATGAGATCTTGACCGCATCTGCCCAGCTCTAACTGATTGCATTAATTCAGTATGAGCCAGAAAACAAAGCATTAGGCAAACTTTGTTATGTAACTGTCGCTGAACTCACATTTGGGGTGGCAGGCCAGCGGGTGACAGAAACCACTCTGGCAACTGCTAATTGGCCTTAGTAAGGAGTAAGTCAAAGAGATTGGCCTGGGGCAATGTAATTAGCAAAGTCATTGGCAGTTTATGCCAACAGTCTTATTTAGAAGGTAATAAATAGTTAAAACAGCAGTGTCCTGGGGGCAGGAGCACATACATACAAGGATGGCTGATGAGGTAGGGGTCATCTTCTGTAGGGGTCAAGCTGCCACCAAGGACCTGACATGTCCCTCTGCCAGAGTGAGCATCTACCCCTCAGGGTCCAGGGTGCTAGTGTGCGTCATGAACCTGTGTGTGATAGAATGCAATTCTTGGAATAAAAAATCACTATCCACTCACTAACCCATCTTGGCAAATAAAAAGGTTTCAGATGGTATGTTGCCAGGTGGTGTGGGTCTGTTTCTGTGGCCACCCCAACCAGTGCCCCCACAACAGAGGATTCAACTGTGTCTTAAGCTGAGGGAGCATACAAGAGGAATTCCCAGGCTGTGCCCAGCCCAGGCTCATCACACCACATGTCCAACAAGATGAGAACTGGTGGGCATGAGCCCGCCTGTCAGCTCACAGAGTAGAGGACTGCCAGGAAGGGGAAAGAGCAGCAAGGGAATACAGAGAAGTGGGGAATGGGCTCTGTTCCCAAAGACCTTGCTCAGCACATCAAGGTTTGCTGTAATTTGCTGCCCATAGGTTAACAGTTAATTACTGTCCCCTGTAGCAAAGATGAAGTGAGGAGGTGTGTGAGGGGCACAGTGTCTCCCAGAGCAGTTCCTGAGATGCAGCAACTACCCGGCTTCTGCATCGCTCTGAGCGAAGCCTTGAGATTCACTCTAGCCCAAAGTAATGAGCCTGGCTCTGGCAATAAAGAGATTGTGGCAGTAAAGTGAAACAGTCATTGTGTACTTGGCAATGGCTCCAGCCTTGAGATAACCTGCTTTTTAATTGAGCTGAGGAATGTTTTCATTCTTTCTCAAGTTGCGTATTATTTATGGATACAATGTAGAATAATAAAAATTACATATCTTGGCAAAAACAATGAGCAAAAAGTCAGCTGGAAGAACACTACACAGCGGGCGTATATATTTCTAGAGAGGTAGTAATCTATTTTAAGTATCATTGTGCTCTGTTTCACTGTGGTAATCCACACAGAAAGCAGCAGAATGCTAGCGGTGTTTCTGCACGTACAAAGAGACCTTGTTTAAAAGCGCAATCTCTAGGCATGTGCTGTGAAGTCCCTCACCTCAGAGCCCCATACACTCATCTCTTTACAGGCCTCTCTCAGTCTGTACTCCAGCAGAGATGCTGGTGGAGGGAATGGCCACAAAAACTACACCTCATGCCACTGCTCTGAAGCGCTGATCCTCAGCAGAGCATATTCCCACTCCTCTACAACGGAGTGAAGTTTCCATGCTTCAATGCACTGAGCACAGGCACTATTGACAATTGGTGGGGGGGGAATGTGCTGCCTTTATCCATTTTTAATTGCTGGAGACTGCAAAGTTGTTCTTTAGGAAATAAATACTTTACTACTTTCCCACTCTCAGCATGCCAACGTATTTGGTTTATCGATGGGCATTTAATAATAACTTTCAGTACCGGAATTTTTTCAATTGCTTCTTCAGATTTTTGCTCCAAACCACTGCGGCTGGATTACTCATAGGAAAAGCTGAGCAATTGGATTTTGTGTACTGTGTGTCTGCATAGAGAGAGTGTGAAAGAGCACAGAATCACTTAAATGATAAATCACTTTTTTTAAAAAAAAAAAAGTATTTTTCTTTTTGCAATAACCTTTTATCTACAACCCTGCTGTCACAAATATGCTGTTTAACACTTTGTGCCTTGTCATCATTCGTGAACAGAAAAAGCAGGACTGCACTGCACACATTATCTTAAAACCCTTTTGTAGCCAACAGGTCTTTGGGCCTACAACCCAAACATGGGGAGAATTGACTGAGGGAAGAAAAAAAAACAAGGAAAAGGAAAGAATGCTGAACCTATAATGTAAATCTCATGTTTAATTAGGAGACCTGAAGAACTGTGGCCAGGAAAAACATGTTTCTCTGTAAGTGGTTTTGAATAGCACTGAAGATGAATATAATAAGGTTGACAAATACACCTTGGAGGGTGACTGCAAGAATAAAATCGATTTATTTAATAATTTAGCAATTGCTTCCAGCCATATCTCCCATTAAAATCTGAAGGCCATTGTATTCTATATTTCTTTGGTCTTTTTTTCTCCCTTTTAGTTATGCTCCACCAGCTTTGATAAATAAATAATACATGGGGGGAAAACACTTATCTTGAGTACTTTGCCACAACCCTGTAGGGCTCTTTGATTCTTTCTAACTCAAAATAGATCAAGCCAGAAACAATCATCTCCCTAGAAAAGAATGATGTTTCAGGGTTAATACTCTAAACATAAGCAAGGAAGTCCAAAAATTAAAATGGTATTAATGACTGTCAAAGATTGAAGTGAGTAGGCAATATATTAAATGCATATTCTACTTCCCAAAACCAAGTGGAAAATCACCTGGACATATAAACAGCAGCCAGCAGCTACATGCTCTTTTGTAGGAGTTAAAGGAAAACGAGACATAATAAGAGTAAAAATTAATCCAGAGATAATATTTTTTATTCTTCACCTGTTTTAAAGTTTTATCCTTATAAATGTTCCTACAGCTCAAGCTTCCTGAGGTTTACCTTCTGACAGTGTTTTGACCATAATTGTTACAGATTCTTATTTTTACACTGTGCATTTTAGAAATATATTGCACAGCCTTGCTTGTTAATCAATTAAACATTAAGTACTCACCACCTTACTCATGGAAAAGCTAATGTAGTCCAGGCACAATTCTTCTGCAACTATTTTATGCAAAATTCATAGTATGAATTCTATAAACAATTCATAAAGTCAAGTATGAGTTTGATATAGGTGCATATCAGCAATGCAGGCCAACTTCATTTACACTGAGAAATTAAACACAAGCCCAGAAAATGCCTTTCTGCCCACTTTATTTAGATGATAAAGCCAGCTGCATGGTCAGGGGGACCTTCCTCAGTTGCTCTGGCAGTTTGATGCTTTCACTTGCAAGACCCACGGAGTAGTTGAACTCTGCAATAGCTATAACAATATTAATTAATTCTTTTCAGCCAAGTACTTCCATTTCCCCCTAATATTGTTCTTTTTAACCATTCTAAAACTAAATAAAATGGAGAAAGGAAAGAGAAAAGAGCACACACTAAAAGCCATTATAAAAGAACCAGCTGAATGGATGTCTTTCAACTGATGTCAGTGGACTTCAGATAAATAAATGGGAAATTGCGTTAACGTGCCCTTACTTTTCCCAACATACCAACAAAAAGTAGCTCTTGAAAGAGCTTATATAATAGGCCCACGTGGATTTCCTTCAGCAGGAGGGCAAGGCAAGGCAGCACTCTCCACCTCAAGCTGCTGTTTGGCGAGCCACGAGCAGACAGCTGGACCGTGGGAGCAGAGCCAGCGGTTTTTACCCATGAGGCAACTGTGTGTGATTCGGATGGGATCCAGGCATGATTACACACCATACCCCATCGTCTTCATCTCCTGACACCTTAGCTTCTCATTTCCATACCTTGGGGCTCTCAGGCCTTCTTCCCACAGCCTGGGCAGGCACATAGCATTGTCTGTCCCCAGAAGGTTTGGGGGAGGAATGAGCCCTTCTAACTGTTTACCAGTGTGGTCAGTTGAGTCTAAGGAGTTGAGTCCAGAGCTCCCACCCCAAAACACTTAGGGCTTTTTTGGCCACATGTGGACAAAACCCTACTGACTGGATGAAAGGGTGTCAGAGTTTCCCTGGCAAGAGCTGGAGCACGGGGGAAGATTTTCCCACATTAGAAACTTATAAGTGAGAAGAACAACACTGTGGAAGAAAACCAAGCACAGCCCCTTTGCACCCTCACCTCCAGTAAAAATGCAGGTTTGCATCCCTGAGGCATGGGATGTTTTAAGCCCTTTTCTTAAGATCAGGGGCAGTTCCCATCATTCCTGCAAGGAAGATGCCATGGGCTGTGTCATGGCCCTTGGTGGTTCAGAGGGCAGGACAAGGACGAGGAGCCAGAGCAAGGCTATGTGGGTATAAGGGCAACGTGCTCACTCTCAAAGATCACTTCACTTCCCTTTGAACAGTCTCACAGTGCTCTCTGCAAGAGCTTTATTCGGGTCTTTAGGAGGTCTCTTCAGCCATCCTCAAGAGGAGCCCCATAGCCTCCAGCAGGTCATGCAGATTGCAACCTTTTTAAGTATTTCTTCCATTAGGGGACCCCTGAGAACCGGTGCTTCAGGCAGGCCCTGTAGAGTGGTAAGCAAACACTGAAACCATCTACTGTTTGTTTTTGTGCTAAGATTTCATTGGGGAATACAGAGAAATTGGGGATAGGAACAGATGGGTGGGTGACGAGATTCCCTCACCTCCCCTTCTCCATCTCAGGTATCTTGTGCCCTTGCCAGGGTTAACCCAGATAAGCAGTGCAGTGGCTGTGGCCAGCATGGCCAGCAAGCCATACTTCAACAGCCAGCTTCCCCTTTAATCCTGATTATTCTTTAGAACCGAAATGGGGGAGGGGCAGGATGTGGATTTTGCTGCTTCTTGTGCCTGTGCAGAGCTGTGTTTTCTCTCCTCTGCACAGGGGCAGGCTCCCTGCTCCTGTGTGTGACCTGCAAGAAATCCAGCAAACGGGAGGAGGACGAGGAGGCACCGCTGAAGCAAGCAAGGGACAAAAGTGACTTGCTTGCTTCCGCTGCAGGAGTTGCTAAGAGGAGGCACAAAACCCCCTGGACATTACCACCACCGGAAAGTCATTAGGAAGCTCACGGCCACATCCCCAGCACAGATTGCAAGTCCGCCTCTCCCAAGGCACATGCAGAAACACGGAGAGCTCAGGAGAAGGGCTCGGCAAGGAAAGAGGGGGAGCGGTCCCTTCCCTGGAAGGGTGGAAATGAACTGGAAAAGGGGTGGGTGGAGCTCAGCGTGGTCAGGCTGTGGGTTTGTTGGGATAAGTTTCTTTCTGGTTATAAAGTTTTCCCCTCCCCTCAGGATATTCTTTTTTTTTTCTTTTTTCCTAAGTTTTATTCATGAGTTGTTAACCATTTTGTTTAGCAAATCGGTTTATCCCAATGACCTCCCCTGCTTTAATTTTCGAGATGGCAGATGGCTCTAAAGAAATCCCCCTTAAATGCAGACCCAGACCCAGGCTGTTTTTCCACACACTGGACCTGCATCAACATGCCAAGCACAGCTCCAGAAAGAAGACAAAGTCCCCAAGAAAGAAGTGGGGAGGGAGAAGGAGGGGGCAGGGAGGAGAGATAGACTAGACAGAGGCCAGGTTGAATATTTCTTGCATTGTTAATAGTCCGGGATTTCTCTCCGGTGCTGTTTGCAACCCCCTGCCACTACTATCTGTGCGCAGGCAGCAAATTCTGTGGAGGATATCCTGTAGGACTGATATCCCCAGGCTTCTTTTGCAAGAGGCAAACATCAGAGGGAGGAAAAACAGCCAGGAGTGAGGGACTTGTTCAGGAATGAAGGGCAGGAATGATGTGCAGAAAGCAGAGGCAGCATCAGACCAAGCTGAGCAGCTGCATTGGTATGAAAATACAAAACGGGAACAGCAGGTTGGAAAGAAATATGGAAAATGCAGTTTGAAGTCCTGGCACTTTGAACTGCCTGCTCAGCCTCATGGTGACTCCTCCTCTGGCACTCATGTAAAGGGCAAAGTGTCTTTGCAAAAGGTGCCCTAACCCAACCTTTGTAGAAGACCTTAGTCCCACTTTGACCCCCCCTCCCCCCCCTGTCCCCCAGTACATTTCCAAGTTCTAGCCCATTCGGTTGTTATGGATGAATAAGTGAACCGTGTTCAAGAGCTATCATTTATCTCTTCCCCAGCTGGCAAATTTGTGAGAAAAATCTATACAAATTGTCACATCTCCTATCTTTCTCAATTGGTAAGTAATACTACCCAGAGATGCCAAATTCCAAGAAGCAATTCTGTTCATTTTAGCCCACCATCACATGGCTCTGGTTGAAAATGTGGTGAGAACAGCAATTGTTTCTACAAAAAAAACCTGTAAGGACGAAATGTGTTCAGGTTCTGCACCACCAGATTCCTCCCTGACCACAGCTTATGCCCAAAATTAGAGATCCCAAGCAGGGCTCACAAATGGCAGTGTGAGCTCCTGACTCAAATCAATTCTTTCCAGTCTCCAGAGGGACTGTACAAACATAATTCTGCTAACCATTTAATCTTGTGATTCATTTAAAACATTTAAGTGAACCCTGTTGGCATTCCTGGCTGAATTCAGTCATTTTGAGGGGGAAAACTGAGGAGAGGATGAAATCTTGTAATGTGACATATCACAGCCCACAACACCAAAAAGGGACAAAAGGCAAGGAACAGCCCTCTACTCATTCCTTCCCTTTCAGTCAAGACTATGGACTTCCATGGGATGAGCACATGTAAGGCTCTGCTGACCCAAGTCCTACCAACAATAACTTCAGCCCATAGCCAAGGTATAATATATATCGTAGAATCACGGAATCATAGAATCATAGAATGTATTGAGTTGGAAGGGACCGCTAAAAGTCATCTCGTCCAACCCCCCTACAATAAACAGGGACATCTCTAACTAGGTCAGGTTGCTCAGAAACCCATCAAGCCTGACCTTGAATGTCTCCAGGGATGGGGCCTCCACCACCTCCCTGGGCAACTTATTCCAGTGATCAACCACTCTCATATTAAAGAGCTTTTTCCTAATGTTCAACCTAATAATTGGACTCCATCATAGGACATTAGTTTATGTGTTGCACTGCTGGGAATAGCTTGAGCAAGATACCAAAAGCAGCAGTCACAAGCCGTTTTTACCTCGAGAAAGGTGTATGTTATGCCTGGAAAGATGCAAACTGGTAAGGTCTCAAGTTTCTTTATAGAGCCTCTTGGTTTCTTTTCATTCTGCCTGGTTTGTTTTGCACTTTGCTTAACCAAAGTTCTATCCTGAGACCAGAGAGACGGTGGAGGAAGACAACAGGGCTCCAACTGCATCAAAGTCTAAAAACAGCCCTAAGTAAGTATTGATGACTCTCACTGATGAATCCCAAAAGTGCCACCATCACACAGCTCAGTCCTAACCCACACACAAGGGAATTATTTCCATTTTGAGGGATGATGCAAGGTACTATTCCAGCATAGCAAAGCCAACTGCCTCCAATGGCTTACTGCATGGTAGTGCCTAACAGACCTAAATGAAGTGGCCACAGGAATATACTCACGGCATTTCCCAGAAAATGGAGGAAAAAAGCAATGTTCTAACATCACTGAAGTAGAGAGCCAGGCTGTTGACTTCACTGTTCTGTCTCATGTGAGACATGTTCACATCAACTGTTTGCCCAGCTCAAAACACACACTCCAGCTCTGCTGCTATTAGAGACAAGTGACCAGTTTCCCTCAAAGGACTTATTTGCAGATCATAGGTTGGTTTGGTTGGTTTTTTAAATTTTGTTTATTCCCCAAGTGGATTGTGATTTCCTCAAATGCTTCCACTCAAACCATTTTTCCCCAGTGTTAGAAGTCAAACAGTGTAATGTCTGAGATGGTCCATGATTATTTCTGTTCCCTGATGCAGCTCTGAGTCTGGAGTTCTATCAAACAACTGTGGCTTCCATTCGTTCAAGGAGAGGTAGCAGCAAAACAGCATTTGGAAATTTTATAAAATATTAAACCTCCTGCTTTCTAGGCCACACAGTCTTTGCCTGAGGCAGCATTCATATAAAAAGTTAAGCTATTACAAGATTTATTGCCTAGATGCAAAGGAGCGCACAAAATTGAAGTCTATGTCTCAGCCAGTTGGAACACAAACAGATATTCCTCCTAAGGTGCCCTGAACTGTGCTGGAAACGGGCAACAAGAGAAGTGCAGTAGGCTCAATGCAGATCAGCCTGTGCTAAAATAAAAGCACCAGCCTGCAAGCAGTCATGCCGTATAAAACAATCAGATTAAGGAGGGCACATCCAGCCACGGTTCACTTAGACTGTGCACCTTCATCAGTGCAACAGTATGACATTGCCAGCATAACATCAATCACTAGCATGAAGGATCCTGACAGTGGGAGGTAAGTAGCTGTCTAAGGAGGAGCCTTCAGTACAAATACTTAGAATCATTCACGGGTCCTTCAGCCACCATAAGTTTAACCATACTGAGCTCCAGATGGGCAAAAGACGCGTGATATTTGGGCCAGGACATCACTGGCATGGCCTCATATGCCAGCTATACTCAGCATTGATATACGGACCAGGCTTCCCAGGGGCTCCACAGCAAGATATGTGTTTCTAAGACCTAATGCTTCACTTCTTCTCTGTGCTACTCAGTGTCTGCAGACTGACAGATTATCTTTTTTTCATTACATTCATATGAGGAATATGGTTTTACAGGAACTCAGAATGGAAAGGACCATTTTTAAGTGGTTTTATGAAGACATATGGAAGCCAGGTCCCTCTATAGCCCTAGTGAGACTTCTATCATACTATTGCACATTAGCTTTTCTCCTCCACAGTGGTAATTCTCCAGTGCTTGACAAAGCTTTTAGCTCAGCGCTGCAGCAAGACAGTAGCATTGTGAATCTGTTATGCCACCTGCCTCAAACTGAATATTGGAAGAAGATGAACTGTGTGTTCTGAAGAACAGAAATAGTCTTCGTTGGTCATACCATACCCTCCTCACTGGAAAGCCTTTGCATCCAGCAAAGATTTGGTACATATCCTGGAGCAAGTTTTATCCATTGCAAGTGTCATGGTGCCTCATGTACACAGAGCCAAAACATTGATTAGTAGCAGTAGGAAAGAGTATTCTCACTTTTACATGTGCACACACATGCACATACAACAGTGGCAATAATTTTTTTCAGCCAAAAAAAATCAAGTATCATTTCCAACCTTGATTTAGTAATAAATTCTCACAGAATCATAGGCTTAGGCTCATGTCCAGCTTTTTGTCCACCGGTACTCCCAAGTCCTTCTTTGCAGGGCTGCTCTCAATCCCTTCATCCCCCAGCCTGTACTGATTGCCCCAACCAAGGTGCAGGACCTTGCACTTGGCCTTTTTGGGCCTCATGAGGTTCACACAGGCCCACTTCTCAAGCTTGTCCAGATCCCTCTGTATGGCATCCTGCCCCTCAGGCATGTCAACTGCACCACTCAGCTTGATGTCATCTGCAAACTTGCTGAGGGTGCATTCAGTCTCACTATGTCACTGATGAAGATATGAAACAGCACTGGTCACAGTATGGACCCCTGAGAGACCCCCTTATGGACACCCACTTGTCACCAATCTCCATCTGGACATCAAGCCATTGACCACTACCCTCTGGATGCGAGCATACAAACAATTCCTCATCCACTGAACAGTCCATCTATCCAATCCATATCTCTCCAATTCAAAGAGCAGGATGTTGTGGAGAACCTTACAGAAATCTAGATAGATGATAACCTGTATATATAGATGACCATTATAGTGTATCTTTTGTGGCTACAGAAGGAAATTTTTGCAGACAATATAAAATTAAGTAGACACTAAGATTTAGAATAGTCCAATCCTGGAGCAGAAAAAGTAAGGAGTTCCTTACTTGTCTGAAAGTATTTTTAAAGAAGTATGCATAGTGCATAACATAGAGGTGCAGTTCATTATAATAAATAAAAAATAGGGAAAAGCAAAAATTAAGATAAATAACAAAACTCTTATGTTCCAAGGGAAGATTTTACTGCTTCCTTGGCACTGCAAATTGAAATTCACTGCTGCAGTCCTCTCTGCACATTAGTTGACTGCCTTCTTGGGAAATATTTATGTGACTAAAGGCTTACAGGATCAGGCCCAGTATAAATAATAATGGGATCACTTAGGCAGAGCTTTACATCTGTACAAACAATGTCTAATGAATTCCTGATGGAGTTCTGCTGTTGACTAAGGAAATCATGTGAGAACCTCCACAATAAAGGAAGAAGCAACACATTTTGGATCAAAGGAAATCATAGAGAAAAGCAAACTAATATACAAAGGGCTGCAGTCATTCTTGACATATTTCCTCTCAGTCATTTAGACCCTCTTTAGGCACTGGCACTATTTACTTTATAGCAAAACCTCCTGGCCTTTGAATTAAAAAACCTTCAGTCTTTGATATCAGAGCTCTCATGTTTAACCAAGAGGACAGTCTTGAGGGGGAAGAGGAAGATATGTGCAAACTTCAGCTCCTTACAGTGTGAACTCTGTAATGCAGAAGTGACTTTTCATTCTGCTATTGTGCAGTGTAAACACAACAATGTCCAGATCCATGCCAAAAACTCCTGGGTGCTCAGGAACACAAACAAAAACAACGGTCCAAATTTAACCAGGGTATGACCATACTGAAACTAACACCAGATGCTGAAGTTGGGTGCTCTTCTTGAAGTGAATCTCTTTGGAAAGTGATCTCTTCTACATGGCTTTAGGAACTACAGTATTCCTCGTAATTGCAGAAGCTGTATTCATTGATAACCTCCACCATATCCTATGCTGGCTGTCTTCTCCCTCAAGCCATGCGCACAAGATCAGATAAAGGCACAAATAGTATGTTCAGACTCAGACCGTAAGAGAGAAGTCTCCTGGTCCTGTTTAATTGAACTGTCACATGTCACTAAAGGTTCCCTCTGCTTTTTTACACCCTCCCATGTCCTCTAAATCAGGTTCCAAAACCAACCTTCTCATACCCTAAAACCCCACTGAAATATAATTTACTACAATTACCTATACCGTCCTCTTTTTCAATCCAAAAGATGTATCAATCATGCCTGCTTTGTACGTGTGTGGTATGTATAGTGCCAGGGTCAGGGACTAAAGAGCTAAAGAGCTTGACAACTACTCTGCTTTCCAGGACTTTTTCTGTATTTAAGAGGTGGCTGTTGAAAGTAAAGCCCTTTTACTGGGAAGTCTGTAGCCAGCACTTCCAGTTGCCCATTCTACATCTCTTTAAGTCATGCCTCATCCTCTTTCTTCCTCCAGGGATTACATGCTCTTTGCTGCCCACCTTAGCAGCAGGCTTAAAGACTCTGTGTGCTCCCCACACCTGGTAGAGTACTGCCTCAGTGCTGCCTTGAGACAAGAGACATCAGAGCTCATTCAGTTCTCATAAGTAGGCATCTAGCTCCACTTGAGGTGCCCTCACTACCCACATATGCATGCTTGGCATGACACAGGCAGGACTGGAAACCTGTACCTTCTGAGACCAGCTGGATAGGATGCCCTAGGGCAGTACAAAAGGATGGGTATGGGCATGCCAGCATTTGAATTGAATCTGTGGGGCAGGATTCATGTTCCCTTGACTGTACTGACCACTTCTACTTGAATATAATGGGGCTTTTAGACCCACCACTGATGTTTAGGCACCCAAATACAGGGTAGTATAAACTGGAGCTCAATCTATCTTAATTCCCTGAGGCTGGATTTCAGCCGTCAGTGACCAGTTTTTGAGTGACCAATGCACAGAGCTATTCAGTCCATAGCTCCAGCATGCAGAAGGAGACTCCCCAGTTAGCATGGGGACCTCTTGACTGTACAGTTGGGAGCCAAATATCAATGTGCCTCCTAACATGTAAGATCGATCCTTCACTGGAGCTAGATCCTCATCAGGGATGAACACTGGAAAAGCCAAAACATGAATGGGAGCAATCCAAAAGCAAAAAACCAGACAACAAGTTTTATCTTAGTTGAGGACCTGCAGAAGAGAATGCTGCAGAAATGGCAAGAAGGAATAGTGGACATCCATAATGCCTGAGTCAGCATGCACCAGAAAAGCAGGTGAGTCTAAAGACATGGGTGAATAGTGCTGTAATTAAAGGAATCCAGCACCCTCAGTGATGCAAAAATATGGAGTGGTGAGACACAAACAGCAGAGACCATCCAATACAGATCCCAGCCCATAAGGATATAAATATATGGATGAACTGTCAGCCTTGGATCAAGAAAAAGAGGAGTAGATGCTGCAGTTACAGATGAAAGCAGCAGCAAACTCCTATTTTTTTATTTTTTTTTAACAGAGAACCTCAACTACTGTCCAGTAAACCAGTCAAACTGCCTGCAGGGAGAAAATTTAGAGAAATGATTTCTCACCACTTTAATGCTCTAAAATTAGCACTGCCAGGAAATAAGCATGTAAAGAGGAGAGATTATTCTTGGCATAGAGCTAAAAAACAGTAGATAATGTTACCTGAATCACTTCTACTGACTGCAAAATAACTAAAATACGTCCAAGGGGTTAGTTGGGTACCAAAAAGGGACCTGCTAACACCATATTTGAAAAACAAAGGACATGTCAGCAAATGAGCAGGAAAATATCCTGAAGGTTTAAAGGAAGGAAATGAAATCCTGAGAGGTAGCAAGAATACATCTATTCATGAAATTGATAAGAAAATCTCCAAGGCATGTATACTGCTGAACATAAAAATAAAATTATAAAAGAAAGGATGAAACACAAAAGCAAGAAACTAATGAACACAGCTGCCTGGCTTGGCTCAAGGGCCTCTTTGAACCAGTTAGAAACCCTTCAGCATTTGGAAATCGGACCAAACTAATGCAAATAGCAAGAAGCATAAAGTACAGCAAGCAATGGGTAAGGAGTGTATGAGAAGAGGCTGAAACGATTTCACAGAGAAGCAAGAGCTAAAAGTCATAGAAGCTGCCTGTAAACAAGAAGACAGTTGGGAAACTGCAATGTCCGTTGGATTGTCAGAGACAAAAAAAGTGGTTGTTAAGCAGAGTCAGAGAGAGCAGGAGTCGTACAAGGAATCTTTGTCATGTGGCTGATTTCCTTCATAGATGGATACTCTTAGCATTTCAAGGAATAGTCTTTTATTGACATTTTTTCAGCACATTTTAAATGGCTTTTCAGATTACATGCCGAACTCCAAATGCTTGGGCAAAGTTTACGAGAAACAGTTATTAGTTATTATTATTGTTACATGCACATATTTCCAAGCCACTAAATAATTACCATCATGTTTCAACGCAGAATATTTCTTTACAATCTGAAAACATAATGGCACCAGACATACTGAATAGAGAAATGCAGTTTTGATTATGTCATGGTAATAATTGCTTTCGCTGCATTATATGAATTGGATATTTAAAATATCATCATAAAAATAGCAATCCTTTAATAGGTATTATCGTCTCACATAATGGAAGCACAGGTCACTGAACACCTTCCTTTCCTCATTACTGACACTGCTAGAAACCAGGCTAATAACTTCATTGTCACCGTAATATTTCTGCAAGGTTTTGCATGTGTCTAAAATGCAGATATTAACCCCTGCTTTAAACATACACTCACTAGCATACAACTGTGAACCCTCTCTCTAAGAACTCCAGATAAGGTGTTTGGCCTGAAATAAAAGAGCTTTTCCAGTTTCTTGGTAAGAGAGAAAAAGGGAGCTCTTTATCGAAAGCGTATTAGCATATTTTGCCTCATTAATAACTTCACTGCAGCATTAATTTGCTTAATTATTGCACTTAGAATTCAACATGGTAGCTAATTAATTCAAAGGCTGGGGAAAAAAAAAATTGGAATCATAACACATACACACATAGCCCAGCTTTGTGAGCACACTTTTTTGGAAAATCATTTTTTTGTTCTGTTCCATGAAACAATAAGTCTGTGGACACAGTAAGTGAAAAGTTATCTTTTCAATAATGTATTTTAGTACATTTTCCCAGGTTTGTCCATTTAGACTTCTCTCCTGCTGAATTTTCCTGTAATAAATGGGGTTAATGCATCTCAACAACCTGCTATCAGGACTTCCAGCTCCATTACCCACTATTAAGATCTAGTTCTCCTCCTCTGCAAACCTTTCTTTCTGTTTCACTGGAAATGGCCAACAGGTTCACTAAATCCTTAGCAGATCATTTGAAAGTAGGAGTTCATTTATCTCTGAGCAGCCCCAAAATTACCTTGTTATAGCCCAAAAGAGACAAAAAAAAAAAAAAAAAAGACAAAAAAACCCTCCCCAACCCCAAAACACCACTCTCCATTTCCTAAAATCTTCCATTGTAACTGAAAAAGAAAATCTTGAGGTATTTGGATCACCCCTAAGATTCTCACCATCAGAACTGGGAGTGATATTCCAATATAGCTTCTTCTTAACTGCTTGATTACCAGTCTTACATCTTAGCAATATAAAACCATCACAAATGAATTAATGCTCCAGGGCTACTCTGAGCCAACTGTCTCTCCTATGGTGCTACGAAGGCTGCTCAATAACACAGGGGATCCTCACGGTGATGGTGCAGTGATGGTCATAGAGGCATATGGTTCGTAGCTGCATTAACAGAAAATCTTAACTGAATACGTCCGCATCAGAAAACAACTATTTCCAGCCCTGCTATGCAAGCTGAGTAAAATTGTTGCATACTGGTAAGAAGCAGGCAGAGCTGTACTGGTCACCACACTGCTCTTTGGTTTCTGAGGCAGCTCACTTACCACTGTGAGCACCTTGCTGATTTATCTTGGTGTCCTCATCCCTTTATACTTTGGCATGTACCAGCTTGGTGAGACAACAGATGATGGAGGATTTCAAGGTGCTGGCCTCAACTGTTCACAATTTTATTATTTTGGGTTGTTTCTATTTGTACAATAAGCTTGCTTACCCTCAACTGCACTTTTTAAAGAGAGATACCAAGAATAGGGATTGAGAGGATTGACTTAAACCTTTTGAAGCCTGGTGTTATAGCTCACGTTATGTTCCAAGAGAATTGTGTTTAATGAGTCTCTCTGCTTGTACTGGCAGTATATACACAAGGACCGGAGAAGTCCATCAATGTAGTGGTAATTTTCTCAGGGTTTTCGGTATCTAAAATGAGACTAAAGTGAAACTGAAGCCCCCTCCCCCATTCAAAAGCTATTTAGCTCTGGAAATACATAAATTCAGCAGGCATTGTCTTTCCACTTTGAAACATTTTAAAAATTAGAGTTCTGCTTCCTGGCAAGCCTAGATCTGCTCTGGGTAAGAAGCTCAGCCTGATAGACTGTCAGGATGCAGAAAGAAAATCTATGAAAAACTAGGTTGCCTGCGCAGCGCTCTCCAAGATATATTCTCAGAGCACACCTAGCACTGATGCAGCTCAAGTCCTCACAAAATGCACCCTGAGGCCTTTTACTTTTAAAAAGGATCTGGAAAACAAGATGCTGAGGGTACCCTTCTTTTATATAACAGCCTGAAGGGGCTTCTGTAGAGGTTCACACAATTATCTTGCCTCTCACATTCCTGTTCCCTCTTCCATCCCTTCTCCCTGGAGTGATGTATCAGGCATTTTTTTCCTGCACAGTGTCCCTTCCCACCTCATAAGCCCATCACCTGGTAGTTGTGTCTTCTGTGACCTGCAGATTCAAATCCTCTCCAGCAGAGCAGAGAACAAACCTGGGTCTTTAGCTGCTTGTTAGCTGCCATAACCAGGAGCCTTATTAATTGCCATAACAGGAGGCCACCATGCAAGAGACAGACTCTTCATCATGTTCCAGATGTCTCTTGCAGCTAAAGAAAGAAACTTGTTCCATCCTTTAAGAAAAATTTTAATTAATGTTTGAAAAGGCCCTACTGTGAGATGAGAGATGCTCTTCACTACAGCTAGGAGGTGGGCACCTCAGGTCTGCAGGTTGGGAGGATTTGGGACACTGTGCCGTCCTCCACCATGCATTCTTAGCTCACAGGTCTGGTCAGCCCTCCAGGCCACGGACACCCCTCTGAGAAGCCAAGCCAATAGCTGTGTTTTAGAGCTCTGGCTGGGCAAGTGAAAGGTGGGCAGCAAAGCACATAGATTCAAAAATTTCTTCCAGATCTTGCCTCTGGTTTTGGTGCACTGCAGTGCCCTGGGCTGGAAATTCTGTAGCAGTGTCACATTCATTACAAAAATGAAGGATGTTGTTAAATGAAACATGAGGATGAATAATGAGAGCACACACTCTGTTATTTATCTGACTTTTTAAATCATTTTACATATTTTATATATCAGACCACCTCCAGAACAGAAGGAGCCATAAATTTTTGTGCAGCTAACTCAGTGTCTGCATCACCAGAATTGCCAATGCACCTTTCAGTAGGATAACCTGGTGTCCAGGAAAGAACAGGGCAAATGTGGTGCTACCTGGATGTCTCTGCTAAGAAGTAAGCATCAAAAAGAGACAGCTTTGCCAGCCATGTCAAATGTTAAGTTTCGGTTTCTACATTGATCCAGCGTGTGAATGAAGCCGTTCAAATCCCTTTAAATGATAACTATGGCTTCAGGCTATCTGCAGTTACTTGGAGATAGTCTACTTTTTGGGGGCCTTCCTTTTTAGTTGTTTGTGTGGCTTCCCTGGTCACAGTTCTGGGCCAAGTTGTAGCATCCCCAGCAAGTTCTTTAGCAGGGGAATTACAGACAGGACACCCAGAGCAAGCAGAGAGCCAGTGCTGAGCTGAATTAGCGAAAGATCTATTTAAGGAAACATGTCTAGCATCTGTTTTATCAAGCATATGTACTCTGCTCATTGCTGTGCACCATTAAGACTTTTCATGCAGAAATCGTAAGACGCACATGAGCATTGCAGAAGCTAGGAGACTGCTGGCTTTTTCCTTCTTTGCTTTGCCTCATCAAGACTTCATTCAGGACCACTCTAGCCTAAAATCACTCCGGTGATAAAAAATAAAATCCTCTTGACAATGATTTGAAGGACAAGGGGGCATCAAATACAGAGGGAATTTTCAGAGTGATTAATAGACATCAGGGACGTGACCTTATTTCAGCTACAGGAGTCTGGATAACTGAGGGCAGACGTACTATGTTATACATGAAAATACATGTTTAACCACTGTTAGGAATGACAGGATCTAACAAGACAGGATGCTCTGTCCTCTGGCTGTGTTGATCCTGGCAGGTGAATGCCCTGAGCCAGCTTGCCCTCCTACAGTCTGAGAGAGGACACCCAGTCCTCCCAGTGACCCAGAGCAGTCACACCTTCCACCATCCCACATCCCCTGGACAGCTGTACTTAGGCACACCTTCACCAAACACAGAGCCTCCTTCACATCCTTCTAGCCATAGTGGCTGGGACAGAGGAAACCCTGTGGAGCAGCCCTCTGCCCCATGCTCTTGGTCTCTGGCTCCGCAAGCTGGGAGGACCTGTCATGGGGCCTTTCTCCAGGCTTTCTCCTAGACTAAAGCATCTCAGCTAGAGTATGTGGAGTCTGAAGGGAAAAAAAAGAAACTGCTTAAGCATTGCACAGTCTTATTGCCTAATTTCTGGTCTGGAGACCCCAACAGACACATGGGCCAGGAGGTTAATCTAAGATAACTCGAATATTCAGAAGCTGGTGGCTAGATCTCGTTGAGGTTCACAAGGGGCAGATCAGCCACTGGTTGCTTTCATTATCTGGATTACAATGAAAAGAGATAAAAGAGCAGAGGCAGACACTTCCCTGCACACTTCTTGCCTGGATGTTAAGCTAGAGACTGCGAACCTCACACAGAGGCTTTGCTGACAAAGCCAGGGTTGATGACAGGAGATGGAGACATGGTCTCTACCTTTCCCACTCCTGCTGAAACAGACCAGTCTGTAGCACAGCCCAAATTCACCACAGCAGACACCAGCCGGGATACCACTCTGCAGAGTCCCACATTCCCATTGATGCCATGTCCCTCAGGGTTTGGAGAAGACCTTCACCACCTGCACCAGCTCTTGCCAGTGAACCTGGAGGGGCAGTCCCGTGAGGATCACAAGCTGTGGGGCCCTGAGGCTTATGTCTTGCATTGCCTTTGCCCTGAACCACTGCAGCAGCTTGCCTACCCCTATCCCCGTATGCATCTCACAACTTCTTACTCCCCATTCCACTGCTTCAAGCTGTCAGAGTGACTCTCCTCCAAAGATTTTTCATCTTCCTTGTGCTAAATCTTCTCCTTTCCTTTCACCCAGCATACATTTACAATTTGTATTTAAAGTGTGCTTCTCATGAGAAATGCACTTAGTCCACCAGGCAAGGCAGGAGAGGTAGCTCAAATAGACACCTGCATTGGAGAGAGAATAGCTCTCTCTTCTGATAATCCATCATATTCTGGGCCACATGCAGGGAATTCAGCCAGTCCTCCTTAGGAGAAGTCCCTTGGGTCTCTGAACTGGAGGGCTGGCACTCTGCACCCTGCTCATCCGCAACATGCTGGCATTCATAACAGGTAAATAAAACCGTTATTGCCAAATGCTTCTCCCTTCTTTTTTTTCCCAAAAAACAGCAATCTGTTGATAGAAAATTTTGATTTACATAGCCAGCAACTATCAAACTGATAACACAAAGCAGCCAACACTGATAAGCAGAAATTAGGACATTTACCAGCTTCCACATGCTTGAAATCCTGTGTTGTCTCTTTAAAAACAATGAAAAACCATTCTGGATAAAAATCTTTCAGAATGTTTTATTTCCTCAAGAGAACAGATCTCTTTTCTTAAAAAAAAAAAAAAAGACTCACTAATATTAAAATATACTGAACCTGATAGAGCAGAACGTCTCCTTTGAAGTTGTTTCAATCTTTTAAAATATCTAAAGGACCTAACCCACACAGGGCTTGCACGTTTTCAGTTTGAAAAAAAAAAAAAAATCAAAGCTTTCTCCCCTTTTTTTTCCCCCATGTATGCCCGCTTGCCAATTATGGGAATTAGAAAAGAAATCAGTGACTGAAAGAGGTAGAGGTTTTTTTACACTTTTGTAATTATGCACAGGATTTAATCATTTGGGGAGAGGGACTGCTTGGGGGGAGAGGAGAGTTTTAATCCAAGAGTTATATGCACACTTTCATCTTGGATCAAGTGTCAACCACCAGGTGATTTTTCACAGGGATTGCCACGCTCCTCTGCTTAACAGCTCATCTCCCATTTGCTCAAACGATCAACAGCTCCTCATCTTCTTTATTAGTCTCTCTGTTTATCTGCCCAGCAATGAGCTCCAGCTCCCACAGCCAGAGAACAAGCCAGGAATAGTCAGCTCCAGAGCTGTGAAAGATATTCTTCCAGCATCATCTGGCTCCTTGGCAGAGTCTGCAGGCAGCTGTACTCAACAGCCCCGTGCCTGCCGCTGGGTATGTCATGTGGCCACGCCGTGGTGGTACTGGCTGAGCATTTCTGTCCTCCTGGACACAATTTTCCTTTGATTCACCTTGAATCCGAGAAACCCATTAGATAACCGTTGTCTCAGATTTGATAAATAAGGGCTTTTTTTAATGACTGGCCATAAAAGATAGCCAACACGTCTTATTTCTGCTGTCATACTATATAAATCTACGTGCTGCCTTTAAGGACCGTTCCCTTTGCCGTACAGGGCATACTTCGGCAGCACTTTTTCACAGCACACGAGGAGGATCTTTTCCAGCTGATTTGTAGCACAAGGGTTGCACTCCTTTGCTGATGGTTAAATAAAAAACCTGAAAAAAGGCACAGAGCAGAGGGCAGGAGAGCTACCTCAGGATGCTCTGGGTATTAAGGCTACATTAGCCAGCCTACAATTTCCAAAAGATACTTGCTTTTCAGAAAAAAAAAAAAAAAACAACACATAAAAAAAAATTAAAGTGAGCAAAATGTTATCCCTGATATCAAGGATACAATCCTACATGGCTATTGCCTTGTGCTTTTCTTTTCCTTCCTTCCTTCTTCCTCCTTTTCTTCCTTTCACAAGAAAGACCAGTAAAAGCTCTGTGTGTATTAGCTGTGAGCATTATCTATAAAAACTCTGTCTTAAAAAATTACTCATATCACACTGTTGCACAGTCAAATTCCATAGGAAACAAAGCACAAAAACCAACATAAATTACATAAGCATTACAACTTGGGCATAAATTATCTGAACTAAACAAAATCTGACCTTGCTTCTACTAGTTTGGTCAGTGTCTCTATTTTAGATGCTGCGGGTCATCCTTAAACATAAGTTTGTCCTTTCAGTTGATTTTCACATTTAAATTGGTTTAATAATTCATGACATAACAAGCATTAAAATATAAGCATTTTCTACCTAAGGAACTAACAGTCTGTCAGCTTCAGCAGTAGATGTGACACAGCTGAACACTTGAATCAAAAAAGAGAGTATTTCCATGGGCTGTGACTGATGCAATTGTATACAGGCATTTATTTGTCTGCTCGAAGTTTCAACCTCAATAGTTTTTTCTTTCTTATTGTATTTGTCTAAATCCAATTGTAAGTTCTTCAGGGCAGCAATCTGTCTCCTCATATGTTCATAAAGCACCACGTACACCTATGGCACTCTGTAATAACTAATTTCCTATCTGCTTATGATTAAAGGAATTTCAGGTGAAATATTGTAAATTGACATGGACGGGCTGGAAGGACAGCTTACGTTACCAACATCATTAGTCCAGACATCTTGCTTCAACACAGGATGGCAGCCAACATGCTACATGCAGTTTGAGCTTGCCTGTGTGCAGCTCTAAACGCTTTTGAGAGCTGTCCTACAATCATTCCCCATGTCCTGACACCATGCCTCTCAACAAAACATTGCACAGTGTAAGACAGCTCTCCATTAAGCGTTTTGTACTGCTGTACACATTTGGTTGTAAGGGTATCTATTGCTCTTTCCAGGGTTACTCTCTGAGAGCAAGCTAGACACACTGTGGAGCAACTGGAAAGACAGGAGTGCTCTGTCTTGACTGGAGGTAGAAAGAAAACCTGATAAGCCACAGAAGGGGGAGCAGAGAGAGGGGTGAGAACTTGCTATGACCCGCTTGAGGCATGGACGCATCCAGATGGGTCAGTTCCCCACTTAATGATAATTGATTTGTGCAAGTGATATAGAAAACATGAGTCCAGCTGCATGATGCATGCATGAATGAAGCTCCCAGCATGCTTAGGATTACCATATTTATGATAGCAAGAAGGAATGCAATAGCCCTCTGGGAGTGGTCCCCAGCTCATGCCCTTGCCTGCACCCCAGGACACTATGATGCCTATTGGTGGCCATCCCAAATCCCTCCCCTTCCAGAAACTCAGCTCTACACATGCCCTTGCTGTCCCCTGAAAGCAAAACCCCTTTCCCTCAGCCCTTCCCAGTCCAGATCCCTCAGCTTCCTACAGAGTGCCCACACCCAGCATCTGTGGCCCCAGACCTCTTAAACCATCTCAGAGCTCAAATTCCCCATCTACTCCCAGACCACCTCTTATAGCCTCCCCAAATCCAGATGCCTGCCCCAAAACCTCTGGGACATCAGCATTCCCACTACATCTCTCCTAGCTCAAACCCCCTAACACTCCCCAACCCTGCACCTCAGACTTGCCATCTCTCAGCCCACTTTCCTCCCACCAGGTCTAACCACATTTCTCCCCTTTCAGATCTTCACACCAACTCCCTTCACCGCCCAGTTCCCCCACCTGGTCCTCCATCTCCCACCTTTGCTCACTTACCCCAGGTTCTCCCACCCCACCATCTCCCTGCTACATTGTCCCTATACAGAGCCCTACCTGCCTCCATCCCTGCCTCTCATACCTGCCATGCCATTGAGAGCCCTGACGTCCCAATGGAGGCAGACCTTCACCTACCCCCACCAGAGGAAACCCCACAGCCCCCTTCCCCTGCCCACATCTTCTCCAAATTAGTTATTCTGGAGGAAATTCCTGTCTTCACTGAGATTCTGAGATTTTAGGTGTCTGGGATGGTTTTAGAAAAAAAAAATAAGTAGCTTTGATTTTTTTCGTGGCAGCATTTCTAAGGGACCTAACCACAGACTGAACCCACTGCCCTTTGTAAGTGTTATTTCATCTGTAAGACAAGGAGGTGTCTTGCCCAATAACACACAGAGAGGCCATAGCGTGGCAGTATAACCTAGATCTTCAAACTCACAAGGCACACCTTAACAAAACTGTGACAGCGTGTCATTTTTGGCTGCCCAAAATGAGTTACTCACAGCTTTGCCTCAAGGCTCACCTGAGTCTTCTGCCTATGACTACCTTAGAAGCCTGTTTTCCTCCTCAAAAAGTTGTAGTCCCCCTATAATGCTTTCCTGCTATGTATTCTCAAACACCGCATTCCAGAGGCAGCAAAATTAGGGAGCCCCATGCAGAGGTTCCTTCCTCACTGAGAGAAGAGCAGAGAAGGTTTATGGCTACAGAGAAAAGGAAACCAAGAAGGTCACTGCATACCTGGAGGACAGTGAAAAAAGTTACCACCTGGGCAGCCAAAATTTGTTGCTTAATGAGCAATCACTGATCTAAACCCCCATCATGCCATAGGCAACTTGCATGATTACGGGGCATACAGGACAGGGTTTTCTCTCCGCAGACCTGTATATTTCAATGGCTATGATGCCCAAGAGAACTCCACTGGAAGTACGTTAGTAAGACTGCAAAGTCAGGCACTTAAACTAGGAAATATGGGGCCTAAGGTGGTCTTTGCAGCCCCAGTCACGCTGTGATACGATCCTTATTTGCACAACGAAGTGTTCTTTCTCCACCATTCTCCTGCTCTGCTCCACAGACCCAAGAGCCCTCATTCCCTCTAGTGGCACATTCTGGGTCCTTGCTCCACGCCACAGTTTCCTCACATCACTCAAGTCCTGCTCAGGATAGAAGCAATAATTTTCTCATAGACTTTTCTTTGGCCTTCCCCACTCTTAAATTAAAGTGATTCACAGATGTTAATTGTCTTATTTCCATAATGAACCCATGGAAGGAGGGTGTATTATTAACTCTGCATTACAGCTGGTGAGCTGAGACACAGAGAGATGCAGGTTAGTAGATTAATATCCACAAATTCTGCACACCTAAGCTGAAACACTCAAGGCCTGCTTCCCCCTCTCTCTGGAGGGCCTGACATTGCAAACTCCATGGTGCTCTATGTGTATCTCCCTAGACTTTAAGGCACAGATACTGAAAAAGCATAACTTCACCACCAGCTCTCCGGCTGTCATCCACAGGTTGCAAGCATTACATCTATCACACCGACTGTGCCCCGTTTGAGGAAGCACAGAGTCAAAACCAGCATTGGGCTATTATGGCCAACCTTTTTTGAAATCAAGAGGGTAAGGGATGTTTTGCTGGTGGGTTTTGATGGCTGTTTCATGATAGCGGAAGAATTTTTGGCTCTGTTTCATAAATACCCAGAATAGCAAGCCAGGTTTGTGGCAGACCAGGAAAAAAGGTGTCATGGTTGGAGCACACTCTTCTGACTTTTCTCTCCCCAAACCTTCATCCCTGCTTTATTCAAACCCAGCAGTTTCCTTCTCCACCTGCCTGAGACCCCAGAGATACACAGATTGCTTTCAGGCCTATGGATCTGCCTAGTCTGTACTTAAAAAAAAAGCCAGTCCCAGCTGAGGTCATGGTGTACCCACTGCAGATGGAACCTAGCGGGGATTTACCTGCTTAATCTCTACTCTACTTAACATCTGCAGACTGCACTGTTTCAAATGTATAGCCCGGTTTGGTTGAATGCTCACAAAAATGGCACAAGTCACTTGCCTGTTTTAGCAGGGCATCTTCCTGCAACATTTCAAGTCCTCCAGTGAAACCATGAGAACTCCATGATTTAAAAAAAAAAAAAAAAAAAAGAAAAACAAAAAACAAACAAACCCAAAAAGAAAAAGAGGAGAGCCTGGGTGTTCATCCCACGGGAAAAACAACCGTCAAAAATTCTAGGATAAATTTACTCTAGCTTCCTTTCTGGAGACAGCTGAACTGCTTCAGCTGAAACTTTCTCTTAGAAAGAACCAACAGCCTGAAGCAGACACCCAGCATGAAAAATTTCCACTTAAACAGTTAATACTTGCTAAAGAATAAGCTCCTGGAGACAGTTTTCTATAAAATATAAGCATTGTTATTACAGGATTTCCTATAGGCCATAGAGAGCCCCGAGTGCCTTTGCCCAGCGTGCCCATTACCTCTGCCCCTTCTTGCCCTGCCTGGTTCTCCGCTGCCCTTTCCCAGCTCAGCTCTGTCAAGACCACATTCACATTGCCACCCACCTGACCCAACCCGACACTGATTTCTTACCCTGGCTGCTTTATCTGGAGTAAAATAGCACAGCAGACTCAATGCTGGGGAGTCACTAATCCAGCACCTTCAATCCAGGCTGCAGCTCTCCTATATACACTTGCAGTTCTTTATGTTTTGTACGTTTTGCTGTCCTTATCTCCTGTAGGTCTGCCACACATTTTTTGACTGGTCAATGACTTTGTCCCTGAGCTGAGCATACAGTCTCCAGTCATTAGTGAGCATCATGTGTTAGTGTTGTGTTACGTATCTCGGAAAGCTGCATTTGGATACGGTCTATCTTTCTCTTTGCAGTGCCATGGAGTGTCTTGCACAAGCCTCCCTTACTCTTTTGATGGACTGTGGACAGCTTGCTCATTAGTCTAGTATCTAATTGCTGATCAGTCACACTCTCAAGCTCCTCATTACTTCACTTACACAGCTACAGTAATTAGATTTCACATTTCTTTAGACGTTCATGGCATTGTTTTAGCCTCTCCTAGACAGGCTGAAGAGTTGGGCGGGGAGAAATTTAATGCAATATAACAAGGGCAAGTGTAGAGTCTCACATCTGGGCAAGAACAACCCCATGTACCAGTATAAGTTGGGGATTGACTTGTTGGAGAGCAGCGTAGGGTAAAGGGACCTGGGGGTCCTGGTGGACAGCAGGATGACTATGAGCCAGCAATGTGCCCTTGTGGCCAAGAAGGCCAATGGCATCCTGGGGTGTATTAGAAGGGGTGTGGTTAGTAGGTCGAGAGAGGTTCTCCTCCCTCTCTACTCTGCCCTGGTGAGACCACATCTGGAATATTGTGTCCAGTTCTGGGCCCCTCAGTTCAAGAAGGACAGGGAACTGCTTGAGAGAATCCAGTGCAGAGCCACAAAGATGATTAAGGGAGTGGAACATCCCCCTTATGAGGAAAGAGCTGAGGGAGCTGGGTCTTTTTAGCTTGGAGAAGAGGAGAATGAGGGGTGACCTCATTAATGTTTCTAAATATGTAAAGGGTAAGTGCCAGGAGGATGGAGCCAGGCTCTTCTCAGTGACACCCAGTGATAGGACAAGGGGCAACGGGTGCAAGCTGGAACATGGGAGGTTCCGCATAAATATGAGAAAAAACTTCTTCACGGTGAGAGTTACAGAGCACTGGAACAAGCTGCCCAGAGAGGTTGTGGAGTCTCCTTCTCTGGAGGCATTCAAAACCCTCCTGGATGCGTTCCTGTGTGACTTGATCTAGAGAGATCCTGCTCCGGCAGGGGGTTTGGACTAGATGATCTTTTGAGGTCCCTTCCAATCCCTAGCATTCTGTGATTCTGTGATACTGAGGAGGCACTCATATATAGTACACATATATTATAAATTATCTCCTATAATTATCATATTCATTATAATATATAACACATACATATACATACATAATGCTGCTGAGGCAAAGTCAAACCTCTCCAGTTCTACGTGTTCAGGATGCTCCAGGAGCATCTCCAAATTCTTGTTTGTCAGTTTTAATTTCTGGAAGGCTTCACCTGTGACCATTTGCTTACAAACCCTGCCCCATTGCATCATTTTCGACTTCTCACCCACCGCTACACACCTCTCCTGCAAAACAAAGCCTTCAGATCTGCTCACTGCAGAGATGCAAATTCCTTTAGGAAGAAACACAAATTTGATGTTTATCACAGCAGCAAACAGAAAAGCCACTTGAGCTCTCAGCCCTTATTTTTGGGGATAACATAGATTTTATGCCTCTTTTTTGGCCTAATTTGATGCACTGCTTTATCACCTATTCTCTAAGCCTCAAGTTTTTTTTTTTGTGAGATTGTTCCACACATTTATTACAGCACTTAAAAAGCAACCATTTCTTTAACTTTTCAGAAGAGAATTCTGCAGACTTTGAGGCTGGATTTTTTTTTTCTGGGGATCAGATGCAAAATGTGTGCTGGTGTCTGTATTTCCAGATGCAAAGACCATAGACGCTGGGTGACATGTAAAATGGTGCACTTGTGAACTTTAATTCACCTCTGCGAATTAAAAAAGTGAATACACCAGATGGTTAAACTTGAAAAGGTAAACAGGTCATTCCCCCCAAAATGGAAAAGGGCCATATTATCATGGGCTACGTCTGCAGAAGTAAACTAAGCAGATCCAGGATATAGAATGTTTTATTCAGTGTTACAGATGCAGCCATAGAGATGGCAGGGGTTTCCAGATTGCCTCCTCACCCTGCTGTGGTGCACATTTACAGGTGAAGGAGGGACAGGTGACATTTGGGGACTGACTGGTTATCATCTGCTAAAGATGGGCAAACACTGCTCTGGGCTACAGCGCAGATGAATCCCTCAGCCACAGGAAACAGCTCTGCTCCTCTCTTCTCTTAACACCAGCTCCAATCAAGGTCACATCACCCAGAGCCAGCATTGTGCCTCCTCAGCTAGACCCCTTCAGCAAAGCGTACGTGGAGAATGAGCAAACATCATGCATGAAAGATGGGTGGTGAGTACAGGAACGTTTTGTAGCTCTGGAGGTCAAAGTCCTGTGGAGGTCAAAGAATGGCAGATTTGGACCAAAAAAAAAAAAAAAGGGGGAAAAGTCTTCCTGTGGCTTCATAAAGCAGTCTGATCTAATCCTGAGCAACACTCCAAATTCATGAAATGCAGCAAAATGCGGTAGTAAAAAACCTTAAAGCAAAAATCCTGGGTGAAATACTCAAGAGCACCTAAATGATTTAGGAACCAGATTTCCACTAGTCTCCAAGCTTCTGAAAAGTTTACTTCTCGTCACCTTGGTGTGAACACCTAAAACCTTTCCAAATTTCTTGTAGCGGAATGTGTTTGCTCTCCATCCTCATCTTTACTGCTGTGTGACATTTCCCTGCCTTGCTCTGCCCAGAGCTGGCTGTGTGTCAGGCAGCAGCATGCTGGCAGTCATTGAAGCTAAAATCCATCCTTATGAGAAACCCAGCACATTAAAGGTGGAGACAGAGAGGGAGGTTTAACTCTGAGCCCCACGTACAGATAGGAAAGGGAGATGATCCCAAAATCAGGATGAAGGAGAGCTGCCTCATTGAGCTCACCACCGCTCCCCCCACCGCCTTCAGTCCTGGGGGGCTCCTCACCATGCTGAAATAAAACCTTGGCCTAGGCGGACTCCCAGCCCATGGAGGCGGCTGGCTGAGGGAGGATGCTCGCCTGCTTCCCCGGATTGAATAGCGTTCCTGCCCTGGCAGGCGGCCAAGCACAACAGCCGCCTGCGTCTGGGCTCTTCCCCTGCTCTCACAGCCTCTTCAACAGAAGTGACACGAGGCACACTCTTGCTCACAGCCTGCTGCCGCTCAGGAGGTTGGGAGAAGAAGAGACTTAGTCCTTCACAGCTGGGGGGCTCTGACTTTGCAAGCTGAGGAGCGATTAAGATGGAGGATGAGGGGGGGAAGAGGGGGGAGAAAGAGAGGCGAGAGGGAGAAAGGGACTCAAGGCACAAGGCTGAGTCCCTGCCTCTCGATCGCATTTTTCCCCCATGCCGCCCTTCACCGTAATCCTCCGGGAAACAATCAGGAGCAGACCAGGGCACAAACCTGCAAAGACCCCCCAGCACGGGCATCAGAAGCTGTGGTGCTGTGCCCAAGCTCATTAACCCCGCTGTGACACTGGGCTAGTTAGCTTGAGCGTGGCATCATCCTAATACAACTCCTCTGTTTCCAGGACCTCAGTGAGGATCTTTTCCCAGTGTCCCTTCCTGCCCCGTGGATGTATCAGAGGGGCAAGAATTCATGTGTGTGAGCTAAGACTGAATATAGAGAGAGCAGAGAAATGGGGAGGATATTTTTATTGGCATAATAACAATATATTGGCATATATGTAACTATCCTTGTGCTTATATAAGGATATGATCTTACTGGGAAGCACTTCAGAAACTGTAGGAAGGAGGCAGAGCCCAAGGAGTGACATGGCTGTGCTTGTTTAGCATGGCACTTGGTGGGTGACACTGGGTGGGTGACACTGGCTGGCCAGGGGCAGCAGAAGGACATTCAGAAAGGGACCTTGTAAAGCAAATAGCGAGGGAGCTGCCTCTCAGAGAAATCAGTGGAGCCCATCACAAGCACTACACGTAAGTATTCACAGAGGACTGTTCATCTTCCTGGTAGCTGAGAGGTAGATTTCTTCTGCCCATTCATCATTTGTAAGAGTCTAAAATCCCAAACAGTCCTTCAAGGAGGAGAGTGTGAACGAGGCCCAGGAGGAAACAAGGAGCTGTTGGAGGAAAGCCAAATATACCAGCCTGGACACCTTCAAAGTGGTATGAAAGACATCCCAGCCAGGTGTACAGCAGCAGCCATGAAGGGGGAGCACCAATTCACAACAGCTAGAGAGAGAAGCCGTGCAGCTCCCCTCTTTAACATCCCAGCGATCTGACAAGACCCCAAGCTATGGAGAGGTAGGCATTTCTTCTAAAGGTCTACATCGGAGCCTGGCACGAATAACTATTCTCTTACCTGCACTACCTGAAACCATAGGCACCAAGGCAAAATAGCTAGAAAGGACCTGCATAATAGAGGTGCCCCCTTCTAAGGGCATCTCTGATCTTCTAACAGTCCTCATGATGGGCAAACAGCAGGACTTGGGCTGTCATGTCCAGTGCACCCACAGTCTGCAGCGCATTTGTCTTCACAACACCGCTGTGAGGTACAGCAGTGCCCTATGGACATGAGAGGCTGAGTCTGAGAGAGCCTCAAGCCCTCATCCAGGCTAAAATATGTCCAACTCCCATAGCATTCAATGGCAGTTAAGTACCTAAATACCCCGGATCTTGATGGGCTGAGCCTCATTAGCTTGCTCCAGATGAGAGAGCTAAGAACTGAGCCTTGGCATTCTGCCTTGTCATTTAACAGCTGAAATGCATCATCTGTCTTTTCTGGAGCAGAAAAGGTAGAGGGTAAAGAGAGCTAGAACAGTTAGGGACAGAACAGGGGAGGAACACCAAGGAGTAAGGTTACATGGGACCACAAGCTGGGTTGTGGGATAGGATGGAAAAACATCTAGCCACCTTGCAGGCAAGACAGACTAGGGAGCACCCCAAAAAAGCCTGCAGTAGACCCTGGCTGAGGGCCACATGGGGGGACCTTTAGGAATGCACTGCTCCAGGGATACCTCCAGGCAGCTCACACGAGGCCCATGCTGTGTGGGGAATGGGAAGAACTGGTCTTTTGTTTCATGCCCCTTTGTTTTAACCTCTTGAATCAAAGACCCCAGCTGCTACTCCGGGAGAGGCTAGAAATTAATCCAATTAAAAAATAAATTCCCTGTGGAATCAAAACCGCTTGCTGGGTGGGGGGTATGGGCACGCGATTTCTTTCTTCTGCAAAACAAACTCTCTTCTAACCCACATTTCACAGAGAGGAGATACAGGCAGGGAAGCATTTGAAGCAAATATAACAAGCAAATCATCAGGGTGATTTATAACCCTGGTACCAACCAGCAGCTCACAGGAAGGATCGCAGCCTCTGTCTTCTATAGCCTGCGTGGCCAGAGACAGAAGCACAATGCCGCGTGCCACCCTCCAACACAAACAGTCATAGAGCAACAAAACCCTTTGCCGCTTCGTTCCACTCTTTTGTTTTCCAGGGTTTTTGGTCAGCCCGGGCTTGTGGAGCTTGACAGGTTAACCCACACTTCCTTGGTTGTGGCAGAAATGATTAAACAGGGGGGGATTGTTTAGGCCGTGAAGCAGAAGGAATTCCTTTGTTTTTGTAGATCACTCCAAGGCAGCCAAGCCCCGAGAAGAAAGAGGCAGGGGCTGAGCGTGGAGAGGCGTTTCCAGGGAGGGAGGTCATGCCACCCCTATGCAGGCTCAGAGGTGAGGGGTTGGGGGACATGTTGCATCTCAGCTTCATGGCTGGAGAGAAGTTGGCCGGAGCCTCTGGGTATGTGGGTGAGAAGGACCAGCTGGACACCACGCTTGGGTAGCCTGGCTTCTCAGAAAAGTCATACTACCCTAGGGCTTGTGCTACAAGGAGATCCCCCACCACCACCCCAAGGGCATGCGGTCGACATTCAGCATATGTTGAGAGGAACCAGGGTCAGGGAGAGAGAGGGCTTTCAATAGCCAGGGCTTGGTGCCCCTAAGATCTCCTGGGAGAGCACGTATAACACAGCCACCGCTTCTTAAAGCCTGGCTTTCTTCCACCACCTCATGCATGTGTTAAGCTGCACATCCTCCCTCAAGGTGTATGTGGTCCTGAGGTACTGGTCTGGATCTCTGCAGGAGTCTTGCCTTCTCTCACAGCCCCAAAACGTAACACCTTCTAGCTTATCTACATCAGCAGAGATCACTGGAGAGAATCCCAGGCACCTGCTGAGAGGAGGAAAGACTTGCCCTGTTGCACCTGGGGACACTGACATCTTGGGACTTACACAAACTTACTGTGGTGATGCAAAGGGCCAGAGCAGTAAGTGCCCGTGCTCAGCTAGAGGAGTGGAGGGAAGATAAGAAGGAGATCCTGGGGTTTTGTCACCCCTTGTAGGGCAATCTGGGGAGAGGGGAAAACCACCCACAAACTTTATTTCTAAGAGCTGGATCAGAATCGGGGAAAAAAGTAAATTTCAAGCGAAAATAGGGAACCTAGAGTCATTTGCTGGCCATCATTGATTTGGTTGCTGTTGGCACCAGGCTGGTGGTCTAGGAGTGATTTCACTCCTTGGGAGCAAGACATTACGCAGGTGTTCAGGTTCGCGGGGGTGGCACTGGGGGAGTCTTGATTTTTCCTTTGCCTGACATGCACCTCTCGGAGCAACTTCGATTGCTGTGTCTGAGAGGTACGGGAAGGAGCTTGGCAGCAGAGATCAGACCTCCGGACACTGTGAAATGCCTCCTTCTTAGCAGGCTCCGAGTCTCCGCAACAACACTAAGTGCAAGAGATCTGGTAAATTATTAAAACAACCTTGCAACAGCTCCGGAGAAACCCCCAGCGCCTCGGATTCAAAGGAAAGGCTGTGGTGTGAGAATCTCCATTAGTAACAATACGCACAGTTTGCAAGAACATATGTCCCCGCATGGAGCAATCAACCAATCTGGGCTGTTTAACCACAATATTTCAAAGGAGTGCTTTTAATGCAGCTGATCCGTATGTTTATTTTTTGAGCTGTAAAACGGGATTCTTCACTAGCCTTTCAGAACGTTTCTGTAAATGGACTCGATCCAAACTATTGAGGAGAAGGCTTTGCTCCAGCGGAGCGACTGAGACGCTTTCTTTTTTTTTTTTAAATCAAAGTCACGACTGTGGAAAAAGAATAACCCAGGCGGACAGAAAGTGCATGTGCCCTCTAAAACAAAACAAAAAAAAAAAAGGCGAGAGGAGCAAGACCCCTCTGGGACCCTCTGAAGAATGGGTTTGCATCCAAAGCGCCTGAGATGGGGACCGGGTGGCTGGGAAAAGGGCAGGATTTCCAAGCCTCTTCTGATGCAGATCCTTGAGCACACATTGCAAATACAGCCCTTTTGCACCCTTTTCTCCTGCCGAGTGCGTGGGAGGTGAAGGCAGGTCCTGGTTTATCGATTGATTGGGTTTTGTATGAAGAATAGGAGCTCCTCGCGGAATGGGGGAGCGGGGGGGG
>VZZY01000984.1:304335-331061 GCA_013400335.1 Eurystomus gularis
CCGAAGCGCCATGGCCCCGCTGCGGCGGCCGCTGCTGCTGGTAGCCGCCGCCGCCTGCCTGCTGGCCCTGTCCCGCGGCAAGACGGTGAGGTACCGCACCGACGAGGAGGGAGCGCCGGGCACGGTGATCGGGACGCTGGCCGACGAGATGCCGGTGAAGGCGCCGGGGGAGATGAGCTTCCGCCTGATGCGGCAGTTCAGCAACAGCTCTCTGGTGCGGGTGCGGGAGGAGGACGGGCAGCTGAGCATCGGGGAAGCGGGGCTGGACCGGGAGCGGCTGTGCGGGCAGGCCCCCCAGTGCGTGCTGGCCTTCGACGTGGTGAGCTGCTGGCGGGAGCGCTACCGCCTGGTGCACGTGGAGCTGGAGGTGCGCGACATCAACGACAACGCCCCGCGCTTCCCCCGGGCCCAGATGGCACTGGAGGTGTCGGAGAGCGCCGCGCCCGGCACGCGCCTCCCGCTGGAGGTGGCCGTGGACGAGGACGTGGGCTCCAACTCCATCCAGAGCTTCCAGGTTTCCCTCAACAGCCACTTCGGCGTGGAGGCGCAGACACGGGCGGATGGGGCGCGCTGCGCCGACCTGGTGCTCCTCCAGGAGCTGGACCGTGAGCGCCAGCCCTCCTACACGCTGGAGCTGGTGGCCAAGGATGGCGGCAGCCCGGCACGCTCGGGCACGGCCACCGTGCATGTCCGTGTCCTTGACGCCAACGACAACAGCCCTGCCTTTGCCCAGAGCTCAGTCACGGTGGAGCTGCCCGAGGACGCACAGCCTGGCTCCCTGCTCCTCGACCTCGACGCCGTTGACCCCGATGAGGGCCCCAATGGAGAGGTGGTCTACACCTTCGGCAGCCAGGTGCCCCCCGAGGCGCGGCGGCTCTTCCGCCTCGACCCACGCTCAGGCCGCCTCACGCTGGAGGCCGCCGTGGACTACGAGCGAACCCGCACCTATGAGCTGGACGTGCGCGCACAGGACCGTGGCGCCAGCCCACGCGCAGCCACCTGCACCGTCGTTGTGCGCCTCACCGATGTCAACGACAACGCGCCGCGCATCAGCATCAGCGCCCTCCGTGGTGCCGCCAGTGCCGCTGGTGTGGCCTACGTCAGCGAGGCGGCAGCCAGCGAGAGCTTTGTGGCCCTCGTCAGCGCCTCAGACCGCGACTCGGGCGCCAACGGGCAGGTGCGCTGCAGCCTCCGTGGCCATGACCACTTTGCCCTGCAGCGTGCCTACGAGGACAGCTACATGATTGTCACCACGGCAGCGCTGGACCGCGAGCGCATCCCCGAGTACAACCTCACCGTGGTGGCTGAGGACCTGGGCTCGCCACCCTTCAAGACTGTCCGCCAATACACGGTGCGGGTGAGCGATGAGAATGACAACGCGCCGCTCTTTGCCAAGCCCCTCTATGAGGTGGCCGTGCCAGAGAACAACCCCCCAGGTGCCTACATCACCACCGTGGCAGCCCGCGACCCTGATCTTGGCCACAATGGTAAGGTTACCTACCGACTCCTCGAGACACAGGTCATGGGGGCCCCCATCTCCACCTATGTCTCGGTGGACCCTGCCACTGGGGCCATCTATGCTCTCAGGACATTCAACTATGAAATCCTCAAGCAGTTGGACCTAAGGATCCAGGCCACTGATGGTGGCTCCCCGCAGCTCTCCAGCAGCACCCTTGTCAAAGTGAGGATGGTGGACCAGAATGACAACCCTCCAGTCATCATCCACCCAGTGCTCACCAATGGGACGGTGGAAATCGGCGTGTCCAGCAAGACATCCCGTGACTCCCTGGTGGCCCAGATCAAAGCTCGAGATGCAGATGATGGGGCCAATGCTGAGCTCACCTTTGCCTTCCTGGAAGAGCCCCAGCAGGACCTTTTCACCATCAACCCAAGTACTGGGGACATTGTGCTGAGGGGCGACCTCTCTGAAGAGCTGGGTCAGTTGTTCAAGGTCATCCTCACTGTGACAGACAATGGCACACCCCCCCTGGCCACGACCGCCACAGTGAACTTCCTGGTGACCGCCACTGCTCCTTCCAGTTTCCAGGAGATAGCCAAGCCTAGCTCCTGGGAAGGAAAGGCTTTGCAGTGGGACATCCCTCTGATTGTGATCATAGTCCTGGCAGGCAGCTGCACTCTCCTTCTGGTGGCTATAATCACCATTGCCACCACCTGCAACAGGCGCAAGAAAGGGAATGAAATAAAAAACAACACTTCCTTGAAGGACCAGATAGACATCTCCCACCTGGAGAAGGGCTGTCAGGAGGAGAGTAGCCAGAGGGGGAATGTGTTTGAGGTACGAACCTTTCCCAGCAAAACCTCTTTCACCAGCCCTGACCCCTCTCCAGCTGCTGAAGAGATCTCCACTGCTGAGAGCAGCAGCGACAGCGCTTGCCTCTATGAGGGTCAGAAAAAGCTCAGAGGACCAAGCGGAGAGGTAAGGTCCTGCTGTGGAGAAGGGGGTCAGCAGGTGGGAGGGGTCTCAGTGGATGTGAATCGAGGAGATGCGGCTCTGATGTTGGTTTATCCTTCACTACTTCCCTCTCTCACCTCCCCTTTGATCCCCCCACCCCAGCAGGGCTTCAGTGCCGCTCCAAGCTACAGCAAGGAACCTGCTCCCCCCGTGGCCATTTGGAAGGGGCACTCGTTCAACACCATCTCTGGCCGAGAGGCAGAGAAGTTCAGTGGCAAAGACAGTGGCAAAGGCGACAGTGATTTTAACGACAGCGACTCGGATATTAGCGGAGATGCCCTGAAGAAAGATCTCATCACGCACATGCAGAACGGTAAGGGCTCAGCCCCTGCTCCTGGCTGGCCCCTCTGGACAGACAGATGGGCAGATGGGGAGGTGGGCAGAGGGACCCATTCCTGGGGCACAGTGATTAGACAGGGCAGCTGGAGGGGAAACCTAATGCTGTGCAGCTCAAACTGCCCATCTTTTCGTCTCTTTGCAGCAGGCTGCTAGGTGCTGGTTCCTCTCCACGCTGAGTGCCCAGCACAAATTAGCAGATGCTGAAAGTACTGTAGGATCAGGGGTTTTTTCTTCCTCAAAAAGCATCCCTTATAGTTAGGGTTGTGAGGCGTGTCCCTAGCAAAATGATGTAACCTTCCCAAGTGTGTTATGCCACAGAACATCGCCTCTCAGTTCCCACCATCAGTGCATTGAATCATCCTGTGACTGATAACTCTGAGGGTTTTGAATGATGTGGATTTATTCCTGCAGTAACGACAGGTTTCTCCTCCTCCTCTCTCTCTTTTCAGGTCTGTGGGCATGCACGGCCGAGTGCAAGATCCTGGGCCACTCAGACCGCTGCTGGAGCCCCTCCTGCGGCCGAGCCAACCCTCACCCTTCTCCACATCCTTCGGCACCCCTCTCCACCTTCTGCAAGAGCACGTCCTTGCCCAGGGATCCCCTTCGCAGGGACAACTTTTATCAAGCCCAGCTGCCCAAAACAGTGGGGCTTCAGAGCGTCTACGAGAAAGTGCTGCACAGGGACTTTGACCGGACGATCACGCTCCTCTCCCCGCCACGCCCCGCACGGCTCCCCGACCTTCAGGAGATCGGGGTGCCCCTCTACCCAGCCCCCTCAACTAGATACCTGGGCCCCCAGACTGATGCTGCTGAGAAAGTGTAGCCCAACGTGCTCCCCACCCAAGTACACGTGTCCTTGCGCGCACATGACTAGGTCACTCCTGAGAGCCTTTAAGTTATTGACCAGATCCCATGTCGTATGTGTAAATATGCAAGATGTGCCTTAAAAATGAAGTCGTTGGGAAAGATTTCCAATCGCATCAGTACTGTTTGATATTTGCAAACAAAAAAAAAAAAGTTGTTTGTAGTTAATGTAATTTTTATGAAATGTGCAGTATTTAATTTTTTTTTCATATTTTATACATTGGGGTTGGTTTTTTTTGCTTTTGGTTCACCCATGGCCTGCCATTTTTTGTAGTGTTTTTAACCTGTACATTGTGTAATGTAATGTTTGTACATAATGAAAATTGGTTATATTTTTATATAATAAAAGCTTAAAAAGTGGGAATTCTTGCCAAAGGAACTGTCTGAAAGACACAATAATAATAATTAATAATAATATCCTGAATATGTAGAACCTTGTAAGGGAAATTCCTCTTTCACGGTGTAATAATAACCTAAGCAACCCAGTGTACTGAGAAGTTTGCCTTGCCAAATGTGACTTGTAGTTCTTGAGTCTGTGGTGAACTTAAATGTTATTTAATTGCCTTTGGTTCCTGTAATCTGTGTCACTGATAAACACTAATAAAGGTTTTGTGATGTGTTGGAGGGATCTGTTCATGGATTTCATGCTTCAGAGCGTAGAGGTCTCTACAGGTCAGCAGAAGTATTTTGTGCAGAGAAATGCAGTGGCGGGGAGCGTGAACGATGCTACTTCTAGTCTCGCCCATCCTTTATCTCTGGCAATACCTCACTGGAGGTTTAGCTCTCGAGATTTTAATGATGGGTTGCAGGGTGGGAAGGAGGGCTGTGCGACAGAGCTGGCCTTTGCTTTTCTCTGCCTGGTCTGAGCACTTCCAGCTTGATCCTTCGCTGGTGGGAAGCAGGGTAATTGTAGTGAAGCAAATGAAGCTATGTCCATCAGTGGCAGTGTTCACGCTGCGCAAATATCTTTGCATCAGCAGCCGCCCGAGCGCTTTGCTTTCTGATCTGGCTGAGACGTTGATTTGAGTCAAGCTGCATAGGTATGTGCTTTATGTTTATCCCTTGTTAAGGCAGCCTCACTAAAGCACAGTAACTTGCATTTCTGTTCATATATTTATACATCAAGAGCCAAGGTAGGCTCATATTTGTGCATAAACAGAAAGAATACGTTGAGATGCTCTGTGATACATATTTTGCCTCCTCCCAGAAATTTGAGTACTGAAAAAAAAATCTTACAGAGCTTTGAAATTCCCTTCCCTTCAAGGTTTCAAGCTAAAAGCAGATCTCAAATCCTTCTGCTGAAATCAGGATAGAATAGCTGAATGAAATGTTCAGTTTGTTAATGAAACAAACTGAAGCATGAGTGTTTCTTCTTGTGTTCAAAAAAATGCTCAGACCAGAGATAACACTTCTATTAGAGTTTTAATACTAGATTGAATAGTTTTAATACTAGATGAATTTTACCAAAAGGAAGAACTGCTCCTCACTTGGAGCATATAATCTCACATTTTGTACAAATCAGTAATTCAGAAATTTGTACATGGTAAAGCTTTTGGATTTTATAATTAATTCTTCAATTATATGTGTAACTAGTATGGTGCATATATATAGAAGTTTACTCACAAAGAAACTACAAAGCCTTCGTAGACCTAAACAAGCCTCTGTGTCTCAAAATGTGAGTAGAAAACAGTATCTCACCTTCAGGTCCCTTAATCAACAGAAATTCCCTTTCTTCCCCAACTTCCAGCTTCCTCAAGCCCACATAGCAAAAGTGGCAGAACCTGACCAAGTTTTCATCTGCACACTGTCTGAGTTTTAACAGGGGCTTCAGAAAAGCCACTGCGTGAAGACTTGTGGTGGGCAGAGAGATTCAGAGGCTGTACTTGAAGGGAATTGAAATCAAGCTGATGCAAGACTCATGTGGGAAGCAATGTCTGTGATACAGCTTTTACGGTTAGGAAAAGAGGTGAGCATTTCTGGCGATTCATCTAAACCTGGTAATAAAAATCGTGACGCATCTAATGAACTAAGAGGGTCATCTTGGTTAAATTTAGAGCTGAACTTGGGGCTGAAGGGTGGGTGCTGAGAAGGAAGGCTGGGAGCCTCCCTGCCGGCTAATCGTCAGTGATGCTGAGCAGCAAGCCTGCATGTGAAGTAATTAGTCATAACTCTGAACATGGGGAGAGAAAAGCTCTCCGTCAAAAAAGCAGGGCAGACTGATAAGCTGGTTCTTCCTCATGAGGTTCAAAAACCTGGGTTACCTACTGCAACACCTCTACAGCCAGTCCCTAGGATCTCCTGGAGGAGGCTGGCAGAAGGTAACCGTGGTCAAAGGGTGGTTCATCGCGTTGCCAAATTTGCAGTGTTGCTTGCAACAGAGCCTGAGCACTTCTGTGGGTGAGTTGGTGCTCCTTGCTGCCTAACCAGGAATTCAGGCCACCCGAATGTGAAGCAGACTTGAAGGGAAAAGAAAACTACCTGTTCCTGCTCCCAAAGCAGCTCTCAGCAGCAAGCAGCTACAGTCTCCTTGGTATCAGGGATCTGCCTGTTTTGGGGTCCTATGTGTTGCCGGTAAAATGTGAGATTCACCCACTCAGCATTTAAATCTGAGTCTATCACTTTGCAGGAGCTCTCTGGTTAATGGAAAGATCTGAGAGCTTCTCATCTTGGTTTGGAGACAGGCAATGAGGACAGCCCTGGTACATCACTGAAGCTCCTGACCTTCCTTTTGCCAGTAAGAGCAGAGGGCAGCAGCCCAGACTCCTTTAACTTTCAGATGCCTAAAATTAGGCGAGGGAAATCTCCAAGCTCCATCAGATAAAAACACACATCATCCAAAGTGCAGCTGAGTGGAGAGAGGAGCCCAAGGCTTAGCTCCTGGGAAGGGCCCCTTGACTCAAACGTTTGCACCATCGATGCTATTTCACTGTGTATGTCCTAGTTTTTTTCTTTTTTATTTTGATTAAAATAACTGAGATTTTTGCTAACAGACTTCAGAAATTAATGCAGACCTATCAATTAAATTCCATTTATTCACGAAGCATGGTGTGGCATCCGCCCTGCATCATGTGCGGTGGACGAGACTGTGCAGCCACACAACCTCTCCAATCATGGAGACCTGCCGTCTCTTGCCAGCCTTTTCTCAGCTCAGGGGGCAGAGGTGAGGAGGGGTTGCAGGGACACAGGACTGGAGACAGCACTTGTTCACTGAAACAGCATTAATTCCATGTCCCAAACTGGCTACAACAGCTGGAGGTCACAAAAGATCTAACACTGAGCGCGAGCTTGCTCCTGCAGAAGTCTCTGGTAGTCACCTACGATGGACAAAAGCACCCTCAGCTCCCTTCACAGTCAGTGGAGAGAAATAGGCACTTTTAGGACACAAATCGTCTCCTCCTGAACCAGCCAGCTAAAATAGGCCTGGTGTATTGCACTGAGAAGTGCCCCATCCTTTCCTACATGCAGCCTGTGGTGGCAGTAGATAGTTGCACTGTGGACATCCAATATCTAGTGAAACAAATCTCATCCCATGTGCTTTCAGAAACTGCCAGGTAGTTTGCTGTTAGCAACTGCCATGAGACCATCTGATTTGAGCACACTGACAGTGTGGAAAAACAAGAGAGCTGTAACCAAGTGTCCTGGTTTGGCCAGGACAGGGTTAATTTTAGTGGAGCCAGGTTATTCTATACCATGCTGACCTCATGCCCTGGGGCCAGTTCCAGTGGGGGGGCAGTTTGAGTTTGGCTGTTTTTCGGTGAGCTCGCTCCATCACCATTCTCTGATATCAATTTTTTTTTTGTACTGCTCCTTTCTCATTGTTACTGTTGTCTTTTGTTAACTGCAAGTGCTTATTACATGTTATTTTCTTATATTTTTTTTTATATATATTAACCTTCCTTATCTCAACTCAAAAAGGCACTTTTAAACCTTTTTTTTCTTTCTTTGTCCAAGACCCACGGCAGAGGGGAGGGGGTGGGGAGCGGCGGCCGTGTGGCTCTGGCCACGCTGCAGCCGCAACTCTTACTAAACCAACACAGGTTTAGTAACATAGGTTAGATGAAGATGAAGATACCTAGTAGCATCAGTAGCAATCAAGCCAGGCCACTGGAGACCAGCAGACTCACAGCTAGGTGACAGTGTCCACTTTCATTGCCATCGAGAGAAGACTAAAGAACACAAAGGCAGAAGTGGCTAATTCCCACAGACTCTTTTCCAGGTGTCTCTGCACAGCCATTAAGACGTAGCTGCAATAGCCAGGACACACAGGAGTGATGCTACAGCAGCACAGCAGAGATATGTCTTGTCTCCTGAGTACCCCAGAGATGTTGTTGGACTGTGAGCGTGCAACTGCCATCCTGAAGACCTTGGGCGGACATACAAACCTATTTTAATTGTCAATAAATGCAATTAATTTTCCCAAAGTCGAGCCTGTTTTGCCTGTGACAGTAACTGGTAAGTGTTCTCTCTGTATCTATCTCAACCCATGAGCTTTATCATCAGATTTTCTCCCTCCGTCCTGTTGAGGAGGGGGAGTGAATGAGCAGCTGAGGGGAGGTCTGGCTGCAAACAAAGGTCAACCCATCACACACACATCTAGGAAACAAGATCCCAGACCTGTATTCTGTGGCACTTTAGCCAAAAAAATAAAGTCAAATTCCCATGGATCTGCTCTTCTCTCCTGTGCCTCTTGAATACCTTCAAGGATGCTTTATGTTTAATGATGTGTGATTGAGTCAAACTCCCCTGTGAGGTGCCTATTTCTGGTCTCTGCAATGCATGCTCTAGATGCAGAACTCTAGTAAAATGAGGTGGCAGCAGTCATGCTTCTAAGTGGATATGGCTGTGACCTCTGAGATGGGGCTTACTCCTGTGATCTCGAAATGTGCAAGAGATGCTCAGAAAATGTTTCCTGGACCAGGCTCTGAAGACAGAGACAGACCAGGGTGAGATTTAGCTAAAGATTCATACAGATGTTCCTTTTGTGGCCAATGCGTAGGTGTCTACATCAACAGTAGGCATCTACACACCTGTGGCAGACAATTAGGTCTGGTCAGGGACATCTATAGAGCTGTCTGGCTCATCTAACAGTAGGCATCTGCATTCATTTAGCAAAATCACTCGCTGGTCTCACATAACTGCATTGACTACCTCACTATTGTATATGACAGCAGATTAAGCACCTGCCTTACACACACGTTGTGGATATAGAAATTCAGATGGATGTGCTGTCACCAAAGGGGATGGTTCACCCTTCTTTCCATCTCCAGCTTCATTTTCCTATGACTCCTATGCCACCAGCACCCAGGAAAGTCATCTGCCTATGGGCAGATGTACAAAAGCACCAAACCTGGGTAGATTTCTGCATGTTTACCGCAACCAGAGGTCAGGTGAATGTCGGATGCTGTCTGGAAGGGGGCAAAGAGGGAGGAGGCTCCCAGGGACCTGGGAAGAAGGCAGGACTGTGATTTTGGGCAGCAGCCAACAAGTAGATCAGCCTATATGTAATGTAAAACCTCTGGAGGCTTCTAGATGATTTCAAGGTTGCCAAGGAGGAACATAATGCCTTTTGGATAATTTGAAGGTTTGGCATCACTAGTGATAATGCCCACTTACTCAAATGTCACCTAAGCCCAAATTTAGGCTAGAGAATGTGGACTAGTAACTAGGGAGAATTTAAGTGTTACTTCCCATCATATATGCCAAGGTCTTCAAGCCTTCCTTATTTAAGAGGATGCTCTGGAGAAGCTCCTTGGTGTTGGGTTCCCCCCACCTTAAGCAGTGACAAGGATCCCTCCACTTTCCTTTCTGATGGACACACAAAGCTGGTTTCACACTCATGCCCACAATGCCCATGGCAGTGGGACCGCCACCATTCTCAGGGCACCTGAGAGTTAATCAGACTGGGAGAGTTCACAGGGAGCCAGGAACCCTGACAAAGGCAGGAAAGGATGCAGAGATCAGGAGGGGGACTGGCTTCATGGGTTCCCCCCTGCACCACAGTGCCTGGGGAGGGTTAAAATCCTGGGAGCTGAATTGGAAAGGGAGCAGATGGTCACCAAGTTGAGAAAAACAGTGAATTAGCCTGGATGTGAGAAGCCAGTGGGTTCATTCAGTTGGTAATTACTAATTATTTTTGAGTGGGCATTAGCATCCCCACAGGTCACAGGCATGAGCACCCATTTTAGCCTGCAGCAGGCAAACCCCATTTGCCCATCAGCTCCTGCTGTGATCAGCAGCCGTCCAGTGTGCCCTGCCGGTACTTTTTGAGTGAGGACTTACCAGCCTCGCGTACAAGGTAGAGAAGCAACCCTGTTTGGTGCTGTAGTCAAATGCTGTTTAAAAATGCAGACATTTTTGTGGTAACTCCATCTTTCTGGTTTGGAGGTAGGTCTCCGTTCCAAGCCCAGTTGTACTCCATTGCTTTAACCTACACAGTGTGCGTGTGCTGGAAGCCAGAGGTGGAGGCTTCCTACCCATTCTCCTCTTCCAGGTGATTACTTCAGATCCCAACATCCACTTTGCAGCTACCTCCAGCCCTGAAACAGTTGACTCCCAGTTTACAGGTGCTTCTTAAATCAAGGCATTGGGCCTCAACAATAAGGTTTTATGATCACACCTGTCTTCTGAGTTATCTGAGTGCCATGGGCTTTGGGCATTTCTGTCCTAGCATGAGCAACGCAGGTGGTCACAAGAGCTCCCTGTTCCCACCATGATAAAGCCACCTCTAGTCTTTCTTCTGGCTCTAAAATGGGTACGTAGTTGGAGTAACCTTTGTGCCCACCACTGAATAGATGGGCACTAACATCTTTGCAGTTTCCTAGGGTCTCAGGGTGGATGGCCCAATGTTGCATGCAAGAAATGACATTTGTGCCTGCAGCTGTCTACCAGCCTGCTCCTGCCCACCTTTGCAGCCCAGCTTCTGGGAGCTTTTGCCCACCTGCCTGCTGGGCCCTGCCTGAGTTGGCTGCTCTGCAGATGGTCGCTGTAACCCCAGCCATGTGCCCTATCCCCTTGGGATGAGGCAGCTCACCCAAGAACAACCAACCCAAAGGGCCCTGCTGACATGATCTCCCTTTCCTCACAGGCTTATGCTCTGTAGAACTACCCCTTATGTTTAAAGAAAATGGCTCAGGGATAACTTGAACTTGCATCTGCAAGAAGAGGGGAGTTTTGTGGGAGGTTAGGAGAGACCATGATGATAGGCAACTCTGCAAAAGTCTGTCAGAAGGACAGAGAGACACAGAGAGAAGAAAGGGCAACAACTTCCTCCCTTCACCTGGAAAACTTCTTTCTCCCACTCACAGTGAAAGGAAGACAAAAAAAGCAGGGAGTTTGTGGGGAGGACAGGAGGGAGGGACCCATATGATGTGGGACTAAGACTAAGCTCTCTAAGGGCTGCAAACGCAGTGCCTTTGGAAGACAATCCCCGGTAATATAACCAATGTCATTATGTACAGAGGATCTTCATCTTAATTCAGCCTCTCTTCTCATTCAAAACGTGTCCACTGGATCTGGAAGAAATTCAAGAATCTTGACCTTCCTAAAATCCTATGGCAGACAGAGCAGATTCAGTGGAAAACTAACTAGAGAATAGCATGAAGAGGCACTTCTGCAGATCAAGAGCTTAAAATTGCTTTTGCCTACATGTTTGCTACCGCCTGAATCTCCACGTGGGACAATGGCGCATTTGGCATGTGACCCCTGTGTGGGGACACCCCATCCCCAGCTCTTTGCTGCAGCTCCCAGGACATAATTCACCAAGGTCTCCTCCCTCCCCAGAGTTTAATTTCACTGCTGTGCCAAAGACATTCCTCCTCCCTCCCTTGGGGGCTACATCACTTCAGAAATGGGATCCAGCCAAGGCTGGCAGCCAGCCTGCTGTGACCTTTGCTTGTTTGAGTAATACATGATAACAAGAGATCTGAGATACCTCCATACACACACGGCTTGGCAGGATGTTAATTAAAAAAGAGTAACACTACCTCTAGCGTTTGCAGGGCTGTAGCTCAGAGCACTTTATGAACGCCCAGGAGGTAAAGGAACATGTTCAAGGCCACACAACACATCTGTGAGGAAGCTGGGAGTACATCCAAGTGCTTTTTGTTTGCGTACCAGCATACAACCTGGCATATACAATGAATCCAGGACAAGGCCAGATGGATGCAACAGAGACCAGTGGCATGAGGAGGCAGAAAAATTGCTTCTAATCACTTCCCTTGAAAGGGAAAGAGCATCTTGCCTCCATCCTCTCTCACTCACACCAGCAGCAAACCATCACTGACCAAATTGCCTTTGTAAAAATCCCCACAGTTCCTCACTCCCCTGGCAGATGATAACAAAGAGGTTCAGTCACTTCCAAATTCATGGCTCCTCTGGGTCCTGGGATGACCACGGTTCTGCTTTGTTTTACCACCCTGATGTGACCTGGGTTTTCTTAAGAGTTATTTATTTATATTTACTTAACTGAGTAAACCGATTATCCATGTAACAACTTTAATCAATTATCTGTGGCAAGGAACTTCTCTGCAACTTAATTAGCAAAGTTCTTTCCTGACCTAGCAATATCTGATTGCATCATAGAAGAGCTTAACTTTGAAATGGCAACACAGTTCATTAAAAATAACTAATAGCTGCAGGGTTTAAAGATGTAAATGTTAATTTTCTTAATGAGAAGAAAAAAAAAGGCATGCAGACTCTACCTGTCTATATTCATTATACTGTGTCCACATGGGATGACTCACATTTGCAAAACTCAGGTTTAATTAACATGCTTATTTTTACAATGATATTTCTTATTATAATAAATTAAATGTTTAAACAGCCAGTGCAAACATTTTGATCCGAGACAAAAACGCTTTGCACAGCGCTAGTTTAAGCATTTAATTTATTATAATCCTTTCCATGACAAATGCCTTAGAAGTCGATCTCTTTTTTTTTTTTTTTTCTCTTTCCTTCTCGCCGCGAAAGGCTGTTAGTGTTATTTCCTCTGGTAACGTTTAATCCAAGACAATCACAACTGCAAGGCGTGAACGAGATGGGGCTGGAAGCACCGATGAGAAAGAAGGGCGATGCGGTGAAGGGATCCGCCTCCACCCGCAGCCCGCAGCTGGTGCCAGCCCGGCAGCGAGGCTGCGCCCCGGCAGAGCCGCGATGCCAGCGGGAGGAGCTCCCCCTGCTCCCCGAAAGCGGGTGTCCCCCTGCTCCCCGAAAGCGGGTACCCCAACCCCCGGGCCAGGGGGGGCTTTCNGGGGGTGCGGGCCCGGCCGTCCCGGCCCTGCCGGCGGGGCTGGGGCCGGGCCTCGGGAAACGTCCGGCAGAAGTGGAAGCAGGCGGTTCGGGAGACTCTCCAGCATCCTCCACCCTGGAAGCGGAGCGTGGCCCGTGCCCGGGTTGCGCTAAAATGATGATGTCTTGCAAGATGTAGCAGCTTCGTTCGTGCGGCTCCTTGTTTTCAGCCGGTGCCGGGTGGAAGGTTCAGCCGTGGAATCGGCAGCCGCTGTATACCCACTGCAACGGGGTTCTGCTGCCAGGTTCTCAAAAGCTCCTGGCTTAACTCCTGGGTGGATGGGCTCCTGGAGGCAAGCCAGGACAAGAAGGGTGCCCTTGTCCCACTGCCATAAATTCACTGAAGGCCATGCTGCGCCCCAAAGGGAGGACCACTTAGTGGGCTCCTTCAGCTCCCAACCAAGACTGGGACTGGGATGTGAGGCCCTGTTAGAGGCCAGGACAGCAGGGCAAAGCAGTCAGGGCCTCCATGGGATGCAAGGACAGCGAGGAAGGGATTCTCAGCCTGGCTGAGAGCTGGGAGCCAGCCCCAGCTGGGCTTGTGCCCCTGGGAGACATCTCCTGCACCTCCTTATGGGAAATTTCCACCCTTGGGCTCGAGAGGTGTCTACAGAAAGAAATGGCCAGGAGGCAAATTCCTCTCAAAGTGGGAAAGTCTTGCAAGGGGTGAAGCCAAGGCAGGGTCATGCAATGAGGTGAGAAAAGCCCGCAGGTTCAAACCCCTTGAGCAGCTAGAAAAAGGCAAGGCAATGAGCCACCCGGGCTGGGGACACACAAACTGGGTGTCCCCAGCATAAAGCCACCAGCCTCCCCAGCCACCATCTCACCCTCGCATCCAGGAAAGCTCCTGTCCTGACTCGGTGGCCTGGAACTGATGTCAAATAACCATAGCTGTTCAGGATATTTTTGTGATGCTGCAAAGTTAGGCTGCAAGTCACTCTAGTATGTAATTAGTGTATAATTTGAATTAATAAATAAAGCCCTTTAGGGGATCTCATTACACTGTGAGAAGCACTAGCAAAACACAAGTTGTCGATCAGTTTAACCAGCTGACAAGCTTGAAACCAGCCGATGGTCCAGGTTGAGCCAAATCAGCAAAGGAGAAATCTCACCTGGATTTACCTTGGACAAATGACTGTGACAAGAAATGGTCATTAAAACAGTCATGGACAAATCATCAAGTCTCCCCAAACCACTGAATTAATTCAGGGGTTGCTCAGGGCCTGACAAACATCCTGCCAGAAGGCACCCACTTATTTTTTCGTTGCTTGCTGCTTGACAAATCGCTGTGTTCACAAAAACTCAGTGGATTAATAAACTGATCCCACTGCTTAACTAATTGCAAAAAGCCAAAAAAGTTATTTGAGTAGTAGTACGATGGTCATTACAAAAATATCCACTGACTTTGGAAAATTGAGGGCACAACATTTTTACCTCAGAGGGCAGTTTTTATGTAGGCCACAAAGTGCCTTGGGTATTTCTTAGAGTCCTCAAGTTTATTCATGTATTATTTCCTCGGATATTCAGTGTATTTTTCCAGCAGGCAAGAAACTGGGGCTTCTGTGTACAAGTTTCATCTGCTCAAAATGTGAAAAAATATAGATCCCCTTAGCACATTCTGCTACAGCAGAGGCAAAGTGTAAAAGAAAAATTCCAAATATGTAGATTTAAAAATAAAAACACAGAACTCTTTCGTCCCTAAAAGGAATTTGAAGCAAAAAAACCCTGGGCTACAGATAGGTCTAGACTTTAATTGTCAAGCTGCCTAAGAAGAATTGTTGGCCTGAGGTCATTTTAATCAGGTTGCATGTCAGCTTGCAAAATCTCCAAATTAGCTTACAGCTTGGGGAGAGAAAGATGTTTTTCTTTCCTGAAGAACGCAAACAGATTGTTGTGACATGTTCTCAGTCATCATGACAGATCAGATCCCTGCTTTGCGCTGCGAGCCGGGAAAGAAGTCAGACGCTTTTCCAGCTCCTTCAGAGATTTAGGCATCTCCCAGTTTGTCAGAGCCGGGGATGGAGTTTGTAGAAATCCTTCTGAAAGTGAGGTTTATATGCAAAGACTATGATAAAAGAGATTGACCTTAATTGGGAAGCTAGTTTCTTTCACATTTTTTAACAACCTCCAGGCCTTCCTAGCAGTCTGATGAAAGGGAAGTTGTGAAAAGAAACAATCTGTATTTATGCAGCAGGAACTATCATATCCTGAGCTGCGCGGAGAATGACAAGGAATCGACTCATCCTTTTTAAAAAAGGATTAATTTGCCATTTTCTTCCTGAGTGTGTAAAAAGTAAGGCTGTGGGTGGATTTCAAAACAGGCTGAGTACTTTAGTTAGATTTATGGCAGGCTCTGAGCCTGTGTGAGACTCTGCACATTGCTGTGGAGCAGTTCACCTCGCATGGTGTCCCTCCCAGGGTGTCCGTAGCCTACATGTCCAATTCAGTCCCTTGGCTCTAGCACTTTTGGGATGCATGTCGCCTACCTGGTGGCCCCCAAAGGTCTGCATCTGAACCAGTAATAAGCAGTGTCTAGTCTGCAGGATGAGGGAAAGAAGCAGAGATCCCCAAATGGCGATTCATAGAATCACAAAATTGTTTACAGAATCATAGAATCAATCACAGNCTCGCCGCGAAAGGCTGTTAGTGTTATTTCCTCTGGTAACGTTTAATCCAAGACAATCACAACTGCAAGGCGTGAACGAGATGGGGCTGGAAGCACCGATGAGAAAGAAGGGCGATGCGGTGAAGGGATCCGCCTCCACCCGCAGCCCGCAGCTGGTGCCAGCCCGGCAGCGAGGCTGCGCCCCGGCAGAGCCGCGATGCCAGCGGGAGGAGCTCCCCCTGCTCCCCGAAAGCGGGTGTCCCCCTGCTCCCCGAAAGCGGGTACCCCAACCCCCGGGCCAGGGGGGGCTTTCGGAACGGGCTCCTTCCGCACCGGGAGTTCGCTGCCTCTCGGGGCCAGCCCTGCGGCACGGCCGGGCTGGGGCGGCGGGGTGGATGGAGCNTCCTCAGAGTAAAGAAGTTTCTACTCATGTTGAGATGGAACTTTCTGTGTTCCAGTTTGTGCCCATTTCCCCTTGTCCTGTCACTGTACACCATTGAAAAGAGACTGATTGCTCCATCTTCCTGACACTCACCTTTAGGTTGGAAAAGACCATTAAGATCATCAAGCCCAACCATTAACCTAACTCCTCCAACTTCTAGCTGCTGCCTCTTTCTCTTAACTAGTTTGGGCACCTTAGGGAAAATGAACCTATCTGCCCTTGATAGTGGCCAAGGGCTCAGTATTGCCTGCAGCCAGGAAAGGACACAAGCAGAAGCAGGAGCCTTCCCCTGAGACTGTGGCATGCTGCAAATGTAGGCACGTGCAGAGATGGACCAGGGACCACTTTGCCAAAACAGAAGAGGATGTGATGTGGAACAGGTGCTTGTCCATTCACCACGAAGGAGCCATTCTGAGTAGCTGACATAAGACCTCCAGGCTTTTAAAACTGGATAGGACAAGACAGTGGGGGGACAAGCCTTGCATCAGGAGAAGAGATTGCATTTCCCTGTCCCTGCTTCTTCCTTCTGTGATTCTGCAAGCCAACAGTAGTCACAACCGTATGTCTCTGGGTACAAGCTGCCAGATTCTTTCTCCCAAAGGCCTCCACACTGACAGCAGAAAAATCTTCATCTTCCCTGTTGTACAAGCTTGAGGACTTTTTTCTGTTTCTTGGCTCCCTGCCATTAGCCCTGGTGGGACCCAGGGCAAGGCAGCAGTGCCACACAACCCAGATGTCAGCAAACCGTTAATCCCAAGGGACAGACCCCTGGGGTGAGATTCCCGCTGCAACTTCTCCAATTAGACGGCTTACCTCCTGCTTTGCCTCTGCTTTAGCCATTTCGGACCTAGCATATTTTATTGTTCAGCCTCCTACTTAAACGGCTGGGAAGCTCTGGATGTAAGCACACAGAGATTACTGGCTCAATAATAGAGTCAGGCACGTTGGCTTTACTTCGTGTTGCTAATAAAGCTGCAAAATAAAGATGTTGACTCTTCTTTCATCAGCATCAGCCCCATGAGGCTCTCCCACGTCTCGCTTGGTGATTAGAGCAGAGGGCAGGGAACACGGGTCTGGATTTCAGCCCTTAATGAGCTGCCCGTTCAGCGTGTTTCACCTGGGGCTCTTGACCTCTTTGCACCTCGGCCAACTCAGCTGTAAAACTGGCTGAAGGGTGGACCTCGTGGAAATCAGCCACCATGCCCCAATTGAGCCTTGAGTCTGGGTTTCATGGGTAAACACAAAATGAAAACAACAATTTGAACCTCCAGTGACCGAGCTCAAATGCCACGAGGACATCAGACCTTGGCAGTGTAAACAGCATCAGTCTCTGGGGTCCCCCATTACAAGGTCGGAGGAAATCTTAGTGTCCCTGCAATTTGTGCTGCAGTGGAAAAAAAAAAAAAAAAGGCGCTGCAGACACCAGCACAGCCAAGGCAACGTGATGCCAGCTCTGGTAGCCAGCACCTGCAGCACCGAGCGGTGCTGGCAAAACCTGGGTGGCATGTGCCCATCCAGGCAGGGCTGCAGTCCCTCAGCTGTGGGGAGCAAGGTCACCATTACTCTCTAAATCTCTGAGCTGCAAGACAGCCCGCAGCCCGTCCCTTCTCCAGGAAAGGTCCTCATGGAGAAACCAGCACAAACTGTGCCAAGGACAGGAAAGCCCTAGTGCTCTCTCACACCAAATCCAAAATATTTCCAACCTGTTCCACAGCCAGGATGGCTGCAGCTGCTGACAACTCTGTTAGCGCTCATTTGCTCCGTGTAACGGGAGATGAAAGGAGGAGCTTATGTCTGGTACAGTTTGTTTGCTGTGTAACACCTTCTAGGTATGATGGGCATGCTGAAGAGAAGCCCTGCCTCAGCCATCTGACCCTGCCCAACATACACATCTGCCTACTCACATGAAACATGACGTTTTTTCTCAGAGCTGAGAACAATCAGGAGCTTTTTCTCTATTAAATGGGAGGTTGCAGGTCAGACTCAGAGGTGGCATAGAGGAGCCAGAGTTGCCAAGCTGGCACACCATGGCAGAGCAGTGAAGAAGGGAGAGACACCATCCCTCGGGATTTCAATGGTGTGAGGTCAGCCTTGCACATGCTGTTTGCCGTGACAGGCTTAGTAAAATGGAGCAAGAAACTATTTTCGGGCAGGGCAAGAGCACGTGGGATCCAGTCAGTCCAGACCTGTGGTGGGCCATTTGCTCCCACACCTTCTCTGCACCTCCTCATACAGTCCTCCACTGTGCAGACATATGAAGATGAGTCTCTTAAAGCAGAAAGCTCGGAATCAGAAAGTCCCAGATGTACCTCTGCGGATATCTCAACGTTATCCCACCTTGCACCATGTAGACATACCCAACCAAGCACAGATTGAGGTTGAGAACTATCTTATAACGCCTTCTCTATATGAAGTGCCTACCACTTACAACCCCAGCTGCTTTACGAAGTGTCCTTTGGTGACTGGTGACTTGTAGATGTGGAGAAGATAACGGCATGAGGCATCTTCTGGAGTTAGGAAGCTGGGTATTTGAATGGTATTGACACCATACAACGTGCTGGGATCGGTGTGGGTGGCTGGGTGTGAGCCCAGACCTTCAGCATAGAATGGAGACCTCTGTTCTGGTAAGGATCCTTTTGCTCAGGGTTTTCCATCTCTTTAAGAAAATATGCCAACAGGCTTTAAATAATTTTAAAAATCACATTGCAGGCAAACCCAAGTTAATCTCCAAAATGCATTATCCTCAGAAGGTGAGAGAAATGCTCAGCCCTTTACACCTTCCTCCAACCTCTTCACATGTTAACTAATTCGTCACATGCGGGACCACCCAGCTGCATCTCAACCACAAAACAAAGGCTATGCCAGTCACCTCTGTCTTTAAAACCAGTATTGCCACATCTGGGGTCCAGGTTTCTTCAGCACCAACAAGAGCAGGCAGTGGGGGAACAAAGCTCTTTTCATCAGGCCAGGCTTGCACGGAGGATGTTGCTCCCACGGAGCCACATGCTGGTCTCAGGCAGGAAGGGCAGGCTTCAAAAAATGGAAGGAGATGCTCTGGGGCAGCTGCAGCCACCTCCTCACAGCCATGTGTGATCACGACTGGGGACAAGTTTGGCTTTCCGTGGGCAGAGGCAAGGAAAGAGCTACCTTGAGCATCTCATCTAAGGCTGTGTATGATGGAGACCTTCAAAGAGAGGAAGGCAGTTCCCTCCTCATGACATAATACTCCAGAACATTAATCTAGCTCTCTGCAAGCTAACTCTCCTTCTTCCCCAAAATCTGCTTGTCTTTGCCAGCCTGTGCAAGGACAGGCAAGCAGCTTGAGGCAGCAACCGGAAGGTCTGTCAGCAAGGAGGAAGCCTTGCCAGAGAGGAGCAGAGAAAGGCCAAGCCCATCCTCAGCCCTCCCCTCCCCAACGTTTCCCCAGCCTGGTCGTGGGGCTGGGCTTCACACCTGCACACACAGGACCCCATGGAGGACAAACTGGTGGACAAGGGGCCGCTGCCACCCCCTCTCCAATTAGTGCAGTTTCCTGCGGTGATGTTTTGCAGCTCCTTAGCTCTCTCTCATGCCGTGCATGGCCCAGAGCAGACGGGCTATAACATGTGGAGCTTTAATTATTTGACAGTTCTCCATTTCGGGTTTAGGGCATGCTATGGAAATGGCTGCTCATGGTGCTGTGGAGCAAGCCCTGAGAAACAGGGCTGTGCTGGGGGTCCTGGAGGTAGCTGTGGTTGTAAGCCCCATGGCAGCCAGTTCTTCCTGGGCGCTCATGATCCTTTCTCCCACCTCACCTGCCCTCCAGCCTCACAGCCTGACATTCCTCCCTCCATCCCTCACTATTCCAAGCTGTCCAAGGTGAAAGGTCCCCAGCTTTTTTCATGCTTTTCTCAAGCATTTGCTCCCCTCAGCAGCCCACATCGGACACATGTGAGGACTCCACTGCTCCAGGCTTATAAAATCACATCTTCAGGAAGAGAGAATTGGCTCTAGCCAGGGCAAAATTATTATCATTGTTGCTAGATCTTGATATCACAAGGAAAGCTATGGAGAGAGGACAAGACGTGCCCAGAAATGATGATTGTTCTTTGTCTTTCTCTACCCTGTCTCTCAGGGAGATAATTTATCCAAGCTCCAGTTAAGCCATGGCACTGTCTGCTAGATTTTTCAGTGAGAACTTACCCATTTTCTCCACTGTGTCCCACCCTAAGCACAGAAGTCCTCAGACAGACTGCAGCTCTCACAGCCTTCAGTGGGGATCAGAGAGGTCCTAGACCTCTCCATGGTCATTTCTGAGGGCCAGCAATCTCAGGAAAAGGGATGTGAAGCAACAAAAGAAGTCAATGCAGCACTAAAACTTAGCAGAAGGCATGGTTGGTTGTTGGTTCTGTCACTCTCCCAGGTTTTTTAAATCTGATGTGAGGGAGGGTGTTTTGGAAGATTTTTTAATTATTTCTTTTTTTAGTAGAAATCTGAATCCGGGGGATGAAGCATTATGGATTGGATCAAAAAAAAAAAATACTGAAGTAAGAGGCTGAATAAAAGAGCATAGGTGAATAAGGATTAAACTTACTGGAGTTAACCTGCACAAATGCCTCACAAAGGTAATGAAAGCAACAAAAAATTGCTTGAAGTGTTTTCAGAAAGGTGAGTAAAATATATGTTTCAAGAGACTGGATTTGTGAAAAACATTCTGGCGCTGCAGGTTCCTCCGGGACAATCTCATTGGAAATATTCTCTAAAGACGGGTCATGAAATTATTAGAACAGTGCAAAGATCGAAAAAGAGAAATAGAGTTGATTCGTGGGTGCTTTTGGATGAGGGGCAGGGGGAAAGCCAGGCTCAGCCTTTGCTACAAAGCAAAAGGAAACTTAGCAGATTTCTCACCAAAGTGTGAATAAGTCTCTGGGAAGGAAACAGATTGATGCTACCAAGTTGTTTAAGATAATAACTACCTCCAAAGCACAAAGCTGTGTTTGGAGGTTAAGAAAGAGTAGCCTATAAGCAATTTACACAGAATAGTTACAAAAGAGACCACATCATTAAATGTAGGAATGAAAGCATGTAATGACAGCTAGTTATTTTATTTTATTTCTTTAATTCAAGGAAAGCAGACGGCACAGCCACTAGCTAAATTAGGAAGAATAAGATGAAGACATATGGATAGATGGGATTCAGTCCTGGGGAAAAACAAATCAGCTTTTAGTGTCCTGGGGTGAGGAAAAGCAAACTGCGGTGGGCCATATGTCCTCACCCAGCCACAGGAGAGAAGAGGAAGGATTCGGGACGAGCAAGGTCCTGCACTTGAGCATGTTTCAGGCCATTCTTTCAAGTGGGGCCAGCTCAGCTGTGATGTGCTGTCCTGCCTGTGGCTGTGCTCCAAGTAGAGCAAACAGGGATGCCCATCTTCTCCAAAGAATAGCACCAGAGCAAAGGATGTGGCAGGGCTTTCCAGGGAGGATTTCGCAGTCTACCAGAAATAGCAATGGTTTTAGTGCTTGAAATTTTATGTGTTGCTGGTCAAAGAAGGAAGAACAGTGTCAGCGTACGCTGCACACAGGCCAGAGGAGGAGAGGAGAAAAAGCAAGCATCCCAGGGACAGCACAAGTCCAGGGTCACCGCAGAGACAAAAGCTGTGATGATGACATACATGTGTGGCTTTTTCATCCTTTGGTCTCACTGCCAGAGAGTTTCTCAAAATCCTCAGGTTCTCATGGGTTAAATACCTGTATTGGGGTTTTGGGGCAAGGTTTTGGTAGCAGGGGTGACTATAAGGGTAGCTTTTGTGAGAAGCTGCCAGAAGCTTCCCCTATGTCTGATAGAGTCAATGCCAGCTGACTCCAAGTGGACCATCCACTGGCCAAGGCTGAGCCCATCAGCAATGATGGTAGCACCTCTGTGGTAATATATTTAAGAAGGGGGAGGGGGGGAAACTGTGCAGCTGCAGCCCAAGAGAGGAGGATACTATTCGCGAGAGGAACAACTCTGCAGACACACAACTCTGCAGACACGAAGGTCAGTGAAGGAGGAGGGGGAGGAGGTGCTCCAGCACCAGAGCAGAGATTTCCCTGCAGCCTATGGCAAAGGCCATGGTAAGGCAGGCTGATACCCTGCAGCCCATGGAGGTCCATGGTGAAGCAGGTATCCACCTGCAGCCTGTGGAGGACCCCACACTGGAGCAGGAAGGATGCCCCTGAAGGAGGTTGTGACCCCATGGGAAAGGACCTGTGGACCCATGGAGAGAGGAGTCCATGCTGGAGCAGGTTTGCTGGCAGGACTTGAGACCCTGTGGGGGATCCACACTGGAGCAGTCTGTTCCTGAAACACTGCACACCGTGGAAGGGACCCATGCTGGAGCCATTTGTGAAGAACTATAGCTTGTGAGAAGAACTCACATTAGAGAAGTTCATGGAGGACTGTCTCACATAGGAGGGACCCCACATTGGAGCAGAGGAAAAGTGTGAGGAGCCCCCACAGTGGGGGAAGGAGCAGCAGAGACAACATGTGATAAACTGACCACAACCCTCATTCCCCTTCCCCATGAGCCAATGGGGAAAGGAGGTAGAGAAAATGTGGAGTAAAGTTAAGCCCAGGAAGAAGGGAGGGGTAGAGGGAAGATGTTTTTAAGATATGGTTTTATTTCTCATTATCCCACCCTGACTGGACTGGTAATAAATTGAACTGATTTCACCAAGTTGACTCTGGTTTGCCCATGATGGTAATTGGTGAGTGGTCTCTCCTTGTCCTTATTTCAACCCACAAACCTTTTGTCATAGCTTCTCTCCCTTTTCCAGCTGAGGAGGGGAGTGATAGAACAGCTTTGGTGGGCACCTGGCATCCAGCCAGGGTCAACTCACCACAACACCAAAGCCAAGATTTTCTTTTTCTGTAGGACGTTCTTTCCCCAAAGGACCTTGGTTATTTTGAAGAGACATTAAGTAAATGGGACCTGATCAGCAGTGTTATGGTGGTGTAAACCCATGGAAAAGCAGAGCCGTGAATCCAGTGTGCAGTCTCAGTAGCCCTCACAAATTTCTGTTCAGGCCATCATGGAGTTCAAATAACTATTTGGGACTTTTAGAAAACGAAGATAAAACGCATAAGGCACCACAAGAGACTTACAGAAAGGCGCACAGCATCACCAAATCCTTCTCGTTTTTAATATTTTCATTTCTCCTTCTAAACTTTTCCTTTAAACTGAAAAATAATGAGAAAATGTGCTGTCTTGAGACAAGCCAGTACTATCAGCTAAGCAACCTCACATTCATCATAGCACTCCAAGTACTCTGGAATGCTTTTCAGCTCAGAGGATAATAGTATTAGACGACCAGAAAGGCTGTCCTGTAAAAGACTGTTATTATGATTTCCAGTCTCAGAAGTTGGCTTAATCCAGCTGAGCACACACATGTTATTTAGAGAAGAGACTGAGCTCAGACACTAGTATCATCGTCATCTTTATTGCAAATGAAGCATTCAGCCCGTGAAAGGCAAGTCACGTTTTTTTTTTGTCCTAAGCCCTGCAAACACTGGCTGTTGCACTCGTCTTTGCACTCCGCAGTGAGTGTCTGGAGCTGCTGAATGCTGAGCCGTTTGTACGGATTTGCATCTCTCTAAAGAATCCCATTTTCTCTCTTGTCACCTAATCAATCAAACGGCAAAAGATGCGCTCCCCGCACCCTCCAAGGAAAACAAATATGTGCCCACACAAAAGGTGAAGTGTGAGCATAGGGGTTAACTAGAGGTGGTAAGCTGCAAACCGTGTGACAGGAACATTTTTTTTCTTCTCTTCTGTCTCCTTGAAATTTCACACTGCTCTTCCTCTGTCTGTGGAACAAAAGAAAAAGAGCCAGCAATGCTCTGAGTTGGTGGAAAAAAAAAACAACCGGGGATTGTTCCCTGCATGAGAAAAATATGTTTGGAGGATTACTCAGGGGATTTGCACCTTGACTTGAAGAGGAAACGCTGCAGTTTCTCTCCCAGGGCTTGGGCAGAACAGCTCCCTCCCGAAGGACCGGTTCTCCCACCCACACAAACAGGACCCGTCTCACACCTCGGCCACCTGAGGACCAGCAGCCAGGCACTCATCCCTGTGGACTGGCTCGTGGCTGGCACCACTGCTTGGGGTTATGAGTGTCTGCGCAAGCCAAAACCTGCCAGGGTCACCTCTGCCCCATCACTAGGGTGGGGATGAGTCCTCCAAACCCATCCTTTGTGCTGCTGGGGGCGGATATTGCTCCTCACAGCACCTGGAGAGAAGGTGCCTCTGCAAGTATCCAGCATAGGTGTATTAATTACAGCTATTCATTCTTGGACCTGTGGTGTCTTTGCTAACTCTCCTCCTTGACACCGTGCCCTTGGCTGCCCTTTTGCTAGCCCAAATGGCGCAGTGTCCCTCTGTCCTTCCATTCGCACCCTGGGGAAGGAGTGGTTGGGCACTCAGACGGGTACCAGGATGGAGGGACACCTGCTCCCCTACCTCAGTTGCAGGGAAGCAGCTCAAACGAGCCAAACCCCAGCAAGCAGCAGCTTTTCCCGGGCAAACGCTCCCTCCTTGGCACGTTTTCCCACGGGAGACAAGCACAGGGGCCTTAAAATAAATCTGTCTTTTTAAAGCAGTGATGCTAAATGGAGGTTTGAGATCAAAGGCTGGGATTCTCACATTTTGCCAAGATAGACACATCCATTCACGAGATTTTTGGTGTAACAAAATACTTGCTAATGAAGAGGATCATAATCTTATTATTAGCCCCAACCTACAACAGTGTGTCACTCAAGAGCGGGCTAGAATATGCCCTAGTTTAGGAAGTTGCGCAGCTAGGCTTCGCTTTTGATTTAATGAGCTGTGATTGTGTTTATTTTTGGCGGCAACCATGCCCGTTAAGGTTTTGTTTAAGGTCTGATCGTTAACGACAGTAATCGAAGGGAAGGATGAATTTGGGTTGAAGGGAAGGAACATGGTGATCATGTCACTGGGATTCGGTCTCTAAGCACGCGGAGGCAAGATGATCAGCAGGGCCTGAGGTTTCCCTGCTTTTGCGTTGCTTCTGATGGTTTTTAAGGTACTGGTCATGTCAGTGAGGAGATTTAGACATGGAAAACAAGAAAGATTTTTGCAGTTATGGAGTGGGGTGCAGGGGAGAGACAAGTGTAGGAAACCAACTGCAGGGGCCAAACCTGCCTCTTGAGCACACACAGAGCTGGAATGAGCTATGGTGGGACAGAGTCATCACCTGGCCTCTGCTCTCAGGATCCCAGAAGGTTTAAGACAGGGGAACATGTCAGTAGCTCACAACAACCAAGCAAGGAGATGTAAACCTGCCAGATAAGCAAAACAGAGAAGAGAGGGGAAGAGTAATCTAAACAAAGATGCATACTTGAAAAAAAATTGCTATTGCAGAGTGTAGGCCCTGCTCCGGAGCGAGATGTGGTCCCATGTGCCAGGGTGTCCCCAGTTCAACAGCCCCCCACTCCAGTGCTGTTGCCTATCTGGGAAACTGGAGCTGGGCTACCGGGCAAGCATGGCAGGACACTGCAAGGCAAGGCAGGACAGGGCAGAGTAGAGCAGAGCACAACCCAAACATCCTTTCTTCATGCTCTTTTTGCAGTTGATATTCTTTTTTATTCTGCCTTCAGCCTTATGAAGGACACTGTGCTCTGTGTTTGACAATGTCAGCCCCAGAGGGTTCCAGCAGTGTTTATTGTCCAGCATCAAAGAGTGCACACACAGGTGCATGAACATGTGTGTATGTACAGGCAGGACACCTGTGAGGTGCATGAAGGCAACACAGACATGGGTAGACACATGGACAGACACACAGGCAGACACACAAAACTAGTCATAGCCCTTAAAAGTTTCCCATGTACAAACAAATAGATGCAGATGGACATCCCTTCCAAGTCAAGTCCCCCTATGATCCTACTGTATTTTAGATGCTCAAAAAAGCAACTGAGCATCATGAGTGACAGGAAACAGATGATATCCCAGGGATATGTCCAATTTAGAGGTCAAATCGCAATGTATTCATGACCTTTGTAATTAAAGCTGGACAAGGGCTTTCTACAAGTGCATGTAGTGACAGGATGAGGGGTAATGGCTTTAAACTGAAAGAGGGTAGGTTTAGATTAGAGATTAGGAAGTTCTTCACTATGAGGGTGGTGAGACACTGGAACAGGTTGTCCAGTTGTGGATGCCCATCACTGGAAGTGTCCAAGGTCAGGTTGCATGGGGATTTGACCAGCCTGGTCTAGTGGAAGGTGTCCCTGCCCATGGTAGAGGCATTGGAACTAGGTGATCTTTAAGGTAGCTTCCAACCCGAACCATTTTAGGATTTTATGAAAAGGTGAAATTGCCTTCCATGAGCGTGGGCCAGGCCTGGGCTTGCTGCTCCATCTCCCAGGCTGTGCCCAGACCGGACCCGGGGCAGGGCTGTTTGCTTGTGCCACACACCGAGGTGTTTCGCAGGGCTGTCACCGAGCAGCAGCTTCTCAGCTCCAGCGCCTGTGAATTCCTGTGGCAAGTGTAAAAAAGCGCTTAAAATGCTGTTCTACTTCAAAAGCTGTGTCCGTCCGTCGGGGCATCTCTCCTCTCCACAGCAGCGCGGGGAGGGGATGGTGTATCCCCTCGCTCCCTCATCTCCAAAGCTGGAGACAAGCCCAGAGGGTTTGGGGGGTGGGGAGGGAGGGGGACGGTCCGGGGCTGTGGGGTCCCTGTCCCGGGG
>VZZY01000985.1:0-16226 GCA_013400335.1 Eurystomus gularis
CGGGGCAGCGGAGGAGGAGGCGCGAGGCCTTTGGTGCCAGAGGAAACCACCGCCGCGGCGGCGGGCGAGCGCGTGTGCTCGGAGCGTGTCGGGGCGCTCTGCGCGCCAGGTGCACGCCATGAAAGGAGAGCAGGGGCTACAACAAACCCCTTCACCCACTTCTGAGGCCAGACACCGTAAACCAGAGCGCGTGGGTGGGAGGTTTTCTCCATAGGGCTGTTCCTGGGTGACTTACCAGGGAGAGGTCTGCGCTCTGTTTTGCTTAGGCAACAAGGGCAATAATGATTTAAAGGGACAACTTTGTGTTAAACTCACAGTCCCACTTGGCTTTGCCCTGCTCAACACCCCACCTCGGACTGAGCGCTCTGCGCTGCCGGGCCGAGGTTTGCCGGCTGTAGGCGGGAAGGGCTGTGGAGGGATCGGGACACGGGATTCCTTTGAGGAGACCCAGCGCTGCTGGGACGAGTGGAGCCGCACGGCAGCTGGCGAGCGTGTCCTTTCTCTGGCGCTGCTCTACGATGCCCCGAGCACGGCTCTGCTTTAGAGAAACGCAGGAAACGAGAGGCCAGGGGTGGCTGAGCTCAGGTGAGCCGGGAGCTGCCGGAGCAGCGATGGGCTGGAAGGGCAGGGAGAAGCCACGGGACAGCGCTGCTGCTGTTTCTCCATCTCGTGGAAAGTGGAAGGGCGTCCTTCCCGTTCTGTGCCACCGCATTTTCGTCTCCTTTAAAGGACGGATTTAATATTAATCCCATTAGGAATTTTTTTCTTGTGAGGAAAACAGGATATTGTTTCAGGATATTGGGCAACAAAGCTGTCCTTGAGAAGCAGCTCTAAGCAGCCTTGCAGCCTCGCTACTGGCTGCGTTTGTTGCGGACACTAATCGAGTTCAAAGCCGGGTACAGCCAAAGCATTTTGCTTCCAGGCTGCGAGAGAGGCCACGGCAGAGCACTTGATGTTCAGGTTTTCTGTGTCCCGCTGTAAACACTCAGGACCTGTACTAATCTTAACATATAATCACTAGCTCTGGCTTCTCTTAATTAATGTCTCTAGCAGGCGTAAAAGTTCAGCTGTCTCATCTCTCATGGATACACATGTCCTGCTTGATAAGAGAGGTAACATGAGTCCAAATCCAGGAATTATTGGAAATCTCTTGGGAAAGTCTGCTCTTTTGAGATATCCATCCTAGTTTCCTGACTAGGCTTTGGGAAAAGGTTTTCTCAACTTTTGGATTCACATTTCACTTCAGCTGAGCTTCCAGGCTTTGAGTTTACCCATCATAGCAACGCCTTGACAATGGATGGGGAAGAGAAGGCGTCTGAGAGCTGTCCTCAGGGAATGCCCAGGTTCTGCCTCCCTCAGATGACAAAGGCACGACATTGTTCAGGAGTGTGTTGGTGTTAACGACCTCTGTCATTGTTTAGAAAATAATCTGGTTTATGAAGAAAGTGTCTGCTGAAAGAATGTTCAAAATGGCCACTCATAGGCCATAGAAAACCTTCATGTAGTGCTCCTCTTTACGCTCATTTAGTGACACTTCTCACCCATCTGGGCTCCTTTTGCTGCTCTGCTCTCTGCCTGCCCTCAGGCTCACACACGTGTTCCCCCAGGGATAGGGACCATCCCTTACCAAGGTCATGTCTCCATAAAGTTGTCCCGAGTCCCTTGGCTCTAGACCATAGTGACCATGGCAGAGACACCTGCATCTGCCGGCACGAGGAGCGGAGGTTTTTCTTACACTTGCTCAGCGCACAGGTTGCACTCAAGACGTTACCCAGTAGCAGCGGAGCTAATTCCTTACCAAAATCACCTGTAGGGACACGGTGTGACCAGTGAGTGGTTAGACAAATGCAGTGACTTGATGCATGAGATGATGTGAGGCCAGCAGAAAGAGGATCATCTCACACAGTGTCTCCCAGGAGCCCTGACCCAAAGGTGGCTGCCACCTCCACGTGAGCCCTGGGGAAGCAGCAGCCGAGGAGGACACACGGGGCTGGTGACAGCCCAATGGCACATGGCAGCGGGTAAGCTCACCGCATGGTTGCCAGGTGGGAAGAGGGTAGCTGTGCTCCGTGGATAACTTTGTGTGCTGCATTTGCTTTGGCCCGGCTTTTCTGCCTGGGAAAGACAAGGCTGCGCCGTGCCGCATGCCTGGCTCCAGCCCACATCCCGGCAGCTGTCATGCATCATCTTCACTGCCAGGAGGAGGATGCTCTCCTTGGCGAGCTTGCCTTGCCAAAAAGACCCTTGACCACATGGAGACCACACCGCAAACGTTAAGAGACATTACACACACGCCATGGTCCTCCCTTGACACTTGCACGTGTCTCTTCCTCATCGGCTGGGGCAAGTGCTCGCTGGCTCCTTCCCGTGGGCCCCTCTTGCTGCATCGTACACCAGCCTGTCACCGTTTGCCAAGGAGCTTATCTGGCACAAGAAATAGTATCTCTGTTCCTCCTCCCTCGCCGTCCCTGGAGCCAGAGGAAAGCGATGCTGTTCGATGTACTTTCCAATGCTAATTCACCGCTCTGCGAGGCCTCGGGTGGGTCTCCGCTCGCTCTTCAGGGAGTGTGGGCGCTGCCGTCCTCCCCTGCAGATTGCCACCCCATATGTTCCCAGCACAGTGACTCGTTCCTTCCACGCTCTCCTTCCTCATTTCCCGAGCGCTGGCTGCCTGACAAGCACGCCTTGGCAGCGCCCGTCCTGTGCTCACGCAAGTGGCCATTGCTGCCGGGTCTGTCACAGGTGCTGTCAGCGCAGGCTGGGGCAGGGGGGGCTGCCCTGGCAGGGGGCAGAGCTCACGGGGCTCGGAGGTGAATCTCACCCCAGGGAGCTGCTGCGCCTCTGCCAGTGTGCACACTGCCAGCACCGGGCATCACCGTGTGCGGTAGGTGACACAGAGACCCTGTCCTCAGAGTGACGCTGGTGGATGAACACCCAACTGCAGACTGGCCACACCGCTGTCCTCTTCAAGCTGGGGGGTCACCCAAACCAGTCTGACCAGCATGAGATCCTGTTCTGCTACATACGCCAGATGCTGGGATCATCTTCGTCCAAAAGCTTTGTGGCAGACCTGGGGACCCCTGAGGGAAGAGGCAGGGGTTCTGGCTCAGGCCAGGGTGGTGGGTGTGCTTCACACCGTGTCCAGCTCTCCGGAGGGATCACTGCTGTCCCAGAACATGCTGTTTTAACAACTCTGTTCCTGTGCTTGGGGTGGGGAGGAAAAGGTGGGAGCTCAGCAAATAATTGAACTATATCCTGCACCACATAAATTCATATGTCGATAGCGCTGCGTTACCTGCATTTTGCTCTCCCGTGTATCCCTGCTCAGAGAGCCCATTTCTGCCTTGTTTCACAGCCTGTCTTGCGTGATCCCCAGCTGGCAGAGGCTGGTGGCATTCGTGGCCATGTCTCACGATCTCCAAGCAGGCTGCAGCCCTTGCCCTCTCCACACAACACATCTTTAGGATCGGTTTCCATTGCTGGTGGGTTTGGTGATGGGGCTGCTGGAGGATGGCGCTTTCAGTGATCTCAGGGTAGCGTCACCACTGGCATAAGCTGGAGCTCCAGGCTGCTCTCCAGCAGATGCTTTTCAGCATCTGTAGCAGCTGTTTCCTTGGGATGTTGCACACAGCCCAGCTCCTCTATGTAATACTTGAAATTTTTGGTCCTGAATCATTTTGGGGGAGCCTGGGGCACTCTCAAAGGCCTGAACAGGAAGGGAGAGGACTGCGGGTGGTCTGCCTTCCTCCAGGCACAGGGCTTGCCCACTGGCTCTGGCGCCTGTGGAGATGCCTCTCGGTCCCGGGGTGCACGGCTCCCACCGCCCGCTTCGCAGGGTTGCCCGCAGTGGTGGGGCAGCTGCTCCAGCTGCCTCCGGCCACTGCCAGCCCTTGGGGGGATCACTGGGGATCAGTGCCCTCAGGGCTTTGGCTTGTGAGTGCACAGAGTCCAGGGAGCCACAGGACGGGGCCAGCAGACTCCAGGACTCTGCCGAGCGCTGCTTACGGAGGAGGAAGAGGAAGAGGCTGACGCAGAGGGTGAGTGCAGGCCAGGGTGAGCACCCCAGAGCTGGGTGTGAAACGCCGCACTCCCAGACCCGTGGATGGCCTCAGCCGCCATCGGGCCACTCCTGGCTGATAAGCAGGACTGAGCACTCCCGCCCCGTCGTGCTCGGCCATGTCTTGCCTGGCGTGTGCCCGTCCTGAGCCGCAACGTGGCCGAGGACAGCCAGCGAGACGTCACGGCTGCGCGAGTCCCCAGGGAGGCAGCGAGCGCCGAGCCAAGCGCCTGCCAAGAACAGACAAAACACAACCCCCAGTATTTGTTCTGAAACCTGCCCAGAATTGCTTTGGCCTCAATGAGACTGGAGGATTATTTTCCTTAAGTATTTTTAAACCTGGAACCTGGCAAGTACCAGAGGGCTGGGATTTCCTGTCTTGAGCGTATAGGTCATGGACGGCAAGGAACCTGCTCCTCCCACCCTACCTGGGAAGCTGGACCAGGATGACCCAGCTGGCAGGCGCCTGGGGAGGAAGCTGCCCACAAAGCTGTCTGTGCAGACCACCCCAGGCCCCGTGTGTGCAGCCCCTGGGGCTGAGCACCCATCCTCTGTCCTCACAGGAGGCACCAAGCCCTCTCGCTCTGCCAGCCCGGCACCAGTGCAGAGCCCTGTGCCACCGGCACTGCCTGGCCTGGGCTGCTCCGTGTCCGGGAAACCATCAGGAGCAAAGGCAGAAGCTGCAGGAAGGAGGTCAGGGACCTGCTCACTTTCTCCTGCACCAGTGAGGGGGACACAGAGCCCTCGGGTGAGATCCTGATTGTTCAGACTGTCCAAGCAGGAGCACCTCTGGAGCCGCCTTCGTGTCTGTGGAGTGAATGTGATCCTGCTGGTGGGGCCATGGGAAGGCAAGGCAGACATTAGTCCGTGTGTCTGTCCCCTGGCAGCCCTGCCCAGGTGCCCTCACCCAGCAGAGCCTCTTGCCCACAGGGATGGCAGCAGCGTGGGACCATCCGGCCTCGCTCTCCCTCTCTGGGCGGATCAACACCTGAAAGTTTCTCCCAAAATACCACCCCCCAGAGCCCATCAGGTAATGAAAAGGGAGAGAAAGGCGGCACCGGCGGCACACCGTGCCAGAAACACCCCAGCCGGAGTGGCCGCCAGGCCCTTCTCCGCAGGCACAGCTGCCCTGGCAGCATCTCAAGCACCCGCACCAAGAGGTGCCTCAGGGCTGAGCGCTGCTCTGCTCCGAGATCACGGGGCACAAGGTGAGCAGAGCCCAGCTTGGAGGAGAGACGAGGCTGCTCTAGTGCAGGCGCCTTTTGTGAACACCCTGCTGTTCGCCCACAGCCCCGCAGGCTCCGTGGAGCAGAGCATGGGTGAAAGCGCAGCAGAGCTCTGCGTGCTGGCAGTTTCCTCACAGCTCGGCTGATCGTGCTGCTGTCCCAGTCCTTCCCTTGCTGGCAGGACCAGCAGCAGGATGGCCGCAATTTGCTCCCGTTCAGCGCTGGTGAGCACACGAACTATTGTGTGCACATGTAAATACACATTTGTGCTGCATGTTCCAAAACCCCACTTGTTCTGTTCCCAAAGAGCCAGGACTGACAATGTCAGGAAAGCCTCCGTCCCCCTGGCTTTGTTCGACAGTGCTTGTTTGGAGGAAAGATCCCTGGAGAGGATTCTTGGAGGAAAGCTCCCTGGAGAGGAGCTCGCAGCCGTGTGCCCCGACGGCTGCCAACAAGGAGCAGCCCCAGTTGGAGGCAGAGCAGGGAGCCGATGGGCTCTGCTCCCTCTCAGGGCTCAGCTCAGCACCATTCCTGGCCCTGGGAAAGAGGACAGAGGGATCAGGGAGCAGCACCCGTGGCCAGTGGAGCAGGGCGAGGAGGCAGTGGGGACATGGGCACTGGCTGGGGCCTGTCCCAAGGGCTCGCTTGGAGCCGGCTCCTTCTGAAGCGGGTCAGGTCCCTTCCCTGCGCAAACACAGGCCTAAGTCCGGCACCACCAAAGTACACGGAAAGCTGGAGGCTGACCTGGCCCTGGTACAGGCTTTGGGGACTTTGCCTTTTGCTGCCTCTGAGGCCGGGATTGCATGCCCTGCCAGCAGCAAGGGTCGGAGCGGGATTCAGGCGGCTCTTCCTTGGGAAGCAGCAACTGCTTCATCAGGGACCTGCCTGCTGCTGCATCCTCCTGCTCTGCCCTGCCAGGATGCTCTGCCCGCTCTGCCTGCGGCCTCTCCCGCTCTGCAGGTCCCACTCCTCCTTCTCCTCTTCACCCACAGCCCCCCCAGACCACCCTCCTGTTTGTGCTGCTGCGCAGCCGACAGCACAGCCTGGCTCCGGGAGATAGTGGGGGAGAAAACACACTTACAGACCCCGAGTCCTGCCCTCCCAGCCCACATGCCAGGGATCCAGTTCGTGTAAATGCTGCAAAGTGTCTGTCAAAACCAGCTCTCTCTGACAGATTCGGTTCTGCTTTCTTCATGTGCTCTCTGAGTTTGTTTACACAGACTCTGGTGGCTGAGCTGTACAGGCAGGAGAAGCGGCATAAAGCAATTTAATTCGTCTTCTGTGCAAGCCAGAACGGCTTCCTCACCTGGGCAGGTGCCCCGTGAAGTGTCTTTTGACCCACCTACTCACCACGGAGGCACAACAGCCCATGGCACAGGCGCCGGCGGAGGCGCGGGACACGCTCTGTCTGCAAACACCCTCAGAAGAAAATCCTTGCAACAACCACAGTTACCATCTAAACAAATCCCAGCTCTTCCCTAAACAGAGAACAGAATTAAATGTGCCTAATAAGCAGCTCAGTCTGAATTATCATCCCTGCTCTAATAATATCTGATAAGCCAGTCTTTTGTGGGACAACAAGCATTTCTGTTATTCCCCAAGCCTGGCTTTGGGATAAATAAAGCCAGCCCTTGTTTCTAAGCAGGAGGTCATGCTCCATCTTAGGATAAAGGCGCTGCTACCCTTTCCCTGGTTTGCAGGCTTAAAAGAACAAAATGTGTTGATGATACAAAAAGTCAGAGAAAATTGGAGTAGGAGCAGCTAAAGACCAGTCAAACACCAACATTAAGCTCCCTCCACATGTGTGTTTAGCAGATAATTTGTTATCATCCCAGTTCAAAGTTAACCTGCTGAAAAGCTGCTGTGGGAGAGTTGGCCTCATCTGCCGTGTTTCAGATTGTAATGTTTCAGCTGGGCACAAACAAACAAAAAAACTGCTATAAAAGCTTGTTTTTGATTAAACCTGTTGCTGCCGGGTACAAATGGTTATTTTCTGGGTGGAAGTTCATTGGGGCACAAGCGCCAAAGATCACTAATCCCTGGTAAAACACAGACTGTGCCCAGAGCCACGGCTCGGGCGGCACAGCTCGCGGGGGGCCGGGCAACGCTGCCCCAACACTTTCCTCTTCCCCATCCCAAACCGGAGGGATGAGGGAGGAGGAGGAGGATGCTGTGGTTTCCTACAGCCCTCCAGCAGCCCCAGGCTCAGGGGACCTGGGCACTGGCCTCGGTGGGCTGGGGTCTCTCACCAGCCGCCCTCCCCTCCCTGCAGCATCCTGAGCCTCCAGATGGCTCTGGGTGCCCCAGCACCGGACGTCGCCATCGCCTCCATCTCCGTGGGCTGCGGGGCCATAGCAGGAAGCTGTGGTTGCAGCTGTTTTTCTGCCCTGGCTCATCTGCTATTCTTACACACCTCGGGGGCTGAGCTGTATTTTCACTGCCTCAGAGGCGGGATTTGCCTCCGTTATGCCATGTGTTATGCTTGGAAAAGCAGCCGGCCACTGCCGGAGCCGAGGGAGCAGAGGCGGAGGAGTGTGGTCTGGGGTCCTTGGAGGCCAGCAGCAACCACAGACCCTGCTTCCAGGTCTTGCAGAGCATCCCAGCCTCCAGCTCCCCGGCCCTGCCTGTGCTCCCCAGGATACTGGGGCTCAGCTTTCCCAGGATGGGCACATCCCCTCTCCAGGCCTGGGCTCTGCCCAGAGCAGCCCACGCGGTGGGCACTGCGTGCCAGCCAGGCCATGCCATGTGCCAGGCTGCTCAGCTGCCTCTGCCCGGGGGGGGGGCATCCCTGGGGCGAGACCCCAGCCGCAGCGCCACAGGAGCAGGAATGGCCATGCCAGCGCCTGCCAGGGCCCCTCACCCCCCGGGGTCTCCACACCCTGCCAAGCCCTGAAACAGGTCCCAGCCTTTTGTGTCCCTCGGATAGCCCCAGGTCACGAGTGGCAGCAGCCACCCTTGCCTAACCCACCCCCTGCTGCTGTCTGGTCTCAGACAAGCTTCAGCGATGGGACGTCGTGGGCAGGTCCTCATGTGTCACCAGCCCTGGGCACGCCGGGGCCACGCGTGCACATGGCTGTGTAATGCCATAACAGGATTACCCTGTGACATGATGGCTGTGAAATAATCCACGGTATCATTCAGCAAATCCCAGGATCCAATTACCCTTCCACATGACACCCCTTCCTGGGCACAGGGAGGCCGGGGGGCCGCAGCCCAGCGCCCTTCCCCTCCAGCAGCCGCCTGCTCAGCTCCTCCGCTCCCCTGCACCTCTCTGCCTTCGTGTCACTTAAGATTAGCAAAGTTTGCGTTACCCTGTGGGAGCCCCGACCCTCTGCCGGGCTCTGTTGTGTTTTCTCGCCCAGCTGTGTGCTCCCCAGCAGCGTGCTGACCTCCCTGCCCAGCCGGCCTCCCGCTCCCTCGCCGCCCTGGCAGCACCAGGCCTGGCCGAGGCGGTGCTCAGCTGGCATGGGCAGCGATGCCAGCCTGCCTGAGATGGGGAGGAAGCCAACCTGGCTGGCCAGGAGGACCACGGGATGTGGGAGAGCTGAGCAACACTGCCGTGTTGAACCCGGCTGTGTGGAGAGCCCTGGCACGCTCCCTCCTCCCGCAGCAGCACGGTTGTTTGCAAACAGTTTTCCAGGGCATTTTCCTTGTCCCAGCAGCGGCTCCCTGCAGCCAGCCTATCCCTTTCTGTGAGAATAAAGCCCGGGGCACGGGTACAGCAGCACTGCCGGCCCCGGCAGCGGTGCCAGGGCACGCATGATGCCCTGCGGCCGGTTCGGCGGCTCGGCCGCGGGCGCCACGGTTGCCGCTGGCCCTGGCAGGTGTTCAGACACCAGCGCTGCTGCCAAACCGGGCAGGGAGTGTGGCCAGCTGCAAATTTTGGCCTCATTTTTGGAGCCTTTGAATCGCTGGCCAGCTGCCAGGTTTGTTATTTGTTAGCCTAAGTATTTTTTTCCCAAGTGAATTTCAAGCTGGCAAGAGGAGCCGGGCAGAGGGAACTTGGTGGGGGGCCCTCGGCATCCTCAGCACCAGGGCAGCAGGGGCAAGGGCAGGATGCTGTGGCATGGTCCACCCTGCCCAGGAGACCCCAGGCAGCTGGGCAGCAGGCTGCAGTGGTGCCGGCAGAGCCCTCACACCAGGAAACCTTGAATTTCACCTCAGCTGCGGAGGGAATTCAGCTGAAACTCCCACACATGGGGCAGAATTCACGGGCCAGCCTCTCTGGAGCAGGATGTGCACCGCTGCAGATCCCTAACATGGCACAGGCCTCAGTGAGGTGCCAGAGGCTTGTGCCCCCAGGCGTGGAGCCCCAGGGCGAGCAGGGGATTTATCATACCCCCTTTCTGTCTGAAAAATCCTGGGGTCACACCTGAGCTGGTGTTGAGGCCATGTCGAGGCTGAGGTCTGTGTCCTGGCCAGGTCTGCTCAGCTGGATGCTGGAGCCCACCAAGGCTCACCCTGACCCTACACCTGGATCCCGCACCGTCCGGCTGCCCTCCGGCACCAGGGACACGCCTGCAGCCACAGCTTTGTGCCCAGCCAGCTCGCACAGCTCCCCTGGAAAGGCACCTGGCTCCCGCACCCAGCCGAGCACGGGCACGGGCAGAGCTCACGGGGGGCTCATGGAGGCCAGGGTGGCCCTGGGCGCCAGCAGGCAACCACCGCGGTACCGGCAGGCAGCAGCCCCGGCTGCCAGCCTGTGCCAGCGGAGTCAGGAGGGGTCAGGAAACAAAACAAAGCAGGGGCAATTTGCAGGGGAAGAAATTGCTCTTCCACCGTGGAAACCTGAGCCTCAGATCCATTTCTCTCCAGAGAAGGGAAACAAAAGCTTTGGGAGGGAAGGACCAGGCAGGCAAGAACAGGGAGCCGTGGAGCAGGGAGCCACGGGATCAGGGATGGGATCGTGGCCGGGCAGCAAGTGCCAGCAGGAGCGAGCCTGCCGGGCCCTGGCAGGAGCAGGGCGCGGGCGGCTGGAGCATGTCCTGTTGTCCTTCCCCTCCGCACTTCCCAGCTCCCTGCTGCCTTCCCTGCCATTGTTCAGCAGCCCCGGGGGTGAAGCACGGCGTGGACACCGGCTGCCCTTCCTCCCGGCCCCCTGCTTGCCCTTCCACTCGGCTCTTGTCCCACCACCTTGCAGACGATGCCCGTGCCCAGCTGCCAGGCGTGTGCCACCAGCTCCCTGGGGACGTGTGGCCGCCAGCTCCTTCCCCTCCTGCCTGCCCCGACACCCAACCTCTGTGGGCAACTGCAACCAGCTCATCCCAGGACAGGGTGGCAGCGACCAGCACCACGCCAGGAGCCAGCCCAAGGCCAGGAACGGGGCCAGTATCCGGCCCCACGCAGCCAGGGAAGCTCACAGCAGCTGGAGGCAAAGGGCTCTGATGAGCCCCCAGTGCCCCATTGGCCTCTCTGTTTAGATGGTTAAAGCCTCCATGATCCTATCTGCAGGCAAAGCCATTTCTGTCACATTACTTCATTCCCCTGACAATCCCTAACATGGTGGATTTTTTAAGGAGACCTTTCTGCCGAGCTGTCTGAGTGTTGTTGCTGTGGCTCAGCAGCTGCTGCTCACCGGCCACTGTGGCCGTGCCTCAAAAAGGCAAACGAAGCTGCTCCGGTGATTCTTCTGCTGATGGAGCAGGAAACACGTTGGTACCCCAGAGCTTGTACCATGGCCCGAGCTCTCTTCTGGGGGGACGGTCCAGATCCCTGGAATCACTCCCTGTGCAGGGACCCTGCCAAGACCCCAGCACAGGGCTGGAGGTTCAGGGGCTGGTCGGCCCCATGCACGGTACCAGTGCAGGCAGAGGGGTACGCAGGAGCCCCCAGTGCCACGGCTCCAGTCCCAGACCAGCCTGAAAGATGAATGACCCGTTTCTAGTGCCTGCTTTCGGCAGAGCCCTCACTGCAAACTGGAGAGCTCATGCTCCAGGACTTCGTTCAGATAACGGTCTTGGTATGAGAATGAGCTCCCCTGGTGAGGTGCAATTCGGAGAACTTGAATGACGGCTCCAAAACTGGTTGCAAAGAAAGAGATTAAGATCAGTATTTGCCCTTTTTTTTTCCTTTTTCCTTCCTACTGGAGCAAAAATATTCCCGTTTATTGCTACAAACCCTTGGGGGCTGTATGATAAGCTCCCAGCGGGAATTACTGTCTCAAGAGATCAGAGATCCCGAGAACATCCCCTTGCCAAATTTATAGTTGCTGTTAGCTGTAATCAGCCTTGTTTATCTCTCCCTGCAGTGGTATTTGGGAAACCAGCACAGGTCAAACACGGGACAGTTCCCTCATTGTTACCAGATATCAAACCCCCCCCTCAGGCCACACCAAACCTTCACGGGTGGACACCTTCCTCACGCCTGCTCCTGGAGCCAGCTCTGGGCTCCTACAGCTCTGGGCCCTGGGAGCAGATGTGCTGCTCCTGCCCAAACCGCGCGGCACAGGCTGCTCCTGGCACAGGCTGCTCCTGGCACAGGCCCCTGTCATCCCAACCACAGCACGGCTCCTGCAGCACGGCTCCCTCGCCCACTGGCCACCCCGACCTGCTCCCACTCGCCGGAGCCGCGGGACCCCCACACAGCCCCCGGCCACCCCAGCCTGCTCCGGGAGCGGGGCCGGCGGCAACGCTTGTGCGCGCACTCCCTCCCTGCTGTATGTTCTTCCTAAGAAAATAAAGCATCACTGTCCTATTAATTATGTGAGTTCTGGAGCAATATTTTTCCCAGAGTCACCTACTGGTTCACAGATTCGTTTTCCAGGCAGCTTATCCAGTAGCCTGGCAACACGGTGACCTTATGCTCTGCTCAGCTCCAAGTGTTTTATTAGCCACACTGGACTCTCTCCACCGCTCCATATTGCTGAGCTCCTCATTAGTACAATTAATAAGCCGCTTCTGTCAATTCAATCAAATGCCAGGCTCGACAGCAGGAGAAAGCTTTGGCAGATGAAGTAGGGGAGATTCTGGGTAGTACTGGGAAATTGCAGGAAACCTTTCATCTCCCCCAAGGAGCCGAACAAGAATGGAATTGTGGGATTGGGATTCTCTCAGGTCATGTTTATTTATCGCTGGCTCGTTAGTATAATAAATCAGGTCCCCTGTCACTTTGAATGAAGTCATAGGTTTGCTGGAAAGAACTTGGCAGAACACCTTGATATTATTAGTGGTGGTGGGGACAAAGCCTGATGAAAGGCGATGCCCTGGCCGGGGTGCAGGCACCCTTGCACGCACCCGCCCGTCCCTGCGCCCACCAGCAAAGGCCACCGCCGGCCTGGGCCAGCGCGGTCATCCCAGGGCAGCGCCCAGGCACCGGCATGGTCTCAGACACGCGCAGCACGGCCGCAGCACAGCATGTCCCAGGTTCCTGATAGCCACAGGAAGGGATGCTTCCCCTGCTCCTGCTGCCTGCTCCAGGAGACATCCTGGTGGGAGACATCCCTGTCCTGGCTCTGCTCTCCTCCTGCCCGCGTGTGTTGCCGGGATGTGGCCGAGCCAGTGCAGAGCACCAGACAGGAGCATGGGCGCCCGTCCTCCGCCGGCAGTCACGAGTATCAGGCACATGTGATGGGGCTTTGCCTTTCACACCTCTCTGCGTCCTGCCAGACTTTGCCCTGGCTCTGACGTCGGCATGCTCTTTGGATCCCACGCCGGCTCCGGGAACTCCTGTGGCCGCGGTGCTGGAGGTGCTGGGCAGGACACGGCTGCCGCTGCCGGGCGGCTGGGCAGCAGGCGAAGGCCTGGTGCTCACACGGCTCCTCAGGTTCCTGAGCCTGATGGGTCCCCGTGTCCTCTGAGCAGGACCTGCCAGCAGCAGGGGACCAGGAGGTGGCTTTGCAGAGCCCTCGGCGTGACCCCCTGGCCAGGGGCAGTGGGTGGGTGGTCTGCTGGAGATGCCGGGGAAGTCACAGTCTCCTTGCCTGGATGCGGCACTTTTCCACAGCATAGAGCAGATCTGCAGGGTGGTTCCTGTCCTGTCACTGGAAGTAACAATGGGTGGCAATGAGGAAGAGCTGGGGTCGATCTGTCATAATCTGAGTGCCCCAAATAGAGCAACATCAGAGGTGTATGCCCCCAAAACGTTCCTAAAGTAAACTTCCCTGGGAAATCCTTTGATCTGGTCCGATGATGAAAACATAAATCTTTATAAAGTCAGATTTTTGAAAAGATTAATTTCCATTTAGTTTAAATACAGCTTAAAGGTTATAAAATAACAGCTCTATTTTATTGTTCAATCTATCACAGTATTTGGCCTCCACACTGGGATAAATATTAAGCTTTTCCTACTTTATTGCCCATAGACCCGCTTTAGGGAGACAGTTGACTCTCAATGTCACTGTCCCTGAGCTGGGCCTGCCCCGTTGAAGTGGGTCACTTGTCCCCATCCCTGTCCCATCTCCTGTGCAGCATCCCATCGGTAGCAGCCTGGGAAGCATCCGGACCCTGCTCCCGCTCATTAGCTCTCTTGACTCCAGCTGACCCATAAATGCTGAAGGAAACAAACAAACGGCCGGGAGGGGAGGGAGAGGAAGGGCTAAGGTGTTGGCCGCAGGTCTACAGAGCCAAGCCAGGCTCCAGCTGAACATGCTATTGTGTTGCAATGATTTCCCAGGAAGAACAGGCCCGGAGATCCCCTCACTGTTCCTAGGAAGTGCGTGGTGGCCTGGAGGGTGTGGATTCGGGGCAGGGCAGCCGGAAGGCTGCAGGAGTGTTTGTGGCTTTTGCTGTTACTTCATGACGATGCCGTGAACAACGCTGTCAGCAGACTCGATTGCACAACGGCAGCTCCGCAGCAGCACTGGACAAGGCGCCGGAGCCCAGCTCCAGCTCACAGCCGTGGGACCGCCAGCGGCCGGCAGCGCTGGGGCTTCGCTCCGGCTCCCGGCCGAACAACGGGTGTTTCAGAGGACATGCGGGCGCTGGGCTTGAGGAGCTGCACACACACGGGCAATCACGCAGGCACGGCTGCTTCTTGGCCCTGTATGTCAGCTGCTGCGGGGTTGTGTTCCTGTAGCCACCCAGCCAAACGGACCCGGGGCCAGGGAGAAGACGTGGCAGTGGGGTGCCTGTGTGTGCTCCAAGCAAGACCTGCGAGCCTTGGCCAGGCCCACAGCTCCTGTTTTTTGGACTTTGCTGGCCCTTTGAAGGGCCATTTGCAGGCAAGGCAGCTGTAGGAGTCACAGGATGGTGGGGGTTGGAAGAGGCCTCTGGAAATCATCTCGTCCAACCCCTCTGCTCCAGCAGGTCACCCAGAGCAGGGTGCTCAGGATCACATCCAGGAAGGTTTGGAATCTCTCCAGAGAAGGAGACTCCACAACCTCTCTGGGCAGCCTGGGCCAGGGCTCTTAGACCCTCAAAGTAAAGAAATTTCTCCTCCTGTTCAGATGGAACCTCCTGGGTTGTCCCTTGTCCCATCACTGGGCACGACTGACAAGAGTCTGGCCCCATCCTCTTGCCCCTCATCCTTTAGCATTGATCAGATCCCCTTTCAGTCTTCCCTCCTCCAGGTTAAACAGCCCCAGGGCTCTCAGCCTTTCCTGACCAGGGAGAAGGTTCAGGAAGGTCGGTGCCTGGCTCCTGGCGTGGGTGCATAGCAGATGTCTGCTTCCCAGTGGTGCTCGGGGAGGCAGCAGAGCCACCAGCCCCAGTGCTCACCCTGTCCTGTCAGCCAAGCGCAATGCCCTGCACATGGAGGACACGGGTGACACGGGCAGGGTTGTTCGCTTGCGTCTCACCTCTCAGGGCTGGGATGGTGCAGCCGCCCCAGGAACAGGCTGGAGGAGAGTGGGTCACTCCACCAAACCCCCATCTGGAGACCAGCCAGGCCGCAGCCCCTGCACCAGCCTCACCTCTTGAGCAGCCATAAGGAGGGATGGTCTGAGGGTGAGGGAGCCCCCGCACACAGTGCCAGGCCTCTCCAAGGTTTCTCAGGCAAATCTTTTGCAAAGTCTGGCGTGAATAAACCACCAACTGAGCATCCTGTGGAGCCCCCGTCGCTGCTGCTGTCTGCAGGACAGCGTGGCAGGCTGGCTGGGGACTCAACGCCCTCACTGTCCTGCGCCGCAGGGGACCCTGCTGCATCCGCCACCCCTGGAAAGCCAGTACATGCCCCCTCCCTCCTTATCTTCCCTTTAGCAGCAGGGGTCTTGGCATCTCCTTAGCCCCCCGCTTCCTCTCCCAGCTCCTGTTGACACAGTGGCCGTGGGAGAACAATGGGACCCAGGGTGGCAGAGTGACCCTGCCCCTTCCTCTGGCTGCCCGCTCACCTGCCCGGGCACGGCCGGGGCACCCAGGCCCCAGGGACCCGTGGCACGGCCAACAAGGAGATGGCATCGGGGTGAAGCTGACCACTCAGGGGAACCACATCGGGCATCCCACAGCACGAGGCCACCTCGTCCTGCCCGCACGCTGGTGGGAACTGTCCCAGTGACCGGAGGGACACCGAGGTACCTCCGTGCTGGTGAGGAGCCCCGCGGCCAGGAGAACGGGGCTGAGGGCAGCAGGGGCAGGTGGGGAAGTGGCTGCTCAGGGAGTCGGGGGAGAGAGAGGTTTCCATTGCGAGCTGTCGGCCAGGCTGACACCCTCCACCTTCCACCAGAGCTGTTGGCAAGAACGACGGCATTAAACCAAGAGCTCGTTTCAGCCCGTGCTGGTCAAAGCCAGCCGCTTTTAAAGAGCTGCGGCCGTTCTGCAGCCTGCGGGGAGGAGAGCGTGGTGCTGTCTGGAGGGAGCGCTGGGCACGGCGAGCCGGGCGAGCTGCGGGGAGCGGCCGGTAGCGTCCGACCGGGCTCCGAGCCCTGCTCCGACCGAGCCCAGCGCTCCCCGGGGCTGCGAGGAGGGAGCCGAGCTGCGTGGCTGGAAGCCCGGCACCTCCGGCACCTCCGGACACCTCCGGGCTCCTCCGGGCTCCTCCCGGCACCTCCGGCACCTCCGGCACCTCCGGGC
>VZZY01000985.1:19013-67844 GCA_013400335.1 Eurystomus gularis
CGGGGGAACAACGGCCGGCTCTGGAGCGGGGCTGCGGGAGCAGCGGCAGAGTCATCCCGCGGGGCCGGCGGTGCGGAGCGAAGGGGGCTCCGGCCCCGTGCACCCACAGCCGCCCGAGGGAAGGCTCCGCGGTCGGCGGGCACGGGGTTCCTGCTCTGCGGCCGTAGCAGCTGAGGAGTGCGGGGCAGCAGCAGGCCCCGGTTAGCAGGGCTCCGGGTGGTGCCGGTCACGGCGGGACTTAACGACTGTCCGGTCAGGCTGTATGAGCGGCGTCAGAACCGCTTTTGGGCACAGAGGAGTTCTCAGGCCCACTTGGAGCGGTCGTGGTTCCACAGTCACAGAAATAATGCTGTGCCAGACCAAATTTTTTAAAAGCCAGTTTGGAAGGTGGTATAAACATGCAAAGCACTGCTGGGTTAACTCCGGGAAATCATCAAGAATCTGATCAGTATTGAAAACTGGGGACCTCTAAGGAAGCTTGTTGCCTTCTTGCCACTTTATGGTTCTGTAGTTCTCTTCTGTCCCTGCTTGGTTAACATAGGAAATGTGCAAGAGAAAATGTGTATTTCAGCACAGAAATGCAACTGACTTGTCTGTGAAGCCTTTTGTGTTTAGGAAGGTACAAGGATATCTTAAGGTTGGCACTGGTCGGGGCGGGTGTCGGTGCCTGGGAGAGTGAGCTGGCAGCTCCTCGGGTGGCTAACAACCAACACGATATCCCTGCTGTGTGGAGAGCAAGTGTTCAAGCTTCAACAAATACTCGTGTCTTCCTCCAAGCTGATAGAGGGTGTGTTTAAGACTGCTTGGCAAAAGGTGCAGCGGGGAGAAGCGGTGCTGGCACTGTGCTGCGTTATGCAATCTGACGTGTGCTGCAAACAATAATTAAGTGTATCACAGAATGGTAGAATGGTTTGGGTTGGAAGGGAACTCAAAGATCATCTAGTTCCAACCCTCTTGCTGTGGGATCCCTCCCACTAGACCAGGTTACTTAGAGCCCCATCCACCCTGGCCTTGAACTCTCCCAGTGATGGAGCATCCACAACTTCCCTGGGCAACCTGGGCCAGGGCGTCAACACCCTCATAGTAAGAACTTATTCCTTATACCTAATCTAACTCTCCCCTCTCTCAGTTTAAAGCCCTTGCTCCTCATGATATCACTACAAGCCCTTGTAAAAAGTCCCTCCCCATCTTGCCTGTAGGCCTCTGTTAAGTATTGAAAGGCTGCAATGAGGTCTCCCCAGAGCCTTCTCTTCTCCGTGAGCCTGGCCTCACAGCAGAGGGGTTCCAGTTCTCGGATCATCCTCATGATCTTGCTCTGGACTTCCTCCTTCTTATGCCGGGAGCCCCAGAGCTGGACGCGGTGCTCCAGGTGGGGTCTCACGGGAGAGGAGAGGCAGGATCACCTCCCTCGGCGTGCTGGCCACGCTGCTTTGGATGCAGCCCAGCGTGCAGTTGGCTTTCTGGGCTGAGGATACATATTGGCAGGTCATGTTGAGCTTCTCATCAACCAACACCCCCAAGTCCTCCTCCTCAGGACTGCTCTCAATCCATTCTGTGGATGTTCTCTGTTGTGGCTTTCAGGATTTTGGCACATGAAGTGTGTGTGGGGGTGACATTTTTTCTTCGCTAGGACCGCTCAAGCGGTTCTGAATCTAAATGAGCTATAATGCATGCAAGCTGCTTAAAATTAACCAAAGCTTAATTTTTCTTGCGTGAAAGAGTCCCTGATGTGTTTTTCCCTCTTAGTTCTGTGATATCATTTCACCCAACCTTGAGGACTAAAAATTCTTGTTTTTCCTAACTCTTTCAAACTGCTTGCAGGTGATGCTTCCAGTGTGGGAGGTTTTTGGTTTTGTTTCGGTTTTTTGTTTTTAATAAGGCCAGGAGAGCACCTTCAGAACTTGTTTTCATGACGGAAGTATTCAGGCAACTGTAACTTCATTTTTCCTGCTAAATTACATGTGTTTTGTGAATGACCTGGCATGTGATGAAAAGGGTAGGGAAGTCAAGGAGTTAGAGAATTTTTTTTTTTTTAATATGTCTGCATCTTAACATTATGTTCTTTAGCAGAAGGAACATGAGCCCTGTTTGCAGGGCAGGCATCTGCAGGGGAAAGCACGATGCTGGTGGTCGCTGCCTTCCCATCCTGTACTAGTGCCTGAAGGTGTGTTTATATATCCTGGTAACCAGGGAGCCAGTGAGTACAAGCAGATTAGGTATCAGCTAATTAGTTCAGCAAGTTCCATTCACAACAGGTTTTTTTGGGTGAGCTTACGTGTTTTCGGCTCAAATGGCTCCTGTGTCACTGCGTCGGCGCCTGCACCGGCACAGAGCCGTGGGGAGGAGGCGGGTGTGCTCGGTTGGGCTGAATTAAGATCATTCTCCAGGGCTAAATATACAGTAATCAATTTGGTGTGTGCGTTCAGTTCTGTTTACTTAAGAGATGAATACCACTCCAGCTCAAAATGAGTGTTTAGATTATTTTATATACAATACCAGCTGAATCTCTGGGATACAGATTGTGCGTGTTTGCTCTGTCTGGCAGAGCATGGGCCTCCCTGTAAAAATGCAAGTGATGGGTTCTTTGGGTTTGGCTTTTTCCAAGCAAAGGCATTATTTCTGTTTCTGCGTGATAGCAAAACCTAGCTTTGATTGAACAATCTATAAACACAGATAATCAGTCAATGTATTTCACTTTGTATTTAATGATCAGTCTGCTTCAAAAAGGAAAACATCAGTAATCTAACCAGACGTAATGTCGGAACTAAGTACGAACAGTACCCAACTCATTGAGAGAGGATGTGGTGCTAATAGAAATTGTGTTGCAGTCCAAATCTGAGAAATAATAGAAAAATACTTTCCTGTTAGTAGAACCTCGTTACCCAGGCCCCTCAAGCCCGTCAGTGTTTCAGAGGCATTTAGACAATGCCCTTAATAGTTTGCTCTAGCTTTTGATCAGCCCTGAAGACGTCCGGCAGTCAGACTAGATGATCGTTGTAGGTCCCTTCCAGCTGAAATACTCTATGCAATATTCTTCCCGAAAGCCTTACAAAAGTCAGGTTTCTGTTTTCTTGGCATATCAATCAGACTCCCAGGGTCTTTGTCAGCGCCCGCTAACTGTGCCTGACACACGGGCTGGCTGGCTCAGTGCCCGTGCCGTGGTTTTGCTCGTCGGTGTAGTATCTGGACACCTCGAGGAGTGTGTTGCTATCTTCTGTGTCCATTGTCTCACCCTTCCGCCATGGGCTGTGCTCTGGTCCTGTGGAAATGGTGTGGCTTAGCACTCCCTGGTCTGGTTAAACCCACTGCTCCAAGACCAGTCTTCAGGGCTGGCTGGATGCCTGCATGCTTGAGACATCCAGGAAAGAGTCTTCCTCTGGGATTTGGGGTCAGCGCTGCCGCTCGCTGCCCCTCCGCTGGCCAGACAGCCTGGGAGCGTGTCCTGAGCACTCGGCCTCCCCCGGCCTGGGAGCAGTTCTCACTGGAGAGAACTCCAGGAGCAGTTCACACTCTGTTGTTTTTATGGTATTGGCATTTGGGATCAGCTTAATTGCTACATTCGTTGAGGAAGCAGGCCTGCTGGGTAGCGTTCTGTGGCTGCAGTGCATTATTCTCTTCTCCAGAATCTTGTGATTCTTTTTTTTTTTAATTGTAGGGATGAATAATTCTTTGCAAATTTGTTTGCTACTGTATCTGTAAAATTTACCTCTTGATGCAATTAAAAGAATACATTAAAAACTGACTTGCTGTGACACCCAGGATTTTAATAATTCGTCACTAGAACGGTACCTTTATTGGCGAGCCTCAGCGGAAGGTGACAACAAATCGTATGGCAAGTCCTCGCTCTCTCCCAGTAGATTCTGTTCTTACAGATCAACAGTACATCGGTGGTGCCGTGAGCGCTGCCATCTGTGCCCAAAGAGTCAGTTCTCAGAAGGGGACTCGATTTTTTTTTTTTCCTGTAACATTTTATGCACCAAGTCCAAGGCAAATGTAAAATACTGCTTTAAAATTAAAGCTCTGGGAATAACATCAACATCCAGAATGAGCGTTACAGCCAGATTTAGTAAGTCTTGCCCACTGAGACAATCCAACTCCTGCATTTGGTTCCTATCAGCAAAACCAACTGCACGAGAGCCTGCCTGCTCTAAGCTTCCCAGCCTGTGTTTCTCTCCCCTCCAGCCTGTGTGCTAATTGTGTGTGTTGTTCCTTTAGCATAAGCCTGCCGTGACTAGTCAGTGCCTTTGAAAAGCTGGGCAGGCTCAGAAAATGGGGATCCTTGCTACGGAAAACACTAACGGGCGTTTTGTAATAAGTTATTTTCATGTCCTTGCAAAGTCTTCCTTTCTTGTGACAGGCAAGTGTTGTCTGTAAAGCGAGGGAAAAAGGCTCTGGTCAGGTGTGAACTTTCTTTTAAGAAGCCTTTCTAACAAAAAGTTATTTTATTCAAAGAAATACGACTGCCTAGACTTCTATTGTAAGTGACCACTAGAACAAGGTAGGAGGAGTCTCTTCATCCTTTGGTGAAGGAATGTATCATAAGTATGGTTTAAAAGTTCTGGGTTGCATAAAGCACTTTTTTTATTATTCAGGAGCTAGAATAACTTTTCTTTCTTCTCTAGGGATTTAAGTCATAATCACTTATTGTCATCCAACTGGAGCATTGATTTGTCTGTTCATACACTACAAGAAGTGTAAGTTGGTTTTTATGCGGATAAACTCTAGAGGTATCCTACCTAATTCTAACTAGTACATTTCATTGCACGTCTTGATATCTGGTCTGACTTGGAGAAATATTCAGTGCCAGTCAATTAAAAATGGATGCTCTATGTTGGAAGCACATTTTATTTATAAAGCTGTTGGTTTGTGAGCAGAAAACTGTTTCATAAAGGATTAGAAGACCAGTATTTTTAAAAACGAGATGCTTGTTTTGATGATAGATGATTCTAAGTTAGAGAAGTAATAGCATCCATGAAAATGGTAAAAACTAGCATGCTTCACTATTAAATTGTTCAAATTATTAGTATTTACTTATTAGTATTTACTTTTTTGTCAACTACAAAGCATTGTTAACATAACAAAATTGTTAAATGCTTCTGTGATATGAGTTATTTCATAGGACAGCACACAGCTGGTTTTACATTACAGTTGGTAATATTATTATTATTATTAACATATATAACGTTATTTTGTGGTTTAGCAGCGGTTATTTCTGCCATGTACAGAAGGGGTTTTCTTCTCTTTGAGGTGCCAGTAATCACTTTTGCCTGTTGTTCTTTTTTTAAGGAAAATGAACTACAATGAGCTCAGTGAAATTCCGTATTTTGGAGAAACAACCTCCAACATAACTCTTCTCTCGCTGTAAGTGCTGGCTCGTCTGCCTGCTCCTTGTTTAACGCTGGGGAGAATTGTATTAAGTTCTGCTATCAAGTGGTAGGAAAACATCGCTGCTTTTGTCTTGAAATGCTGCTCATCTAAAGTGCTTCAGGGAATATGTAAGCAGTCTTTAAAGAAATACAAATCAGTTAGACAATCAAGTCACCCTAAATTACCAATAAAGGGCAGTCAGCCAAGGCAGGCAGCTTTGAAGGGGAGGGATTCAATCTAGGAATGACAGTTCCCACAAGGAGCAGCCCAACTGCAGGCCCCAGAATCTGAATCTATTTGTATGTTGAGGTGGCAAATAGCTCTTGGATTTTCAGTATTGCTTTGGGAATTAACACTTGGAAGTGTGTGGGGCATGTTTAAGAGGCCTGCTAATAAAGCTGAGCTGACAATCCTGTAGCTGCTTCGGCTGTGCCACTCAAAGGATGGGGTGTCTTGGTAATCATCTTTGCTGCTGGTGTTTTTCAGGGTACACAATACCATTCCAGAAATAAATGCTGAGCAACTCCAAGTTTACCTTTCATTGGAAAATCTAGATCTCAGTTCTAATCTTATCTCAGAAATTAAAGCTTCTTCTTTTCCACGGATGCAACTGAAGTATCTGTAAGTACGAGTGGTCTGTTATGTCTGGGACTCCTGGCTCCACTGAGTTGCTGTCTTCAAGTAGGCAGCCTTGCATGGCTTTGAACTGGTAGCAGTGCTTAACATAGCTACAAATATGCTTGAAATAAAATACTTTTCATACCGATCTGTATTGCATTTTCTCATGTACGGGAAACAGTAGCTGCTGTTATCAAAATGCAGGTACTTCAGCCAGCAGCGACATGGAACGATTTCTGCCTGTTTTGAGCAAATCACTGGTGGCGTTGTCTTAACCGTGTCTAACTGAAGCATGGGCATGCAGTCAAAGTCAGCTCCCAGCACTGACTCCTTTGGGAGAAATGATTTAGTTTGGTATACCAGAATCTGGATTTTTGATGTGACTTCACAAGGAGCTTGAGTTCTAGTAATAAGTGGTTGCTCTGAAGTGCTTGTGCAATTGTGTTCATCAAATTCTCCATCTTCTCAAAGGCCTTTTTTCCTCTTCCTTTCCTAGGAATCTGAGTAACAACAGAATAACTACTCTAGAAGCAGGCTGTCTCGATAACTTATCTAGCTCACTAGTGGTGGTAAAGCTGAACAGAAATAGGATTAGTGCAATTCCACCAAAGATCTTCAAGTTGCCTCACGTGCAGTTTCTGTAAGTAGCAGTTTTCCAAGCTGAAAACCAGGGTGTTTACAGCCCTGTTGTTCCTCTCGACATGAGGCCTTGACTTTCACAAAGTGGTGCTTACTGAAAGATGTCTGAATATTTGAATGTCATCTTTATAAAAGGGAACTGAAAAGGAACCGGATTAAAATAGTGGAAAGCCTTACATTCCAAGGACTGGAATCCTTAAGATCCTTGAAGATGCAGCGCAATGGGATTAGCAGACTAATGGATGGAGCGTTCTTTGGCCTGGGTAATATAGAAGAATTGTGAGTATGCTTAATCATGGACTTTCTCTTAGAGACTCTAGCTGTGGAGGGTCGTGTCCTGTACGGCTGCCCTTACATCAGGGCTGGGCTGGGGTATTGATGAGCATGACTTTACATATTTCCCCGTTATTTTGATACCATGTCTGGTTACTTCAGGGGTGGGAAGATAATGGGCATTCTCCCCAACTTTCTCCCGCTTGGTGATCAAGAATGACCCCGTAGGTTGCTGCTGCTGGTTGTCGTTTGCTCACCCCGTAAGAGGGGAAGGTTCTTTGCTGCGTGACTGCCGGAGGCAGCGCGGGATGTGCCCTGTGGTTTTAGCGAAAGATTCGGAGAAAAGGAATCTCTGAGAACAAGGTGAAATTTAAAAAATAGGGTTCATTGAATATCTATTCATCAAATGTTTTTTCCTTCTAATTCCATAGAGAACTGGAACATAATAACTTAACAGAAGTAAACAAGGGCTGGCTGTACGGTCTGCGGACGTTGCAGCAGCTCTACGTTAGCCAGAACGCCATCAGCAGGATCAGTCCAGATGCGTGGGAGTTCTGCCAAAGGCTCTCTGAGCTGTAAGTCCCGGGCTGCTTGTCACTGGGGGTTTTGCAAGATTGCAGTGACCGATTGGATAGCACGTGTGTGGCAAGAATGAATTACCAAAGGAAGTGCCGAATTTCCTTGTTAGGCCCTTGGTAATGAATGCTGTGTATTCTATGTTAAGTGTTCTCTTAGAGAAATGAGTCAAAACATGAGTTAATCAAGTTCAATAGTATCTTCGTAACTAATCCTCTCCTGCTTGCCTTTAAAGTGTGTGTTCAATGTTTTCAGAGACTTGTCGTACAACCAGCTAACCCGCCTCAAGGAGTCTGCCTTTGTGGGACTTGGTTTACTGGAGAAACTAAACCTGGGGGACAATCGCATTAATCACATTGCCGATGGCGTGTTCAGGGCTCTGACAAATCTTCGAACCTTGTGAGTACAGAAAACTTGTGGTTGAAGTCTTGGTCTAATGCAGTGAGGCTTTTGGAAATAAAGCAAACAAGTCTTGCACAGCACAGGCCTGAGCTGGGTGTCTTGAAATGGCAGTGTGCTGTCCTGCCTGCGGGGCGGTGGAGCTGGTCATCTTCTGGGCTGCTGAGGTAACGGAGTTCTGGCCCGGCTAAAACAAACCAACTACTTAATTTTAGTGGTGCTAAGACACAGTGACCATGAGCGCCCAGTCGCACGTCACGCTGCTCCTGAGGAGGTGTAAATGCCAGTTGTGGAGCGACTGGTCAGCGTAGATCCCTCGTTATTCCAGAGGGTTTTGTTAGGGCTGGAACCCCAGGACCCAAGCAGTGAACCCTTTTGGCTGCGGAAGGGCGGTTTAGGCCACCCTGCTCGTGTGCTGAAGTCCCAGGCGCGGCGTGCAGGAGGGCTGGGGGTTACTGCTGGCTTGCAGAGGCACAGCTCGGCGCTGCCAGGACCTTTCGCAGCAGCTGCAGCTGTTCAATATTTCTGACAAGAAAGGACTCAATCCTGGCTCTTAAAAAAAAGTGTCCCAAGTAGATCTGAACAGTTGTAATCATCCTAAACAATGGCAGTTGAGAAAGGAGTGAAAGTTTATAACCCCTCTGTCAGTTCATTAAATAAATGCTTAAATAAGCAAACTCACCAGAGAGATTTATGTAAGCGGTCATATTCTGTTAACCTTAATGCAACCTTTTAATGAAATAATTAAAACTAATTTCTTGGATTTAGAGTAGCATGAAAAAGAACAAGAGCAGATTAATTAGTAGGTTTTCCTGGGCTCCTCCGGGGCGTCCGCAGCCGGGAGGCTGGCCGTTCTTCGGGCTTGGAATGCGCAGGACCGGGCAGTGCTGATTAACAAGGCTCCAAGCATTCGTGCCCAGCCGAGCATGAGGAGCCAACTCCTCAGCTCACACAATGAGGGGCTTTTCTTTCGGGTTGCTCACTCATTTTGCTAAGTGGTCTGAGTAGTGGAGTGTAAAAATACTTCAAACAACAGGAGATACCGTGTTGCTGTGGGATTAGTTCCATTGTTGTTTGTACACTGGTTGTTTCAGTGCTAAGGCTGATGTAAATATTCCCCTGTACGTTCAGCTCCTGCTGCTATTCTGCAACATAGCTTTAATGAGGATAAGCTGTAAAACTGTATGTTAACTACAAGGTAAAAAAAAAACGAGGTAGGATTAAAGGTGTATCAAAGAAGGGGATTGAAGTTTTGAAGCTTCACATCTTATCATGTTCTTTACTTTGCAATACCATGAGTAGCTTGGCATCGATGCCCCTCCAGCATCCACAGTCTAAAATTCTGAAGCAGACCTGGAGATAATTCTAGAAACAAGTTTCAGATCATAAGAATTAGCAACTTGGAAATAAATTCGGCGTATTACTCGTCTGGTCATTCTTCTCACCAGGTCACATCCATGTCGAGCACCTTAACTTGAATAATTTTCAAAGAGGAAAATACTTAATGTGAGCAAGTATCAAGACCATATTTGTTAAGACCTTGTGGTGTGTGAAACATGGATTTTATTTAATAATGGAATTCTTTTCCTAAACTTTAAAGTGTGTGTGTCTTAATTGCGGAAATGACTGTCATGTGGTGTTAAGAACAAGACTTCTGCATTTCAAAGTCAGAAAAAAAAAAATATAGCGTGTCCCCATTGACAATGCCCTGGCAGTTGAGCCCAGTCTCTTCCAGTTTAGTGTCTGACTCACGGGGAAAGTAGATGCTTCGTTTCTCCACCATTAGCACAAGGAGAGACGTGTTTCTGTGAGGTGATGTGCACAACTGCCTGGGTACGTACCTGGCCGTCTGGGTCAGTTGACTTGTCTGGAAGCTGCGTCAAGCTGATGCATGTAATGTCTGGTAAAATTCAGTACAATTTTTCATGGGTGTGTTTTGCTTTAAACTCACTCCTGTCTGGAGGGACTTCTGTACACAGTAGTATCGAGACAGACAAACTGTGGCTTTGACAGAAACTCTTGGCTCAGTCCGTGCCATTCAGGCTAAAAACACAACTGAATTAATTCCTCCTTCTCTCTAAAAAGCATTTAATCCTCTCCGAACCATATTGCTATATTGCTTTTACTGTTTAGACGGCTCTTCTACATGAGGGGCCGAAGTGCTGTGCAGAAGTCAAACAGAAATCCCATTAGCTGGTAACGAGATTTGTGAGCAGAGCATCAACTTCATTCTGAATATCTACTCCTTTGTGCCTGGCAGCCTGACACTGTAACCTGTGGGTAATCTCTTAATATGCTAATGCTATTATAAGCCTGTTACCGGGGAAGATTAATGCTGCTGGTGCATTGGTTAATTCACTTACATGAACCAGCTTGCTTGAGGAGCCTCTCCCAGCTTCTGGTAAATAGTCCATCGCATGACGAGTGCGAGTCAGCCTGGGCTTCTCCTCACACACCACATCAAGGAGCTGCACTGCAGAATTTGGTTGTGGTTCTGTCTGCGGCACTGATCTCAAATCTTATTCCCCTTGCATCTCTGAAGTGGGATATCCATCTTCTGACAAGCTTAGCTGTATGAAAGGTTTGAGACCTTCCGGGTGACACTGCCAGAACACCATAGCTGGCCCGTCCAGCAGTAGGTTCTCTTCCCTCGCTTGCCCCTAGCAGCGGTCATGATGACGTTATGAGGCTTCTGTATAAGAAAACTCTTCTCCCGCAGGGACTTGCGGAACAATGAGATCTCCTGGGCCATAGAAGATGCAAATGAAGCATTTGTGGGACTCAGCAGGCTGGATAAACTGTATGTATGACAACCATTGAAATGACAGTACTTCCCAGGCACGCAGGGCAGAGGGAGAGTGCAAAATACTAAATAATTGTAAATCAGTGACAGGCAGAAAGTTCTCCTAGTTGGCAGCTATATTCAATGTGTTTCTGTTTGTGTGCTACAACCTCTTGATACAGGCTTGGGCTCTGTGTTCAGGAGCACTGGATCTGTGTAGCACTGGCTTGCCTGCAGCACAAATTTGAAGAAATTAGGCATGAGTATTTGACTGCAGTTGTAACTGGATAGCCCAGTCCTGCCGTGTGGTGGTTGTCGCTTCTTGTGCTGCTTTAGTTTGGCTAAAAGTTACTGCTTATCAAAAAAAAAAACCCAAATCCCCACCCAAAATATTTTTTTAGCAAATATGAAACACTATTGAATTAACGGTTTTTCAGTGCTTAGACCATATACTTACCATGCAGTGCCATGTGCTTTGTAGGAAGCTCCATCCTGTGGAGCTGCAGACATTGCCTGTAACAAACAGCTTGGTATGAGGGCACAGTCTCGGAACTAATGGGGTTGTGGCAGGTTGGTATTAGGAAGCTGTTGCTCCACTCCAAGTTCTACTTATCACTGTTTCTTTCTACTGGCTTAAATTATCTGCTGACACATCTCTAACCCAGATCTCTTAAGAATGGCAAAGAAACCCCGTTCTTGGGAAAATTAGTTGAACCTTTAAGCTCAAGAAATAGTATTTGATCTTTGAAGTCAGCTAGAATTAGAAAAAACTTAGTTAAATATCATAGGGGTTTCCTTTTGGGTCTTATTTGTGAACTCTCATTGACATTCAGAACGGCTTGTGGGTTTGGGGGCTTTGTCTTTCAGAATCTTGCAAGGAAACCAGATTAAGTCTGTTACCAAAAAAGCGTTCTCTGGTCTTGAAGGACTTGAACATCTGTAAGTACTTTACTTTGTAGAACTTCTAATTATTTGTCAACTTCAGTCCTGTATTCTGTCAGATTTTCAAGAATTTAACAGAAGGTAGCGTATGAAATCACACGTACCCATGGTTGTTTTTTGCTTAACTTACAGAGATTTAAGCAACAACGCAGTAATGTCCATCCAAGAAAACGCATTTGCCCAGGCTCACCTGAAGGAGCTGTAAGTTCTTGACAAGTTCTACCTTGTAGAGAGTCCTTCAACCATTGTAGGGTTGTCTGATGTTGACTGAAGTGTGTCTGCTTTCACCATGAAATATTTCAAGCGATGCTGGTAAATTAGCGACTCAAAGTCAGTAGCAGTGTGCTTAGGTTTGATAAAATCTGCACCTCCGTTTCCTTAGTTGCAATTAGTAGAAAATAATTTCTTCCTCGCAGTGCTGAACCATTAAGTTTTTAATATTTTACGGTTTTGCAGCAAGCTCAACACACGCTGGCAAGTAGACAGCAAACAAAAGAAATAATTCATCAGGAATCTTTTAGGGGGGTTAGCAAACCCTACATTTTGGCTTCCCTTTTTTGGGGCTCGGGAAAGGCTTTAAAATTCACAACTAGACAGGAATTTTTACTTGCTCAGCAGATGCTTAAGCTGCTAGAGCCTCTTGTGATCTTCACACCTTTAAAGTATTTTAACGTGAAGTGACCTTCACACCCAGGACTAATTATACTGTAACACCGTCTTCGCTGTGAGATAGTCTCTGAATATTGTGTAATCTCTTCTAAAACTGTCACTCAATTAGTTAATCTCGGCCAGATGGATTTCATCTGTGAGCCCTGCCAGTTTGAGGGGAGACATTTCTGGTGTTAAAGATAAGACTTTCCGTGCCTTCTCTAATGTGTCTTAAAAGCGAGGAGTCATTGGTATGTGCGGGCAGAGGGCAGGATGAGATCCTGGCGTGCTTGCCTGTTCCTCTCGCTTTGCTGAGTTCATCTGGTGGCAGGACACTTCTTGTTGGAGTGCTGGACTTTCTCCAGTCAGTTGTGCTCATACGTAGTATTGAGGAAACTGTGAAAGCAGGTGGTGGGGAAAAGCGACCCATCATTGTTTCCTGTTTGCAGTTCCTCTGTGGAGCAAAGGAAACAATCTGCAGTAGATAACTGTATGAAACAAATCCACTTCATTCCTAAATATTTATTAGCTGGCATAAAAATGAGTATTGAGGCTCATTCGATAATGGCAAGTGTGCTTTGTTTGAGACGTAGAGCTGCTCTGCACTCTGATGTTCCTTTTAATTGCTTTAAAGAAGGTTGGGATAACTGTAAAGACAGGCTTAATATTTTTTAGCAGTTGAAAATCCAAGGTTATTTTCTTCAGAATTAAAAAGAAATGTAAGATTTTAATGATGACCTAGAGGGAAGGTTTTTCTGGGTTGTTCCTAGCATATATGGCTAACGTTTTATAATAAATAACCATGGGCGTCAAGATTTAGGGTATTCTTTTACATTTCTGAAGGTGTTGATGCTTTAAGTAGTTTTGCTGCATGGGATCACGTGTAAGAACGCGGAATACACAAACTGGACTCATACTTTTGTTCGGCCTTGTCTCTGCAGGGTTTTGAACACGAGCAGCCTGCTTTGTGACTGCCAGCTGAAGTGGCTGCCGCGGTGGCTCGCCGAGAGCCGCTTGCAGCAGGCCGTGAGCGTTAGCTGTGCTCACCCCGAGTGGCTGGCAGGACAGAGCCTTCTCGCGGTGGACCCTGAGGACTTCGACTGTGGTTTGTATTTTTCGTGACTTCTAATACAAAAACGCGGCGGCACAAACCCGTGCAGGTGCCTTTCTGAAGTCAGGCTGGAGGTGCTCGCTCTTGGCCACAGTGCACGTTGCCTGTGGACGTCACTGGGTCTGCTTTGGAGTGTGGGATTTAAGTCTGTTTCTCTTTGTTTCGTTGCGTTTGAGCTCTGAGGCTAACCAGAGGGAGCGATTCTGTGAGACTGCATTGATTTTCATTTAGGTCACTGTTAAAACCGATTGTGCTTCAGTTCTCCCTGCTGGCAAACGCCTTTAGCTTTGGAAGGGCTGTTTGGCACTTCTGTACTGGTTCTTGTCCGTACCAGCAAGGCAAGAGTAGCTGATACCCTGGCATGTTTTCTGAGGATTCGTATCTGTGATGTTTGCCTGGTCTCTGCCATCACAGTTTCAGGCATAAGCCTGTTTATTTATGTAACCAAACTGTGAGATGGAAAACGGAGAGACTGTGCCCAGAGTCGTGTGTGGAGTCTGTGGCAGGCCTGGGAATAGTCTGGTGTTCTGTTTGCTGGGTGAGCAGTCTGATAAACCTTACTTGCGTGTAGGCAATTCTTTCATTCTTTTGGTGGTAGAGGCTACAACAATCACGCAGGCACAAGCACCCACTGCTCCACTCTGGTGTCACCACCGCGGTGCCTGGTGCTGGACGCTGTCTGTGCCTACGAGAATGTCTCTGCTGAAATAATAGGTATTGAAATAACCCTCATCAAGTGGGATAAGATAGCGTGAACTGCCAGCTTGCTGTGCTTTGGCTCCTCAGGATATCTAAACTACCTGAAAATAAGTCTCAGTCCTTTACAAAGCAGCCCAGCTCTTCAGCTGAGCGCAGCTTTTGTGTGTGATCTAAATACAGCAAGTTCCAGAGAGCTGCACTGCTCAAGAGCACGCTTCTCCACTGACTGTTTTCAGTGCTCATTCTGTGTCTGCCTGTCGTTCTAATCCCTTTTCACAGCTTGATTTCCAGCTGAAAACAGCTGAATGTGTACACCTCAAGCAGGACATTTCTTCCCAAAGCTTTCTTTCTCCTTACGTTGTCTCTGGAGTGAGTTTTCTTGCAATATTAATTGCCAGTTGAAGAGGAAAGTAACTAATCTTGGTGCTTTTTTTTCCAGATAATTTCCCCAAGCCGCAGATAAGAGTGCATCCTGAGACCACGGTTGCTCTGCGAGGCATGAACGTGACTCTGACCTGCACTGCTGTGAGCAGCAGCGACTCACCCATGTCCACGGCCTGGCGTAAAGACAGTGAATTACTGTATGATGCAGAGGTTGATAATTTTGCCAGGTACCAGCAGCAAAGCGGGGAGGTGGTCGAGTATACCACGGTCCTGCACCTTTTCAACGTGAATTTCACCGATGAAGGGAAGTATCAGTGCATCGTCACCAACCACTTTGGCTCCAATTACTCCAACAAAGCCAAGCTGACTGTCAATGGTAAGCAATAATGGAACAAAGGAGAAACACTTTTAGCCTAAAGTTCTATTTAAACAGCTACAAGTCCAGTTTTCATTAGACCTGGCCCCAAATAGTCTCGCAAGACTGTCTGACTGGTGTTCAGAAGTATCAAACATCTTTTTAGAAAGCAGGAAAGAAGTGATTTTTTTGTATTTATTTTTTCTTTTTGGTGGTGAAAAGCCTTCTGTTCGCTTTTGAAAAGGGGCAGATATTTCCCGTGCTTTCATTATAACAGTTTTCATCTATTTAAATGGAGGTAGAAATCTCTTAAACTAAAAGCTCCCTCTGCTGTCTCTTCGGATCTAAGCACCTTTGCCGCGGGTTTGTAAAGCTTGGGAGATTTCAACTAAAAATAACTGGTGGGACTAGAACCAAACAGAAGAATCAATTATGAAGTCTTTTGTTTCTAGCCATAATGATTCTGTTTTATTTTGGCTTGAGGGAAGGGAGGTGAGAAGACGGTGTTCGCATCGGTCAGTAGAACACCGATCCCCTCTGCATCTGAGAGCAGAGCGCCTGTGTTGCTTTTGCTTGTCCTGAACAGATAGTGCAGACTTGGATGGAGGAGATGGAAGTTGACCTTCTCTGCTAACAGGGAAGAAGTATGGCAAGGGGCTTCTGAAGGAGGCTAAGCCTTCTCCCTGTGAGAAATGTTGTCCTTCAGATCATCTTAAATGAACTCTGTAGACACTATATTTAAATCTGGAGGACAGGCTGTTAGAAGTGACCGCTGAAAGTTTGTGCCGTTCTTCCGAAGAATCTGCCCCTCTCTCGGGGAGAACTGCGGGCATGTTTCAGGTTGGCTTGTTTGCAGATACCTTCTGTGCTGTGGAGCTTTTGCTGCTTTTCCCCTGGTACTGAAAATACTGAAACTGTCTCCTTGGATCCAGAGCTACCGTCTTTCCTGAAAACCCCGATGGATCTTACCATCCGCACGGGAGCGATGGCCCGGCTGGAGTGTGCTGCGGAGGGCCACCCTGCTCCACAGATCTCCTGGCAGAAAGATGGTGGCACGGACTTCCCTGCTGCGAGAGAGAGGAGGATGCATGTCATGCCTGAGGATGATGTGTTCTTTATTGCAAACGTAAAAATAGAAGACATGGGGATCTACAGCTGTATGGCTCAAAACACTGCGGGTGGTTTGTCAGCAAACGCCACGCTGACTGTGTTGGGTGAGTGGTGCGCTGGGCTGTGCTGACGGATCCCGTCACCTCTGTAACTTGTCTGTAAGGTCACGCTTAAGAATGAAGTTAAAATGCAGAGTAGCACTTGAGATTATTTTTGGACAGCAAAGCTTTGGAAGCTGAGCCATAGTGCTGGCTGGTGAAGGCAGCGTGATCTCTGTTCCGTAGTGATCCCCAGAAGGGCTGAGCTCGCAGGGTTTCCTGAATCCTGTGTTTCGTTGCTCACGTTTAGGTTCAGGTTGTAGGATCAGATTTTTAAGCATCATGGAATACCCACTGGTCGTGCACAATGAAGCTGTCTTACAATTTATTTTTTTTTCCTCCACTTTCACAGAAACTCCTTCCTTCGTGAGGCCCCTGGAAGACAGAACGGTGACCCGAGGCGAAACCGCTGTCCTGCAGTGCATCGCCGGCGGCAGCCCTGCCCCTCGCCTCAACTGGACCAAAGACGATGGCCCTTTGATGGTCACAGAACGGCATTTCTTTGCTGCGGCAAATCAACTCCTTATCATTGTGGATGCTGGACTAGAGGACGCTGGGAAGTACACGTGCATTATGTCCAACACGCTGGGCACCGAGCGTGGCCATATCTACCTAAATGTCCTGGCTTCCCCAAACTGTGACTCTTCCCAGGGCGGCATGGTCCATGAGGAGGATGGTTGGACAACAGTGGGCATTGTGATCATTGTCGTGGTGTGCTGTGTGGTGGGAACGTCCCTGGTGTGGGTTATTGTCATCTACCACATGAGAAGGAAGAGCGAGGATTACAGCATCACTAACACAGGTAAAGCACAAAAAGCAGCACTCCTCAGCCCTGTTTTAAATCCAAAACACTTGTTGAGAGTGGAGAAATTTCTGGATTCATTACAGATGGGATAAGATTGAAGAACTGACAATTTCCTTCTAAAATCTCTTCAGGGATATGCTCAAATTCCTCCATTTTAGAGTTTTTTTTAATATCAAAAGTGTGTGGATTTTATTCCTTATTGACTAGATTTGTTCTACATTGAGGGAAAACCAGTAAAGGTCGGAAAACAAAAATATTTGAGTAAACTTACAAATGTTTTCAGGACCTGGAATAACACGTGTAAATTTCTGTTCTGGTCCTGCCAGTCTTGAACTACCTGTATGGGGTTTTAATTGCTAGGGTAGAGAAAAGACAACTGTGAGTTGAAATTCTGGCTGATATTGTTGTTCATGTGGGTAGTAGTGTTGGTACTACCTTGAAATCTTCACCCTTGTCTGTTAACATCATCGGTGTCAATTGTGCCTTGCAGAGGAGATGAACCTGCCTGCGGACATTCCCAGCTATCTGTCCTCCCAGGGAACTCTGTCGGAGCCCCAGGAAGGCTACACTAACTCGGAGGCAGGAAGCCACCAGCAGCTGATGCCTGCAGCCGGTAGCTACGTGCACAAAGGTGCAGATGGTAAGCAGAGCCCTCACGTGTGGTGCTGCAGTCTGGTCTGCAGGGCTGGCAGCCGTGCACGGTGCAGTGCTGCGTCGTAACGGCAAAGGTGACTTCTAGAGAAGGGTTCGGGTTGATCCAAATAATTCCATGGATTGCTCTGAGTTTGAGGCATCTCCTGGTTTTCTTCTAGTGTTTATATTCTGCTGTCAAGGCTTCTGTAGTCTTGCACATCATCAAACCTTTGGTCCACATCTGCTATGAGTGCCTTTGCGTGTAGTTGTCACAACTGCTGTCCTTCAGGTGCCAGAGCAGTGCAGGTCCCTCCAGAGGCTCTTTGCTTCAGGGTTTGATCTCTTCAGTGAGGCAGAGAAGGCATAAGAGACTTCCGAGGTTAAATGGCAAGGTAGCTTTTTATACTGTTTCTTTCCTTCAGCATTTCAAGAGTCCAGGAAATAGATGTGGAGGTAGTTTGCTTGGAAGATTACTTGTTGTACCTATTTCCCTACCTTGTTTGGACACTTTTCAGGATATTTGCATCATCAAGTATACAGACATGCTGCTTTTTACTATCTAAATGCTGAGGAGTCATCCAATCCCTGTACAGGCCGGCCTTCAAAAGTGATCCTTCGGTGTGAGTTCTTCACATCTGTCCCCTGATCCATTCCCTGTCTTTGATCCGTTCTCTCTGGTCTGTAGTCCTACTACACTAGAGTCTGTATCAGGAAGGAGTTGAGGAGCAGTGGACTCAATGACCACTTTTTCATCTGGTCGGAGGTGTGTGGCCATGCACGGAGCAAGTCTGGCACAAAGGCTGATGTGGGTGGGTGTCCTGGTTTGATTCCAGAGCTGTTTCAGCATGGTGCCCAAACTGGTTGGACCTGCATGGAACCCTTTTGCCCTTGCAGCAGGAGAGCAGAGGTGAGATGGCTCTTGCTCACGTCCGTGGTTTTTCCCTGGGCAGCCTCAGAAGGGCAGTGGTGTTGAGAGCTTGGGTGATGGGAAACCCAGAGCGTTTCTCGGGTGACTTCCTCTGCAAAGTCAGGCTGTGTCCTCTGTTACCACGTGAACTGTAGAAAGGCCCTTCAAACTGTGCCGCTGTGAGACATGATCATACTAGGACATGAAAGGATCTGTGAAAATCAAGGGTCCTTTGAGAGTTTTCTTTTTCCATCCTTGTCTATCAGGCGGTGCAGCGCCCTTGGTGATCTGCTCAGACTGTTATGACAATGCGAACATCTACTCCCGGACACGAGAGTACTGTCCCTATGCCTACATCACAGAAGAGGACCCTCTGGATCCAACTCTCCCTAATCTCATGGTGCAGATGTCAAAGGAGTCATATCCATCACGCACCCAGCAGGAAACCAGTGCTCTTGATAATCTGTTAGCAGACAGAGACATGTCTGTCTTTCTTGCCAACCACGACAAAAGTGAAAAGAAAGTCTCTTCCCAGCAGATCAATGGTGAGTGTCCCCTTTTGTTGCTTTATACTCCCCGGTAGCTCTGGCCTTCCTTGTGCTGCCCATCACTACTGACACGGCTGGTTCTTCAAGTGACCGGTAGTTTGTGGAGTAACTCGCCTGGTTATTGACCACCTGTGCTCAGAACCAGGCTCGGTTTGCATCCAGTACCCAAGCTGGGAGAGGATGATGTGAAAAAGGGCGTGTTTCTTATTCTGCAGCTTGTCTCTTAAAGCCTGTGGAGTGTGAACCTTTGTGTGTTCTTCAAGGACATCTATCAGCCAAGAGTTAAAGCCTTCACATAAGAAAATCAAACATTGTTGACTGATTTTCAAAATTAGGTTGACTTTCTTCCAGGTAGCCGTTTTAAAAATTCACACTGAAACTGCGTGTGTTGTTTCTGGTTGCTGTAACAGATTGCTGAAAAGGGAGAGCATCCAGTGAAATACGCTCTCAAAAAGAGAGAAAATACCCTCAGGAAGAGTGTTGCTGAGTCACACAACTCACAAAATCTGTCTAAAATTTGAGCGTGTCTGTCATGAACTCACTACTGTTCCTCTCCTAATTCTTCTCCTCAGAACCCTTTCAGCTTCCCTTATGGGGAGTAAACAAGGACCTGGCGCGCTCTCACTCGCACTTTCTGCATCAGCCGCCAGCCCGTGAGACCCCGCGGCCTCTTCGAAGCGAGGGCATTGCCGACAGCGACCGGGAGCAAGCTGCTTCACCCAGACCGTGCCACAGGCTACGGGAACATAACTTTGACTTTAATAGGACACGGAACATCCATGACTATAGTGAAGCCACGTAAGATGCTCAGATGAAGCCTTGAAAGCAAATCCGTGTCAACTGGCAGTTTGATTTTACTACCTCAGGACTAAGCCCAAGGCCAAAGACGCTTGTGTACGTGTGTCTGCAGCTACAGGCTGACTCAGCAGGGCCGCATTCTCGAGGAGCAGGTGGCACATGCCCTTTTTCCTTCCATTTCTGTCTACTGGAAAATGGGAGCGTGCAGCAGAGAACATGTGGATGATCAGCGATGCCTACGAGGACAGCGTTAAACCGTGGATTTTTCTGATGTTGGAAGCAGCCGTTGTGCTGGCATGTGCTTTGGGAATCTCAAGAGCGCAGAGCTATTTCACGCCGTGTTGTCTGCTTGGAAACACGTCCCGGGCCTCCTCATGGAATTCCCCAGTAACCGTAAGCATAAAGCTCTTGGCCAGACTTTTGTTCCTTAGACTGTTGGCAGGCGTCTGTTACCAGTCTGTGGGGCTTGTTTTCTCCTATGAACAATGGACTCTAGTTGTAAATAAATTTGCATTCATAAATATTTTGTATACGCTAAGCATATAAATGTGTTGGCTGTAATGTAAATATATTTTTTATTATGCCAAAGTATGTATCATACTGTTAGTCTTGACAGCTGCGTACCAAGCCATAGGGGTGGTTTTTTGGTGGGACCAGAAGCTTGTTTCTGAGGGAATAGAGCTGTCTTCGTTTTGGAAAGAAGTAAGTTTGCTCCAGGTTTGTGGTGAAACTGTGACATTGATGGATTCCTTTGTTACGTACAGCTCCGAGTGCGTTAAGCCTGGCTGCGAGGTGACCCGTTCCATGGCATTAGTGGAATTCCAAGTTTGATCCACTGAAGTGTTGAGAGAGTCCTTAAATCTCTGTATGGGGCACCCCTCTTGTCCTGTAGAGCACAGAGCCCAACAGCCCCTGCGTTAACATCAGAGCTCACCTCTTCTCCAGGTTGTAGTATCCAACTCCCAGAAGTTCTTTTAAATAGGAAACGAAAAGATGAGCACCCAAAGTGCTTCCTTCTGGTCATCTGGTGGAATAGCTGTAAGGTGGGAGTTCCGAGGGGTTTCAGGAGTTTATCTAAGCTTTTATCTTTGAAAAAGCCCTTTGTATTGTGTGTCTTGCAGAGAGGTCTGCGTTTGTTCTTCCCAGCTGACGGCTGAGTGAACTTGTAATGTTGTGATGAAAAGCATCGGATAAACTGGGAGAGCGCTTGACGAGTGCTTGTTGAACTGCACGGCGGATGTTCTGTTTCCTCTGCACAGCCGAGAGACATACGTTGTTTAAAACACTTGTGTCCTTTTCCATTGTAAAATATCAGGCAAAATTGTTGCCTTCTTGAACTTTTTAATAGTTCCGTAGACCTCAGTGTGGCCAAAATGTTTAAATATTCGACAGGCGGGCAATGAAGGGAAGCACTCACCCCCGAAAACCCAGCACTTGCTGGGACGGGGGAAACGCAAATGTCATCAGTTACAGTGGGATGTGCCTGAAAAACCAAGAGGAAGAACATTGTAAAGGCTTCCTGAAAGGTTATTTTTTTTCTAGGAAAATGCACCTTTGTGCGGCAGGGGTTGCAGAGCCACCAGTGACGGGTTCTGGGCAGGTACGTTGTGCTCAGCGTGCTCACATCGTGCTGGATGCTCACGCAGTGTTCTTCCTGGTCACAGGAGCAGGTTTTTCAAGCCGTAGGATTTGTGCTGCCATGAAAACAGCTGCGTGGTGGATTTTTTCAGAGACAGAAACCCCTTTTTGTACCAGCCCGAGAGGCATGTAAGACTCCCATTGATCCTTTCCTAGAGAGAAGGGGCTGTACTGGAGTGTCAGATGCAGTCATGCAGAGTCACAGCTGAACCGTCTGAGACTGTGCGTTATTTGAGTGAGTGAGTGAGTGAGCAGATGCTGGGAGTGACGATTGTTTTCCTGCAGCTCTCTGGGCATGCACAGTACTGAGATCTGTGCAAATGCACAAATACCAAGGGCTCTTACCGTGCTCTCAGAGCAGCTGTGGTTGCTTTGGTAGCCAGCAGCTTTAGCAGGAAGAGGATCCAATTGTCCTTTACCTTTGGGAAGCAGAGAGGAACACCAGTGTGTTTAAACTCTTTGGGCTCTGACATCTGAAATGTTCTAATAACGTACAGGCTAAAAGAAGAATCTGAAGTTCATTCCTGTCTTTCCCTTTCCAGACAGCGTCTGAGACATGGTGCTCATTTTCAATCCAAAGTTCTCCCTGTCGCAGGGACCCAGTACTGTCAGTTTAAATCCAGATGAGAAGGGTCATGTCATGAAACTGCAGCAGCAGAAGAGCCTCGTCCTCTTGGGCTGCAGCTTTCTCCAGATGCTCATGCAGGCCGCTGTGTGACTGTCACAGACACTGAGTCCTGCTCGCTGCTCACGGGAGAGCAGCCCCCGGCCTCCCATCGCCACTTGGCAAATCCCTGTTACTTTTCCTTCCTTCCCTCTGCGGAGCTGAGCTGATGCAGGTCTGTGCAGGACCGCGGGGGATGTCCAGACCTTGGGTGTGCTTTGGGCACAGCTCCCTGGGGCGACTGGATCCCCTTTAGGTGGGTAAGATGTGCCTGGCCAGGACCAAGGGTTTGACATCAGTTCCGTCTGCTCCAGAACCAGCTGGAGTGGCAGCTCTTGAAGCCCTTTAGGGTTCCTGTGAGATATCAGCTGAGACATTTGCATCTTTCCATGAGCAACGGTACCTCTTTGAAGTCCATAAGCTGGTTGTTAAGTGGCTGAACGATGTCCTGTGCTTAGCATGGTGGAAAACCTTCCTGGGGAGACTGGCAGCAGAAAATGGGGCCCCTCCTTTCCCCTCCCCTCCAGCAGTGCCGGGAGGGCAGTGGCCATTCTGTTTTCAGCAAACAGTTTCTTCAGTCAATGCCAAAGTACAGACAGAACAGGAGCTGGGGGTTCGTAAGACAACATGAGCAGAGCTGCTCCTGTTCCCTGTTGCCATTTCCTGGTGTCTATTTATATTTTTTTCACATAAGAATGTATATTTTGTATAGCATGTGTAATATATGTTTGTCTGTTGTAATATACCGTCAATAAAATGCTGTATACGGTGAGCATCTGGTGTAACTTTGTTAGTTTGCAGATTAAATAATCCATTTTTGTTCTATGGCTTTTTTTCCTTATGAAAATTAAATACTCTGCTGTCTGGCCATGTTCCTGGGCAGCTGGCTCCAGGTGGCCCTGCTCGAGCAGAGGGTTGGACAAGGAGACCGCAGAGGTCCCTGCCAGCCTCAGCCATTCCCTGGCTCTGTGATTCTTATTTTGGTTTTCCAGTAGGAAACTCCCTGTACCCTCTTCTGTACGTGTGCGGGTGCTTCCAGCACGGCGCTGCTGACTCTGGGCCAGGAGACTTGACAGCGGTGCTCCCAGCAATGTCCTCCTGATATTCGGATCCTTTGAAGTGCCAAAGAGGTTTTTTTTTCCTCCTCAGCAGACTGTGAGCATGAGTTGGCCGGTGCCTGCCCCCACCCTACCAGCTGCCCTCCTCCTGAAAGCCAGCGTAAGGATTTTATTCCTTTGAATAACTGTTTCCCATCCCTGTCTTTGTGTGCTGGTTCGTGTTCTGACAGTTGCCTTTGCTCTCCTCTGCTCCATCTCTTGTGCTTCACCGTTTTACCTGCTCTCAGCACCGTGTAGCTTTTCCCAGGTTAACCCCAGCTCCTGCCGCTGCCTCATCCTCTGTTCTTGCTGCCCGGTGCGGTTTGCACCCGAGGGAAGTGTCCCGAGAGCTGGCTGTGTGCGCAGCCTGACGCGCGCTCGGCACACGGCAGCCTCCAGCGCAGGGCTCTCTCCCAGCCAGGGCTGCCCAAGGACCAGTTTGGCCAGGAGCATCGCCAGATGCGGCTCCGGCAGCCGCTGGCGCAGAGGCTCCTGCCTTGCTGGCGGCTGCAGGAGCCGGCTCTGCTGCCGGCAGCCTCGCCATGGGTCCCTGCCCGCTGTCTGTGGCATCGTGCCATGTGTCTGGCAGCGCTGCCCGCGTCCCGTGGCCTCTGTCTGCTCCCACACGCCTCGTGTCCGTGGGGCCTGCGCTGAAACATCCAAGCAGCAACGCCAGCCTGTAAGCAAATGTCGCTGCTTCTGTCTCCCTTCACAGCAGGAGTCAAAGGGCCGCCCTTTGCGTGCGGGCGCTCGACGTCGGCTCCTGTGCTGGTACCCAGGGATGCCTCCGGGGCCGCTGCCTGGCCTCGGGCTGTACCTGGCTGGGCAGGGGACAGCAGAGACAGCTCCAGAGCCTGCCCTTGCGTCTATAAACTGCTGGGGCTTCCCAGGGGACCGGAGCTGAAGCGTTCAGAGTGTCCACAGCTGAACACACAGGTTTTTGTGTGTTTTATATTTTCAAGCCCACACAATTGCAGGGCAATGGCCTCAACAGTGTGAGCCTGCCCCGCAAGCCTCGATTTATCCGGGAGCCCTGTGAAACCCCACCCTGGGATCGCTGCAACAAGACGCTCAGGAAAAACCAGCTGTTGCCTTCCTGGTAAGTTCAGCTCTCGCTGGTTCATTACGTACATCTCAGCCCTGGCCCAGTGTCAGAGAACCACCAGCTATTGAAGATAAGATCATGAATAGTTAATGTTCTCAGTTACCCAACCGTATTTAAAAATTAACACTGAAGCCTAGCGCTGATGAGATTAAAAAACTGGGTCATCAAAGAGAGGAAAAAACAGAAAACAATTGCATCTACCCGCAGGCTTCACTAATGACTGAGTTTTTGTGGAGGATCCAATCTCTTACGTGCTTTAATCCTTCAGTGGTTTAAAACGCTGGATACTCCATCAAACCATCTCCCTGCTGCCCGTTTCTCCTCCCACAGAAGTTCGTGGCCCCTTCAGAGAAGTCTCCAGGCTCAGCAGTGCTGGTTGGTGCCGTAAGGGCCTGCCCCGGGCACCGCGGAGCGCCGGTGCTGGTGGGCACGTGGAGTGACGGCGGCGGTGACGCAGCGTGACGTCAGGAGCGGGCAGGGGGCTGTGGCCGGGTGCAGCCCCAACATGTAGGAAGCTGGAAGAGGCACAGGATCCTTTTCCAGAAGGAAACTAGGCAGGTAAGAGCGTAGGGAACTATAAATCCTTATTTTTATGGCTTTTGCCCTGAAGTAGCTCACGGCAAACCAGCAGCAGGGAGCCGGGTCACCGCGCCCTGGAGAGCAGCTGCGGCAGCAGCCCGGGATGGCCGCGTCCCGACGGCACAGACCATGGATGGGCGTCTGCCGGTGCTGGCAGCGTTGAGCGTGCAACGCACCGTGGCTGCTCGCCCGGGGGTCCCTGGGTGAGCTGTGGTCGTTGTTGGCCGACCGCTTTCCCTTCCTGTATCTGACCCGGCTGATTCTGGTCTGCTCATTCTCACTGCACTGAGCCGGTCCGGCCGGGAAGTGGGATGGAATCCAGCGCGGCAGAGAAAGGGCAGCCTTGGAGCACATCCTTTAATCAAGGGCCTTCTCTTCCTGCGCCTGGGAGGCAGGCCCGGATCCAGGTTCCTATTTGCAGGGAAATGAAGCGCTATTAAGGCCACCGTTTATCTCATTTTCTCCCAATGAGACGCATCGATTCGGGCTGCGGATGGAGATTCGCCGATTAAACCCAGTGTTTATTGACCGGCCCCGGTGGCCACGTGCTGGAGGAGCTGCCACAGGGTCGCTCCTGCTCTGCTCCCGCTTTCTGCTCCTGAGGTTTCATAGCAGGGAGCTGCAGTTCAGCAACCAGCAGCTTTCTGTGGCCGCGGGTACCTCGGTCCCAGCCCAGGCTGGGGGTCCACGTGCGGTGGGCAGCGGCACGAGGCAGAGCTGGGCCGAGGGAAGGGTTAAAGCTCCATCCCGGAGCCCTGACGCGGGTCGAGGCTCCCGACTCCAGCTCGTCTCTCTTGGCAAAGGCAGATTTTCTCTAAACGAGATCCTCTTGCGCATAACTTGCGTGTAACGCAGGGGATAATGGCTCCGCTCATCACTTTGAAGGTTCAATTTCACATTAGGTTTAATGTCTTCTGAAGACTTATATGTGTAATTCTCCTCAGCATTTAGAAAAATCTCCCACGTCCTTGCTCAGATTTACTGTTGATACTGTTTTGCCTGGTGCTGGGTGTTGCAGGCGCATCTATCGAAGGGTGAGCTGTGATTTGTGACTCGCCAAAGGGGATTTCAGGCTGCAGAAATAAATGTGCCCTACTCGATGAATAGTTAATAGGCTGCTGAGAGCATCCCTGGCAGCGTGCTTGGCTGAGGACAGGACTGGCTGAGCAGAGAGAGGAGCGGTTCTGCAGAGCAGGACCAATCCCTTTCTGAAACAATTTAATTAACTTAAAACAAATGCACAGGAAAGGGCCAGCCGTTAACTGCCTGTGCTTCCTGAGACTCATCCCTGCTAATTAAGCAGTGTGTCAGTGCAAGTGACCTACAGATAACGTAGCACTGATTTGCATTTAAATTAAAAACCATATTTTTAAAATAAAGGTTTTATTAAGCCCTGTTTGTTTGTCTTTTCAGGCGTACGCATTGAACCCTTCATTGGTCTTTATTGACCGGCTTTTGGACTGGCAGCAGCTGCAGGGGCCCGGGTGGCACAGGCAGAGCCGACCCTCCCTGCCCGTGGATGCTCCAACGTGGCCAGACCCAGAGAAGGTTTTGGTGGAGCCTCCGCTACCATGTGATGTGATGAGCTCTGAGCAGAGCCCTGGTGTCCCCATCTCAGCGGTTCATCCTCAGGACGGTGCTTCTGATGGTGAGGGGCTCTCGGTGTCCTTTCAAGTGGGACGTCACTTTTCTGCCAGGTGTTTTTCCTCCCTGTGTTGTCCTTGCCCACAGGAGCAGCGTTGGGCTCAGAGGTCTGCGATCCCCTCGCGGTGTTGGGGCTGGGGCTGCACCAGTGGTTTTATGGAGCGGTTTTTCCTCTTCTGCTCCCAAAATGCAGCACCCACCCAGCCAGTCTGGCTGCCCAAAGTTGAACCTCGCCTCTTACTGCAATACTAAGGAGCAGGTTGTGTCATGGCCCCGCAGTGACCTATGAACCGAGTGCCTGCAGCTGGAGGAAGCAGGAGCATCCAGCCTGTGAGAGAAGAGCATCTGTCTGTCCGCCTGTCCCGCAGAGCAGCGGTGTCTCGGCAGGGCCTGGCTCCGGCCAGGACGGCGTTTTGCCCGTTTTGCACCATCCCACAGGTACCAGCCCAGCAGGGATGGGTGCGGGACCTCAGAAGACAGCCCTGCTCCCAGGTCCTCACTGTGAGCTCCAGGGCCGCAGACCTCGGGCACTGAGCTGGTACGGCCTCACGGAGCCCAGCTCCTCGGGGTACCTTTCATCTTTCTGCCTTTCAGCGGGTCCTCTGGCTCCCTTTCATAGTGACAAAAGTGCCTGGCCAGCCTCCGTTGCCCTCCTCAGCCAGCCTGGGCAGCAGGTCCCATCCCCGGCAGCAGCCACAGCACGCAGGGCCATGGTGGCAGCTCCTCCCTGCACAGTGCGGCCAGCGGGCACGTGGCACCGTGTCCTGCTGTGATTCCCTGATGGACATCGCTTGCCTGCCCCACTCCTGGTGCACGATGGTGCTTCTCCCTCCCCAGACTCCACGGCCACAGGGCCAGCGTGTTGCAGAGCTGGCTGTGGTGACACTGGGGTCTCTGCCGGGTTGGTGCTGCAGCAGGTCCTCTCGTCCTCCCCATTCCCTTGGCCCGAAGCCGAGCTCCCACAGTGGCCGGGTCCCCCCAGGCAGCGGTACCTGGCTGCCCGCTGCGGTCCTGCCCTCCCTTCGCTCCTCTGCTGGGGCCTGACAGCTTTGATTTCTTTCCCCTGCTTAGAGAACATGAGGTTTTTGACAGCTGCCTTTGCCATTATTCTTCCCTTAATGCTGTTGTTGTTTTGTGTTACTGTCAAATCGCATCTTATTAAAGTTCTTCCCGTTCTGTCAGCGGCAGATGAGGAGCGCAAAGGGCCGCGTAATCTCCTGGCTCTGTCTGGGGAAATTGCCTTTTATTATTGATAAGGCAGCGCTGCCTTTGGAGGACGCGGCTCTGGAGTGGGAGAGCAGCACCCTCAGCCCTACCCGTGCCGCCGTGCCGGTGGATGCTCCCGGGGAGGCCTGAGCAGGCAGGGAGAAGAGCCAAGGACTGCCGGGGCGAGGTGGGTGCTGAGGCCGGGGTGCTCTCGGTGGGCACCTCTCCTGGGGGAGCTGTGGGAAAGGGGCTGATCCTGCCCTGAGCATCCCAGCTGCTCCTCCCGCACCTTGGAGAGGAGTGGAGCATCCACCTCCCCGCTCTGCGCTTGCTCCCGTGGCAGATCGGCAGCGTGGCACCTGCAGATGGGTCCTCACCTTGGCTCAAACAGGAGCCCTGGGAGGACCAGGCACCAAAAACGTGCTGCCTTGGCTGATTTGGGCAGGGGGCTGCTCTGAGCTTCAGGAGGTCGTGCACATCAGTGGCCGTGCTCCTGCCCCACGCAATCCCCCTGGGTCCTCGTGGGGTGTCTGGGGGAAGAAATCTAGGTCATTGCGAAAACTCTCTCTCTGAACATTAAATATTTATCTGTGTTTACAGCGTGTTCCAGCTCCCGGCTGCAGAGGAGGGGCCACGGTGCCGGGAGCAGCGCACGTGTCCACGCACGTGTCCGTGAGCGAAGGCGCAGGTGCGACGGAGGCGGCAACGGGCCCCCGGCGACGCTGGAGCCAGGCGCACACGTCCTTCGCCCCTGTGCCCGCGGCTCTGCCGCTGTGTTGAGAGGGTCTCGGCCATGCTGAGGTTTGTCCCTGCCAAGAAGTAGGGCTGGTTAGCGCTGGTTAATGGCCCAAGGGATAACTGGTCCCTGGAGCGGGAGGAGCGGGGTGGAAGGTGCCAGCCAGGAACGGAACATGCAGGGAGAGGACACTGGTCCTCCGAGAGCTGATATCCCATTTCCAGGGTGGATCCTGATCTGCCGATGAGCTCCGGTTACATTTCTCTCTGTGAACAGTCGCACCTTTGCAAAGCGACTGACACTTCCCACGGCTTGCTAAAAATTCCTTGGCACCAGAGCAGCTCCTCCGGCTTTGTTCAGCTGGAGGGAGCTGTTTGTACCCACAAAAAAGCTGCAGAGAAGCCCGGGCACTGCTCGGCCACTGCAGGGCTGGCTGGATGCAGGAGCTGGGCAGACCCAGCACCCGGGCGTGGGAGCTGGGGGGTTCTGGGCACAGGGCAGGGGGGTGCTGCCAGGATGCAGGACGCACGTTTAATACCCCCCTTTGTCAGGTAACAGAGGGGCAAACGCTCATCTCTCAGCCTCTCTCTGAGGCAGGCACTGAGAGCCCCAGCCGCGGGTGGGCACAGGGTTGGCAACGCTCGCAGCCCCGTGCTGCCCCCCCGGCCCCTCCGTGGGACCCCCAAGGACCCGCTGCCCGAGCCCTGCGGTGATGGATGGGGCAGGAATCTGCAGACTCAGCAGAGGAACGCTCTGCTGCGCTTGTTGGAAGCCACCATAGCAAGCACTACTTTTCTGCTGATAAATCTGGTTTTTAAATTAGCTGCATGTCAGACTGGTAAATAATGCATCTTATAAATGAGGAGAGCGTTCAAACCCCGGCTGGAAGAAGCAGCCTGTGCCGCAGGTACAGCAGGTCCTGTGCAGCAGGGAGAGCAAGCGGCAGCGGTGCCTGGGAGCAGGTTGCCTCCTGGACTGCTTTTCAAATTGCCTTTTTAAAACTTTAGTTCCCAGAACATCCCATGAGCTTTTCCCATAAGCATAAATCTGGGAGCAGCTTTGATGGGAACATAAAGGTTTTATATGTGTGAGCTCGGAGAGCAGTAGGGAAAGCAGGAGGCTCTGGAGGCACCAGCCCTCAGGAGAGCCAGAGCCAGGTCTGTCTCTCCTTCCAGCAGCATTTGCAGCCGTGTCAGAGCTGTCTCTGCAGGTGCCTTGCTCTGGACCCCGGCAGACGGCTTCCCCTGGCCCCTTACCACCGGGACTGGAGCGGAACAGATTGTTAATTACTGCTAAAAGTCCCAGGAGCTGCGCGGTACCGCGTGCTGCCTGCCTGCACGGAACAGATGGGGTCGAAGTGCCTTCAGGTCTCAGATGCAGGTGGTTTTGCACCAGATAAAACCCCCTGTGACCCGCAGCTTTTTCCTGGGGAAGCCCAGTCCTGGATGGTTCGTACTGGGAGCGCAGGAGCCCGGCGGCGCTGGGTGCAGCCATGACCCGCACGGCTGCGATCTGAAGGGCAGGAGCGTCGCCTCGCCTTGGTTGCTCCGCCTTGGAGGTCACAGAGAGCAACTGAACAGAGGGCGGCCACTAGACCCGTCCCTGCTCTCTGCCACGTGTTGGTCATACCAAGCCCTGGAGCCAGCCTGTTTGGTTTCCAGCACCCCAGCAGATGCTCTGCGTTGCTTTGGGCACGTGCAGCCGCAGAGCTGACCTCTACAAGCGAAGGATTTGAGGTCAAAAAGTGGCTTAGACTCCGGAGCGGCTGGTGTGCTGCCCCATGGACAGGTTCCTCGTGGCTGCAGGACCGGTTTGTTTTGTGAGTCCTGTCACCGTCACGTGTGCTGGGGAGCCAGGACCCTTTGTACAGCTGGAGCATCCTACGTGGGCAGCACCGCTGCAAACCCCCCAGACGAGGGCCTGGGGCTCGGTGGTGTGGTGGCAAATCTGTGCAGCGCTCTGGAGGGACCGACTCTGCCCAGGAAGGCTGGTAACGGGGGTTTGGCACATCCACAGAGCCTCTGCCCATCCCCGAGCAGGCTGCAAGGGGGAGAGCGTCTCGGTGATTAATTATGTGCTGTAATCAGAAGCAATTGCTGATCAGCAAAGTGCCGTGAGGCAGCGCGGAGCAGCCCACGGGATGGATGTGAAAACAGTGTGATACGTTCCTCAAATGCTGTTAACGGGGTAGGGAAGAGTTAAGGGCTAATTAAAAATCTGGATGGTTTCCAGGAATAAACAAAATGGGATAGTCAAGGTGCTTGTGAACTGTTGTTAAAAGAGAAGTTCTTTGCTTCAGGGGTTGAGATGTCGCAGCTGCAGCTGCATCCTCCCGCCGGTCTGCCCCTCCTCAGCCCAGAGCAGCATGAGTGGCCGAGTCCACAGCTGAAGGGTGGTCAGGGGGATGCAGAGCCTGCTGGGGTCCGGCCTGGCCAGACTCGAGGAGGAGGAGAAGCAGCAGCAGCGAACTCATGGTGCCCACCCAGCCACTGCCGCCGGTTCAGTTTAAATTCTGAAGCCGATTTCCCACAAAGGTAATTTTCTGCTTCTCTGACTCGATTCTATTCATCTTTTAGAGGGTAATTAGCATCACTTCAGCGTTCTCTTATGCCCAACTAATTGCACCTTGTTTCAGAAGTGAAAGTTAATGCCTCTCCATTTAGGTTAGCGCAGCAATTTATGATTGGGGATGAGGCCAGGCAGAAATGCGCACCAGGAGAGCGGCTGCCTGCCTGCAAACTCGCTGCTTGCACCAGTGGCGAGTGTCTCCATTTAACGTTTGAGCTGCCTCTGGATGCTCCAGCGTGTAGTAAAGAGCCCGCAGAGCTAAAGCCCCTGTGCCTCAAGTGCTCTCAGCCAGACCAAGGGTGCCGGTGTCTGGGGGATGTCACGGGCGTGCTGCAGATGGACCAGACAGAGCCAGCAGCCAGCTGAACGGGGATGGTGATGGGGCTGTCGCCTGTCCCATGGCCCGAGGGGCTCAGCTGGGACCTGCTTTGGTGCCACCAGAGAAGCAGAAGAGGCCGGAGGTGGCTGCGGCAGAGGCGGGTGTCAGCACAGTGGTTTCTCCCCCGGGACACGTCACCGTGCGGCAATAGGTGCTGGTCAAGTCTCCCACCATGGTGGCACTTGTCTAACGTGTGGCTAATTGCCCTTTACTTTCAGCCGGTTTGACGGAGCGAATCGTGCCCGCCCCAGAGCCAGGCGCTGCAGGTCCTGCTGCCACCCCCTGCCAGGGGCGGGCTCCTCGGGCTCCTTTCGCTGCAGCCGAGGCCTCATTTAAGGGGCTGCTGATGAGGCATCAGTGACTTTGATAGCGTCAAGGACTAGAAAGTAAATACTTCCACTATAAATCTTGCCTGCTTTAAAGTAGGTTATATTTTCAAAGCGCTTTAGTTCTTAGGAATTTAATATTGCGATGTCAATTGTAAGACAAGTAATTGGATGGGGAGAAGGTTGTTACTGGAACCTGAGATTAAAGGCAGGATTTGAAGCGCTGTGTTGCGTGCGGGTGGGTGGTTTTGTTCACTGCAAACACGACTCTGGAGGTTTCTCAGGCAGCGTTTCTGTTTGAAGTCGGCTCCGCTGCTCCACAAGGTTTGCTGTGCCCAGGCCCTGTCCTGCCGCAGCTTGGACACGGGATGGCTTGCGGGGCCGAAGGTAGGGAGAGAACATCTCCTCACAAGTGCAGCCGTGCAGCAAAGCTCCCACACGAGGCTCCTCCAGCTCCGCGTCCCCACTGGGACCCCAAAGAGGCACCGCGCCGGTGGGGCAGGGGGGGAGAGGAGCTGCCGGTACCTGCGGCCCCCGGGTTTGCAGGGGGGCCCAGGCACAGGTGGTCCTGGGATCTTCTCAGTCGGTGTTCTCAGGGTGCTCGTGCTCCTCATGCTCAGACAGTGTTCCCACTGGGGCAATTCCCACAGGGACTGAGCCACGGGATGGCTCCGGAGGAGATCGCTCCCTGCCCAGGATGCTTATCCGCAGGAGTGGGGTGTCCATGCGAGGGAGAAGCTCCAGACCTGTGCTTAATCCTCCCCATGAGTGGGTTGCTTTAATCTCACCAAGCAGTTTATATTGTAGGTTATTAAAAGCACTTTGTGCCCACGCTGGGAGAGACCTGGGCTGCTCCTGGGGAAGCCTCTGCCTCCCCACCGATCTCCCTCACCCGCTCCTGCCTAGGGATGGAGCTTCCAACATCCCGAGAACAACGTTTTCCTGGTCTGCCCCTTTCCCAACCATGAGCTGCACTAGCGTGAGGCAGCGTCAAGTCTTTGTGCTGAGCAGGAGCGGGCTCCACCCCGGCTCTCCCTGGCAGGCACCCACCCAGCAGAGCTGGTGCTGCCCAGACCCATGGAGCCCGGCTGCAGCCCCACGGCCACAGACGGCCTCGAAGGGCGAAGCGGCAGCGGTGGGAGTCCTGGAGAGACAGGAGCCGTGGTTTAATGACAAGACTTCGATATTTCCAGTCCTAACCTTCCTGTAAAACAGCGGCTACCAGCCAGGTGAGCTGGTCGGCTGTGCCTAATGTAGATTGATAGCGGATCAGCTTTTCTGTCTTAATTTGCTTATGACCTCAAGAATTAGCGGAGCAGATCTGTTCTCCTGCCAGTGTACTAATGACTCCTGCAAGAGAAGGGCTCCCCAGGGAGGGAGTGGTATTTGCTAACCTTTCCCTGGCTCACTTTACATAATAGCACGCTCCTCCAAATGTCCTCAGCGTGACTGGCTATTCCCCTTCTCCTTCATTCTGCATGGGGTTTTACCTTTTAAATTTCTAGAATATTGCACAGTCAGAAAAGGTGCTGAATTCCTCATGTCTCTCATCTTCCCTCTCCCTTCAGAGGCTATTCTTAGAGTCGCCGTTGGTTTAGGAATTCAAAGGCAGGCACTTTTCCTCTTCAAGGTCTCCAAAGATTTCCTGTATCCATATGTCCAGATAGAAAAGAAAAACAGCCTGAAATCTGCCTGCCCGTCTGCTCTTACTGGTTTTCTTCAGAATCCATTGCAAGGCTGTGCTCTGAGGAGAGAGACCCTCTTCAGGGGGCATTTCTGAAGGTGAGTGAAACAAATGAGCGCCGGGCTGTGCTGGGGCCTGGGACCGTCGCCATCCAAATGAACAACGACAGTGCGAAATATCGCAGACATCCAAGCAGTCGATGCTGGGATCTCATGAACAAAAACTGACTTCTGGCTTTGCCTGTGAAAGGAACTTGAAAATTCCCCACGATATTTCAGAACCCCTGGTTCGAGTGGAATAAATAAGCAGTATTTTGCAAGCTTACAATGTTTCTTAGGCTAAGCTTTAGTCACCACGAGTGCATTTCAGCCAAGTAAATTATCTAAGCAGAGCCTCAGCCAGTGATCCCTGCGCAGCCCCGGCCCGGCGAGCTGCTCCTCGCTGCCACCCGCACGTGGCCAGGGCTGGTCCCCGCTGGGCCGGGTACGGTGGCCCCAGACACGGCCAATACCGGCTGCTGGTGTCCCAGAGCCCAGGAACCTGCCTTTGCTCCTGCTGCCAGCGGTGCAGCCAAAGAGCTTGAGCAAAAGTGCTGGGGAAGCTCTTTCCTAAGATGTGATGGTGATAAATGACCTGTAGGAACCTCTAGCAGGGTGTGTAATATTCATCTTGAGGACAAAATCTGTGGCTCCCCAGGCCTTGAGTGTTCTCGCTGCATTTATTTCACCATGGTGGGTTTGGGGTTTGGTTCCTTTTTTTTAAATAATTGACTTAACCTTTTGCTTGTTTGATTTCATGTGCCGCTCAAATACCTCACCAGGAAAAACAACGTCCCTGTTCAGCTGAGTGTAAACAAGCAGTGCCGAGATTTTCTGAATTTTGTTATGTACCTTTGGTGATTCGGGAGTAAACCTGAGCTGGGCCAGGAGAGCGGGTTACCCAGCAAGTGCTGGAAAAGAAGAAGAGCTTCCTAATCTGCAGGCATGAGACCAGGAATCCAGTCTGAAATGGCACCATCTCAATCGTTTGGGCACGACTTCGTGTTCCGGGCTATGCAGGTTAAGGCACAGCTGGAGAGCAGAAGCTGTCATCCCTGCATAAATCTGAAAGTAAACAAAACCTGGTTCTGATCTATTTCTGGTTGATGCCTTGCAGAAGCTGTGCCTGCACCACCACGGGCTATGGCAGGAGCAGGCAGAGCCCTCCCGCTGACGGGGGCCCTGGGGAGGCTCTGCCAGCGCGGCCGGGGAGAGACGGGCTCGCCCCTGCCCCGGTGCCCGCGGCTCTGCGCTCGTGTGCCTCGCTTGCCAGCCCTGTGTGGTTCCCTGCACTGTCGGGATTCTCCCACCCACTCGGAGGATGGAGCTGCTGAGGATGGTGATGCAGGTATGAAGGCCTGTGGGCACCAGCCCTCGGCTCGAGCTTCCATCACTGGGGGTTTTTTTACCCGCTAACCAGCCAGGTGTTATTCTGCAGCGAGCCCAATCCCAGCTCTCCGAGAGGCCCGTGTGGCATCCAGCAATAGGACAAAGTGGGTGGTTGCTTTTTGTGCTCTCAGAGATAAGAGCGAGCCCGTGAGAGGCAGGCAGGCTCCCTTGGAAAGGATGGAGCCATTCACGGGCTGAAGTTAAAAGAGTGTGAAGAAAGATAAGGAGCTAAAATGAGAATAAAATGAAGGTAGCAGGCGCAGCGCAGACAAGTAATCAACGGAAATTCATTAGTTTGTCAGGCACAGGCAATGGGAGTGGAGTCAGGAGCCCGAAAGGTTGAATGCAATCACTAGTACTGAACCAAGGCAAATGGAAATTATTTCTCCTCCGCTGTCTTTGCAGAGGAGGGAACTGCTGCCCACCTGCTGGGAAGCAGAAATCGCTGCAGGAAATGGCGCTGCCCAACGTCTGGGTGCCCGTGGACTGAGCCCAGTGCCCCTGGACTGAGCCCCGTGCCCAGGCAAGGAGGTGTCAGCGGGGAGGGAGCCGGTTGGAGCCCATCGCCGCAGGGACCCCCCCGCCCTGGCACTGCCGGACCCACTGCCAGCGTGGGTGCAGCAGATGGGACCCCCCCCGAGCTGGTCCATGGCAAAGCCTCCTCCAGCGATGCAGCACTCGCCCGCGCTCCAGCCAGGTAGGACAGAAGGGTGAGAGATGGGCCAGGTGCCGGTGCGGCAGCGCTGAGCTGGCCATGGCTGGGCTGGGGGGAGTCAGCTCTGCCGCGGAGGAGCGTGGGGTGGGTGCTGCGTGAGCCGGGATGCTGGACTGACCTTGTCCAAGCTGCCACCGTCAGTGATGCTGTGGCAGCCTCTCTGCAAACCCTTCTCTCCTGCCTTCCACGGGCCTGGGCGTGCTCATTGCCCTGACAGCGCAGCAGAAGTGCTGCCAGGTGCTGCTCGCACCCTCGTAAGCTGCCATCTACGTGTGGTTTTATTTCTACAGCTTCTTGCTGTTAAAAGCCTGTAATTAAAATAATTGGAACAAAGGTATTTGCCTTGCAATCAGCATATATTTCAATAAGATACTGTAATTTACAGGCAAAAGTTGTTAACTTATTATTTAAATAATGTTATATATATTGACAATACGCTAGCAGTGCCAGGGAAGCATTTCTAGATCCAACTCATTTAGAGTATTTATGACATTCACTTCTTTTTTAATCCCTTTCAATCTGATGAACACGCACCAAAACTCCAGGCAACAGCAGAACTCGGATAGTCCCTGATCCCCAGGCAGGCCCGGCCCGAGCTGCAGGGAGCTGAGCCGTGCCATGGCAAAGCGCTGCCCTGGCGGGGCCCGGGCCAGCCCTGGCAGGGGCTGAGGGAGGTTCTCTGCGCAGGTCCAGCTCGGGCAGGGCACTGCGGTGATCTCCTACAGCACGAGCTTGGGCAGCCTCAAATGGCTCCAAAACGCTGGAGACAGAAATTCTGGCTCTGGGAATTGATTTTTCACTTTAACGCATCAGAGGCTGTTCAAAATAGCTGCTGTCAGCATCCAAGAGTGAATGTGTGCTGGCTGCCAGCGGTGGAAGGGGCTGGCTGCCCATCCTGCCCTCATCTTCCTCTCCTGAAGGAACTGGAGCATCTCAGCGTTTTCCACGCCGCTCCCCACCCCCAGCACCCGGACCCACCCCCACAGGCGGCTGCTCTTGCCCTGCCACGCTCCTCTAGACCCAGAAATGGCCTTTTTCCCCCAGCAGTGTCTTTGGGAAGGTTTTCTGCAGTGACGTTGTCCCCATGAAGGTTGGTGTCACCCCAGCAGCAGGTGAGTGGAGCCTGCCTGGGCCGTGCCTGTGGCTCTGGGGAAAGGGAGGGCAAGGGATGGCGTCACCGATGTCCCCACGCCGGCTGCTGGGGACCAAGTGTCCTCTCTGTTCACTCGGCAGTGATGTTCCACAGCACACCTGCCCTCAAGGGCTCTCTGCAGCCAGCAGCCCTTCGCTTCCCAGGTTTAAAAATAGTTACAGGCATTATAAACAACCTTGCACGGAACATGACTTAAAACTGTTTTTCATCCAATCTGTGCTCCTCGTGGGAATGAATACTCTGATCTCCTCCTTTCTGTGCTTGGTTCACTGCTCTGTGCAGGAGAGGAACGAGAGCGGCACATCCAGCACCAGCCTCGCATAAAGGAAATGAGCTATTTCTTTATTTCTGCTTCTTCGATGCTCCAAGTTCTTCAGGGGCCCCAAGCTGAAGCAGCAGCTCAGCAGCCACCAGAGAATCGCCTGGAGCCTGTTACCTACCAGGCAGTAGCTTTCAAAAAAATCTGCTTACAGAGGACAGAGTTTGGCTCTTTCTCAAGAGCTCCTTCCAAATCCAAGGTCTGTCTGGCAGTCTCCACATTAATAAACACTTGCACATTAGCAGTGGTGAAGTTTTTATCTTCTGCTAAAAAGGTATGAATTATGCAGCAGGGAAGTACATGAGTTAGTGGTGTATAAATCGTTCAGCGGCTCCAGCGCCGGCTCGCCCGCAGGTCACGCCGTGCTGAGCTGCCACGAACCCCGGGGTGCTCCCACCTCTGCCAGCCCAACGCCGGCTGCCAGCAAGTCAGCACACGGGCTCCTGCTCCGGTTTGGTGCCTCCTGGTTCCCAGGCGCTGGCCTGTGAAGTCTCGGGCATGTCTGGCTCTGCTCTCCCTGGGAAGGGCACGGCTGCCCGCGGCTCTGCGCTGGCACGGAACGGGGCTGCTGCCAGGCACGGGCCCTGCCCTGGCCGTGCCACCGGCCTCACTGTGCCCGCTCGCAGGGCTTTCCCAACCATGAGGGCCAGAGTCGCGTGCTTTTGCAGTAATTCGGCATTTTCTGTAATGCTCCAGATGCCTTCCCTGCACGGCTGCACATGAGAGCTCCCCAGCAATGGCCTGAAGCTTGGGAATGGGCTCGGAGCGTGAGGACGTGCCCGTGCCCGGCTCGCTGCCGTGTTCTGCGGGCACCCACCCACGTGCTGCCGCTACCAGCACCGCTGCCTTCCCAGCGCATTTTAGGCTTTGTTTAAAGCTCTCTGCAATAAGCCGAATGTTGCCGTGTCAAGGCTTCTAGTTTGTTATTTGGCGGGCAGTTGGAACCTCTTAAAAGTCCAGCTGCAAATGAGATGTGGGAAGATCGGGCTCCTTGCAGAAGCTGAGCGGAGAGAGGACTCCTGCGCTCCAAGGCACTTCCCTGAGGCCTCGGGGATGACAATTAACCAAATTGACTCCACTAACATACAGGACTCTGTGGCACATCTCCCAGGTCCTGTTACGCAGCTCACACCCACGTCACTCTCACAGCCACCTGCCCGGCCGCTGCTCTGCAAGGGATCTTCACCCGCAGAACATGGACTTCTTCAGGGACTGCGAAGGCCTGAGGGTGACTGAGATATTAACTGACACACTGAATTTTCCACTCTTGTTGTTAGAAGAAATCTTCCCATGAAATAATTCACAAGTGGAGGAGATGGGGAGGAGGAAACTGCTTCTACAGCCCAGCCCCAGCTACTTCTCCAGGCTCCTGTGAGCAGAAGGAGGGAGTTACAAAGGAGCAACAGGTAAACACTTTTACGGTCCTATTTTCTCCTAGTGCCACTAAGATCTATGAGCCGTAACAGGCAGAACTTTCCAAAGCAGCAATAATAACTCATAAATATTGATGGTGTTTAATCATGAGGCAGCAATGGTGCAGAAGCGATAATGCCTGACACAGTTTCGATGTGCTGCGCTCGTGTCCCTGTGGCAGCCAGGACAGATCTGTTACTGGTCCTGCATGAGGGACCCTCCTGTGCTCCTGCTCCTTGTCCTGGTCTTTCCACAGCTGCTGAGTGTGTGTGGGAGCAGTTGGGGTAAGACCACACACGTGAGAGCCAGAGCAAGCGTGGGCTGGGCAGGAGGAACGTCCTGGGGACACTGGTCGGTCCCCAAATCATTGTGCAAAGAACGGCAGGGGTTGCTGCTGACCTGGCTGATGGGCTGGGCTCTTCAGGGTTTGCACGATGCCACCAGTGTGCACATCACACGCCTTTCCTCTGCTGGTCTCCCTAAGTGTGGTGTCGGCCAGTTTGTCAGTGCCGTTGGCTGAGCAGCCCTCTCTGGGGCAGAGGCCCTGACCGGGCTGCCAGGTGATGGACAAGCCGCTCTGCTCCGCTCGTCTCCCACAAAACCAGCCACCGCTGCCTGGCTGCTGTTTCCCGTTATCCTGCCGCCTCCCAGCCAGGAGCCTGTGCTCTGGGAAAAACCCTGCTGCTGTGTTTTCCTGCGCAAGCCAATCCTCCGAACCTGACTCATGGCACCAGGCAGCATTTGACGTGAACCTACAGTTAATTACATGTTCTTGCTAAAAATAATTGAGTAGCCTAAGTTCTGCTCACTGTAATTGCCTCCTAATGAATTTATGTGTCAACTTGTTCTGCACAACTTTGGTGTGTTCTGTAAATACCAAATTAAGTTCATCGCTCAGTCTCCAGGCGCCCGGAGCACGGGTGCTCCTCAGCGGACTCCTCAAGCCGGGAAGGACGCGGAGCAGTTGCCGGCTGCCTGGCCCAACAAACCCCGAGCAGCGGGATAAGCGTGTGGGACGTGTAAACCACACAACACACCACCCACTATGAGCGGCTGCGCCGGGGCAGCTCCGGCTCCTCGCCATGGGCTCATCCTGGTCCCCGAGAGGAGGGCTCGGTGCCAGACCTCACCAGGGACAGGTCTGGGCTCTGCTGGGCAAGCAGAGGGACGCGGCTCCAGCGCCAGCCCCACGCTCTGCCACCTGCCCCGGCTGCTAGCAGCTACCGGCTGCCAGCAAAGGGCTGCTAGTGCTCTGCCAGCACGCGGAAGGGCTTCCCTGGACAGCCAGAGGACCCAGAAACCAACCCGGGGAACAGAAATGGGTAATCCCATTGACTTCAGTGAGAGTTACAAGCAAGTGGTGCCGGTCGTTATCAGTTGTTCTGGTTGAAGAAGACCAGAACCCCACTTGTGCTTCTTGAAGGAAAAAGAAGCTTCAGCACAAGTTACCAAAATGATGCCGTGCTCCCATAACGGCTCTTTACAGAACATTACTTAATGTTTTTCATACTTGCTACCAAAATACCAGCTACAGCTCCCCTGCAAAGCTGTGCATGTTAGTTAACCTCATTAAATCCTAAAGGATTAGTCAGCTGTTCCTCAACCGCAGAACTGTTAGGAAACATCTAAAGCTCAAAGTTATATGGCTTGGAAAGTGATTTTCTAATACGCAAACTTCAAAGGGATTTTGAAATCCTGCAGTGTAAGGGAGACAGACCAACGTTAATCCACTGGAGTGCTGCTTAATGGCCTGTTTAATTTTTGTCTTGCTAGGTCTGTATAAGCAGCTGAGCACAAAGGCTGCCTTGCGGTGAGGGAGCTTCAGCTTCACCTCCAGGCACCGCATCCCCTCGGACACACGGACATCCTCGTCCCCATGGATGGCAGCAGGTACCAGGGGTTGTGCTGCTGTGGGTTCTCCCCACCCTGTGGTTTGTAGGACACAGACCCACCCGGGGAGGGTCTGCCCTCGACCCACTGGTGGGTGGTGGGGGATTATGGCTTTGCACCTCAAGCTGCTGCTGGACACGCTGCCGGCACCTCCCTGTCCTCCCATTGCCCGTGCACTGTACGGCGTTGGGAACCCGTCACCACGAAGGCTTTGCAGGGACCGTCCTAACTCAGATGAATAATGCTATTAACTGTGAAGTAATGAAGGAATTAAACACACTGCATTTTGAGAGCACAAAGCACCAAAACCCACAAATTAATTAAGCTTCACAGCCCCCTGTGAGACACAAAGGTAATCGCTGTGTTCACGGTGCATGTGGGAAAAGAGAGAAAGGGATTTGTTGTGGCAGCGGAGGCTCTGTAGCAGAACGGCAGAAGCACAAGTGACACTTCAGCCCCGAGAACCCCCCTCCTGCCTCACCTACGATTCCTGGGGCTGGCAGGGAGCCGGAGGAGCAGGACTTGTGTGCTCCCGTGTTCTGCCGAGCCAGGACAGGGATCCCGGGCTCCAGCCCCATCCCTCTGCTTCTCCTCACCAAGCCCACATTAGCCACATTAGGACGTGGCAGAACGAATCCCAGGTTCCCTGCTCAGGATGTCGGTGTAAGGGAGCCGGGTGGCAGCGAAGGCAGCGAGCCAGGCTGAATAATGTATTTGCCCATGTCTTATCAGCTGAGAAACCTGCTAGTAACAAAAATACATGAGAAGATGCAAGAGGACATGAATGTTTAATTGGTGAGGGCATCCTCGAGGACACCCGCATCTCTACCACTTAGGCTGGCCCAGCGTGAGTGGAGAGGAGGAGAGATCCCTGGGTGTCAGACATGTCGTTGGCAGCGTTTCAGCGCATCTGATGCTCAGGGATCTCTCCTCCTCTTCGATGTGCAGCCCTCACAGAATCTCTGAGGGCCGTGCACCTCCTCACCTTGGCACCTTTAGTGAGTCCTTGAGCTGCTTCTGTGTGTCCTTGTTACACCTTATTTCATTCACCTAAAAATGAAAGGCATCATATCATGCTCTGGAGACCGGCGAAAGATGCTGGCAGTTGGACTCAGTGATCTTCAAGGTCTTTTTCAACCTAAATGATTCTATGATTTTATGATTTCTGATGCTTAAGTTGATAGCAGATAGTGCCCGAGCCCGCAGGGGCCTTCTACTAACAGGTCACTCTCTTCTTTCTTTCGTTTCTTAGTGAAACAGGTTTTGAGGGCTGACACTGAAAAATGGAGAACCGCATCCTCCACCACACCGTCCTTCACAGCGGGGTCGAGCTGAGCTGTGGAAGCTGAGAGTTGATATCTGTAAAATAATCCATCAGCAAAGAAAGAAAAGTCCCCGCTTTCTGAGAGGGAAATTAATTTTGACATCTTAATTATAAGTCAGAGGAAAGGTTGGTGCTGGAATGGTGAGCTTTGAAGATTATTATATTGTCATTATTCATTGATGACTACAAAAGAAACTAGCTCTAAATGATAATGGTAAAGTATAATGGCAAACCTATGAGCTGCTATTACAGCTCATTTGCTCCAAGAGTCCTTTGCTATTAACGTGATAACAAAAACCAGGAGTACCAATCAGGTTTTGGTCTACAGCGACAGGTATTGCTGTATAAACACTGCCAGGAAAAAAGGGATCTATAAAATCTGCCTCACTGTGTTTAGAGCAATAATTTCATAACTGAATTAAACCGGAACAGGTCCTCCAGAGCTATGGGTGTTACAGCGTCGTGGTGGAATTTCTGTCTGGCTGATGTGACTAGGCACAGGGAGGCAGGGAGAAAAAAAATAACTTAGAGAAACGTGTCTTGCCAGTGCTCCTCGAGGAACAGTCACACGTGTAAATGGGCTCTGACTCAGAGACTGCCTCTTAAATGTGCTGAAAACCCCGGGAAAATGGAGGCACCTGATCTGGGAATCGAGCATGCTGCCACGGAAAGATGACAATTTATCTCCCAGTTAGTGATGTTCGGCCGTGGCGCCTCACAGCAAGATTGCCATGGTAGCCATGGAAGATAAGGAGACCTTTACATCTCCTTAGGTCTGGGCGAGCCGCAGCAGCAGTCTGGGGGCTGGGGTCCCCTGGGCGCTGCCGGCAGCACCCACTTGGGAGCAGGGTCCCTGAGAGCCCCGAAGCGCGGGGACGAGCCTGGCCCCTCGCAGCGGGGAGTGCGGGGACCAGCAGCCCTGTGCCTGGGCTGCGCTGGCGCCTGGGGTGGCAGCCTGGGCAGGGCTCCTTGGAGCCCCTTTTCCACACCTTCTGCTCCTGCCCTCTGCTGAGGAGCAGAGCAGAGCGGCCAGACGTCTCTCTACATGTCTTCTCTGAACCCTGGGTATAGTTCTTGCCAAGTTCTGCATCTCTAGTAGCAACACCTGGATGACCCCTCCATTGAGGTGAAGGCTGTTCTGCCAGAGTGCGTTATTCGATTTCTTGTCCTAAAATGTAAATCAAGTTAAACCCACTGTAAGAAGCTTATTTCAACATGAGCTGTAATTACTGCTGGAGCTGTTAAAAAAAAGCTTTCTTTAAAACTTTTATCAAAGTTATTTTGTATTATTATTGCTTTCTGTGATGTGTCTGGATTTTCCAAACAGCAAATAATTCTGCACTTTATCTTGGTTCCTTTGATAACATTTTTTATGACAGATCTACTGAGACTCTAACTACATTATTAACATTAAAAAAGGAAGAATGGGGACAGTCTTTTCTAAATAAGTCTGCAAAAACCCTTGAATGCCATTGCTACTACTTAAATACTAGTCATGGAAAGACAAGAAATGTATTAAACATATAGCTTTGTACAGAGTAATGCAACCAGACATGAATTACCCCGTTCCTGGGAATAACGAACTCAGCCATTCTTCCCCAGCTGGGCAAGGTTTATTTGCTCAGATGAGGCTTTCTGAAATGCCAGTGCAGTGGGAGGAGATCCCCAAGGTGACAAAACCAGCTACGTCTACAATGGCAGCAGAGCAGAAGGCCAGTTGTGTTAGTCTGGAATTGCACCTTGGACACCGGGAGCTACAGCTGGAGAAGCTGATGTGCACGCTGCAGCTCATGGAGGTAGGTACCAGCTCTCCTTCCAAACACAGGAGGGGAAGGAGACGTGTTTCCCTGGCCCCAACACTCCACTGCTCCTCCTTAGTCCCGTTTTGTAGAAATGAAGACGACAGTCAGTGTGTTGTTGCAGGTGTGTCCCCCCTGATGGCTCCTCTCCCAGCAGGATTGGTGTAACTGGAGAGGGCAGGACAGCACCTCACCCTCGTCTCTGGTTCAAAGCCACCTTCGTTGCTGTGGTAGAAATAGTTTGTCTCTGAAGGACAAGAGCAGATTGTAGTACAGCCTGCACATAACTGTAGGACTCAGGGTCCTGGAAGGCAACAACACACAGGAGTGGGCACCTGCTCTCAAGAAACAGGATTTTCCTTCTGTGTTCTCCAGGAAGGTTTGATAGTGCTGCTCCATGAGCTTGCGCTGCTCTGCCTTGTCTCCCCGGCTGCTCACGCAGCTGGTACCCAGTTAGAAGAGAGGAAGTGACTGGTGAAAAGGAGCAGGAATCAGAAAGGAGCTGGGGATTACATTTATCAGTCAGAGACTGGGATAGGCTTTTGGGCCATGTCAGCTATCCCAAATCCCTGTGAACGGGGCTATGGAACTTGACAAGGCTGCTACAGATATTTCAGATCCTATTAAAGATGTAAAACCACTGACAGAGCTGAACCGCTTACAGATGCTAACTCGGCTGCTGGTGAAGTCTGCTGACACCAGGGAGAAGGTTCAAGTCAGGGGTTTTAGTGGTGATGATCAGAAATGCACCCGAATGGAGAGAAACGGCTGAACTGATGAACGTGGTAAAACATCATCAGACCAACAGCTTCTGCTGTTTCTGATAAAGTGGTCTAAATAGTGCACAGAAGCAGTAGTTCAAACTGTGGCTGAATTTGATTTAAGTAAGCTCTTACGAAGAAACATTTGCAACAGGTAATTCTGTTCTCACCAAGAGCTGGGGTGTGCATTCATTTCCTGAGTGTGCCCCGACCGCAGGAACCCGGATGGATTTGTGAGCACTGCCAACGCTCCCCGGGCCCTGCCGCACCGGGTCCTTCCTGTCCGAACCCCGCAGTCCTGCCTCCCTCCCTGACCCACCTCACAGCATCCTGCTGCTTTTCTCCAGCCTTGATTTTTCCGCAAAGCGCTAAGCTCTAGATTGAGACTTAAATGCTCCATTACTACTTTTAGGCTCTAAATCCAACACGCAGACTTCAAACCCATGCTTAGCTGTGATGCCGTACGCCTGCGTGCCTCTCTGCTCTCTGTTTGCCTGGGCCTTTATCCCCACTTTGCATTCATCGGCGGCGGCAGCGCTTGATCGCATCGTGCTGCAGACGCTTCGTGTGCGTCCCAGAGCGAGGGGCTGAGGGGTGTTTGCACAGGCTGCTGCTTTATGCGCTTTGACAAGTCCTCTTAGTTCATCTTGTTAGCTCCCGTACAGAAAGCTGCAGCAGCAGCCCAGTGCACAGGCAGACGCCGTACGTGGAGCAGTCTGTGTGGTTCCTTATTTGTCTTGTTCTCAAAGTTTTGGCTCTTGAGGGTGAGCCACACAGGAAACTGCAAAGCAGATGAGAAGCGCTTGAGAGCATGTCTGTGTGCTCCGTACATTTCTGCATTGCACCTGCTGAGGGAAATGATTTCCCCTCTTTCAGCAGCACCTTCTCTGTTGTTCTCTCCTTTCCTTTTTTTTTTTTCCCCAGCTTGAGGACACCTAAACACTGCTGTCATTGTGCGAAGCAGCACAGCACAGGTCAGGGGCAGGCTCATCACTTGTCCAAGCTTTTAACCTGTTGGCAGATGCTTGCGTCAAGCAAGCAAATCTTTTGGTGTCACCTTTTTCTTTCATGTTCTTCATTTCGAGAAGCTCCTGCCCACAGCCTCCTTCTGCCTCAGGGGTGGTTTTTATTTGTGGAAGGGGGCCAGGGAGAGAAGAGAAGGACGTAATGCCGCTTGAACGCGACTCTTGCTGGCGTTGCCTCTCCCTGGCATGCTGTGGTGATGTGCGTATTGAACACAGGCAGATTTATGGAGCAGCTTTGTGTCGGTGAAGCCTTCACTGATACTGATCTACAGCCGGCTGGGGCTGATTCGTTTTCCATTCCCAGGTGAGGAGTCCAGACACCAGGGCTTAGTCAGCCCAGGCTGACACAGATCTCTATTAAGACTTGGCTTTATTCTCTAAGCTTTTTTGGAGCTTGCTGAAATTCCCAGGTATGATCTGCTTGCCTGGCAGCTTTTGCTCCTGTACAAGTTAATTTATGACGTGTTTAAAAGTTTGCCTTCAGATAACTGTATCTTAGGGTCACACATCTTTCAAATAGACAGTCCTGGATGTGTCTATCTGTGGAACAGCAAGTGCCTGGCTTTGAACCACTCTTATCCAACCGTGATTTGTTTATGCATCTCTACAGAGGCATGGAGCTTACTGAATAATTTGTTACCCTGCGTTTGAGATGAGTGCTGTGCCTACCGCTCCTCCCCGGCAACTATTTTTGTTTTCGGTTAATGTAGCGCAGTGAACCATCACCGCTGGTTCTCCCAAAAGCCTGAGCAGCGTTGTGGTCAGGTAGGGCCGTTGTGAGTCAGTCAGAGCTCCTGTGTGCCCAGTCACTGGGAGGATAGAAAATAACACACCTCTACAGATAGAAAATCCTGCACGTTGCTCTGTACTGGTGCAACGGGCTTTCATTTCCTCTTTGCTGAGGATGGAATTGTTCTTACTTTGTGTGTGCACGTTGCGTGAGTATTTTGCCCCCGTCGGGGTCTCCTCCCTCTGAGCACAGAACGGATGAACTCCTGTAGCACAGGCAGTTGCACTGCAAGTGTCGAGCTCTAGGAGAAGGACTCCCAACGTGACACCAGAATTCCCTTTCTGTCCCTGCTCAGAAAATGTGTCTTCATGCTCTATAAACAGCAGCCTGACATGTTTTTGCTGCTTTGATTGCCTTTGAACTTTGGCAGTGTGATAAACAACTTCTGCTCCCCTCCCTACCAAGAAGTCGCGCTGCTTGGAAGCAGTTGTGCTGGGACAGAGCTCAGCCCCCTGTTTTCATGGCACCTGTACATGTGCTGGTGTCTCCTTGTCACCCCAGCAGAGGGGACCCCGGGCAGGACCCCGCGGGCCGTGGGCACCGTCTGCGGGAGGCTCCGCACATCTGCTGGGCTTGCACATGGTCCCAGCACATCCACACCCCGGGCACCGAGGAGGAGATGGGAGATTGGCAACTGGTGCTGAGAAAACAAATAGATTCAACAGCGCTCTGGTCCTCGCTCGGAAAACAATGAGCCTGAAAGGTAAACGCGCAGCTCCAGAGGAGGATTACTGTTCATATGATGTACAACCAACCTGCAAAACTTCCTGGCGCTGTGGAGGTGGGGAGCTTTGTAAAATTTACAAAGGATTAGGCAGCTTTTTTTGGCTTCAGACGTATATTGAAGCATACTGTTAAAGACAACAGGACTTTCCCTGAAGGAACCGCAGCTTTACGACTTGCTTTTGCCACCAGTGTCATTCGACAGCACGTCAAGCTCGGCGTTTCTGGAGCTGTCCCTGTTCCAGGTGTGTGAACACCGTGGGGATCTCACTCTGGGGTCTGGAATTCTCAGCCAGTGAAAATCCTGGGTTGCATTTTCATGAGGTAAGGGGCGGACAAGCCTGCCTAGGGGGATGAATAAACTGCGAACCCTGGAGCCCGAAGGACACTCATCTCCTTGAGATGTCCACGCTGTCTACTTATGACTGCGTGTATTCTCTGGAACGCCTGGCACAGGCTGCTGTCAGCAGCTCATACTTTACGGATCATGCCTGGTGTCACAACTCCTGTCTGAAATATGGAAGGCTGGTTTTAAATAATGTGACAGTGTCCCTTTTACCATCCAGATCGCGAACACCACAGAGCTTTCAGCCTCCTTGCTTCCATTCTGCAAGTGTGAAAGAACATTTATCTCTGGCAGTTTTTCCCGTGCGTGCTGGCAGACAGCCCAGCCTGCCTCACGTAGCACAATGAGCTAAACCTGCGCTTGTTGCAGCTCCATTAATGCTGGAGGCAACACACCTCAGATGTATTGGGAGCATTTGGTTAATGTCCCCAGACAAGTTCAGATTACATTTTCTCACCCCAGCAAGCACAGCTTTATTATAAGATCTGTGTCCTTCTGGATTCTTTGGAAGTGTTCTTGCTTTTTTTTGGTAATAGCTACTATGTAAGTCACAGACAAACGGGCCTTAAAGGTGGAGGAATCTGTAAGGACTGGAAAATATCTTGTAGCAGAAGTTGCTGGTATTTGTCATGAGCAGGTTTCTTGGTGGTTTCTGTACGACACAGAAATGAACCCCTCGCTGCTCTTCACCACTGCAAAACACCCCGTGTTGGAATGTGACACTTCCAACGCGTTCTGTTGTGCAAACTGAGGTGAACACAGGGACGGGAGCAAAAATCCATTGTTTTACAACCCAGCAAACATTCTTTGGACTCTGCAGATACTGGCTTCTTCATTTCCTCGTGTGGAAAGGAAAGAAGTATTTGAGTTACGCAAAGCCACACCTCTGTATTTGCAAACAAAGGCAGTCCACGCCTTCTCACACCTTCTCAGGACTCAGCCACACAGCTCAGCCAGGCCCTGAGCCCAGCTCAGCCCACCCCTAAACCACTGCAGACATCACAAGGGCTTTGCAGTGGAAATTCAGCCTCTGAGTAAGAGAAGAACAATTAAGGAGGACTGGGCAGGGAAACTTGCAATTTGAACGATAAAGCTTTCAAAGGATTAATTCTCAGCTTTTACAGTGGTGACACTGAACGAACATTCCTGTGGTTGGTAGTTTTTAGCGTTTCGTCTGTTAATCAGCTGTGCTATGCTCCCAAACGCCGTGTGCCTGGTGTGTAATCCATACACGGCATGAGCTAATCGCTACACTGAAATCTTTGATATAAGCTAAATAAAAAAGCTCACGTGGAGAGCAAAAGCACTGGATTTGTGTTTTACAGTGGGAAAAAAAAGTCTTCACGGGTATCTCTAGACAGTAGCCATTGTTTTGACCTCGTCTCCGGCACGTTGCGCTCAAGCCAGCTCTGAACAACCGGCTCCAGCCAGGGCGGGCGTGGGACAGCGGGGCTCTGTGCAGAGTCCTGCGGCAGAAAACGCCCGTGGGAGGGTCTCTGGGAGCGGTGCTCGCACACCCCACGGCAGCGGGGCGCGGGGGGTCCCGGCTGGGGGCAGGCGGCCCTGCCCGCAGAGGAGGGTCTGCAGCTGCAGCCACAAGCACAGCCCAGCCCGGCTGAGGGGAGAGCCTGGCTGAGGGGGTGGCGGCTGAGGGGGGCCATGGCTGAGGGGGGCAATGGCAGAGGGGAGAACTTGGTGGAGGGGTTGCTACGGCTGCGGTGGGCAATGGCTGGTGGGTGCCACGGCTGAGGGGGGCACTGGCTCAGGGGGGCCACGGCTGCGGTGGGCAGTGCCCGGTGGGTGCGGTGCCCGGTGGGTGCGGTGGCCG